>MVGT01002935.1:99336-117210 GCA_002174775.1 Macleaya cordata
CGTTTAGTAAATATATATAATTAATTATAAAATTATCTATATATTTATTTAAATAATAATATATACTTATTTTTATCATATAAATATATATGTATGTCAATTATTTTTACATTATTTATTATATTTTATTAATTTTAACTTTTAAAAATATTATTTTAAATATAAATTTTGTTGTAATTTTTTACTAGGTTGTGATTTGAGGTGGCAATAGGGACCCGCGGGGAACCCGACCCCTATAGGGGATTCACAATCCCCGCCCCGCCCCACCCCAAATAGTGATGGGGACGGGGATGGGGGAGGCAAATCCGACCCCGCCCCGTTGCCATCTCTAGCCTGGAAACACCCAATTTTATTGAAAATCAATACAAAATCTAATTTTGCAACGTCTAGTAACGTTCAAAGTCGTTGATCAGCAAGAATTTTCGTCTACATTTAAGCCATAATTAATAAATTAAAAAAAAATTAAATTGAATTATTTGAAAAAATAAAAAAACTAGTAGGTACTATTTAATATCATCCTTTTCTATCTTTCATTAAAGAGTACTTTCAAGAATGAAACTGGGTGTCTGCGGTCCCCCTAAAACCGCAGTTGAATTGAATTTATAGGATGAACAACTTTTTTAAAGACTAACCCTATATATATATATATCAACATTCTTTTTCCTCAATCCAAATATTTTCCTCTTCTTATTATAGCATGATTTTATTACCCTTTATCTCATCATCTTTTTGTATATTTTTCTGAATGCAAATAATTTTTTCTTTTTCTTTTATAGAGCATTTATATCTTTATCTCCTTTTCAATGTTGAGAGTATGGACCATCCAGTTGTGTTCATCAAGGTTCATAAAAGATAATGTGAAACATATCTTCTCATGAAAGGGAATACTAAGGTACAAACGACCCCATCGCGTTTAATTTGACATTAGCGTTTGATCTGACTGCTGGATTGATCTGTTTCTGGCCGTTCGTTCGAAGAAATTTTTTGATTAATTGATGCTTCTTTTTTTTTTTTTTACACCAAAAATTAACTGGTACATTTAACAAATTTTATCAATATCATCATACAAGGGGAAGGGCCAGGTAAGTCTTCATATGTAGTCCAAGAAAAAAGAGAGAATTTTGTTAGGGAGATGAGTACTACCCTTCAAGCAATGCCGTGGATACCATACCAAACCAAGCAAAAATTCAACAATCACATCTCTAAATCAATTGCTACCCCTTCTGCGTGGACAAATCTCTGGAATCTTAAAAGTTTGTTTGCTTGCTTTGTTTAAAGGTTTTGTCCTTACAAGAAAGGAAAAATAATGGGTTTGATTTATAAAAGTACTTTTTGTTCTGGATTTATAGTCTACAAGTCGTCTGCATGTATGTTTAACGCAGGTGCGTTGAACGTGTTTTTTTACGTTTGGTCTTATTTTTTTTATGTTGGATGTGTTTCTACATGCGTTGAACATGTTTTTTATGTTGGTCTAAATTTATATAAAAAGAAGCCCAAACATTATAAAAGTAACATCCCACTTTTTATCTTAGAAGTATAGTACAAGTCTAGTGGAGCCCTTAAACCCCCAAAACTGAGGTAGATTCAAGTTTACTGGACTCTTGAAACCCTCATACTGCACTCATTAATCATTAAATCCACCAATTTTTTTAATAAATATAATTTTGAATGTAATAACATAACATAATCCTCATTTTACACAAAAAAAACCCAGTAGACTTGCCCACCCCTAAACCTCAAGGTTAATTGTTTAGGGAATGGATTTGAAGTATCCTACTAGACTTGCTCTTACTATTACACTCTTGTTTACACAGGCATGTACTCACATATGTGGATATGATCTAAGGTTTGATTTTGGTCTACACTATAGAAGGATCAATCTCATAAAAAAACCCTTTGATTACCTCCATGCGGACCCCACAATCAAGGAGTAAGCGGAGTGCAAAAATTAACTCGGTAGATTGAAGTGGAACTGGTGAAACACATATAAATCTAGGTGGAAATATCTAGTCATATTTGTCTTTTTGTGGTGCGTGTGTAGATTGAAGTGGGTAGATCATTCTCACAGAAAATCAGTCATTGGATCAACTTCATTGAGCATTACAAGTAATATCTATTTAAGCCGAAGTAATAAAATAGTGATTATAAAATATGGGTATTTTTACATTTTACTTTCTTTTTGGAAGTGGATATTCTTGTATTTTCATTTTTACACGTCTATCTTTCCAACTGCTCTTCTATAAACAAAAAAACATTTAGGCCCTGTTTAGTACACCGTGAATATTCGCAAATATAAAAATTTACGATTTTTGTAGGTGCTAATTAAAATTCTATAAATTAAAAAATAAAATTATTTAGATTGTTTATTTGGTAAGCTTATTGCAAATCCTACCAAATATTTATTATTAGATGCCCTCATCAATCATCTACAAACATATGATAAACCGTGAATTTTCGTATTTGCGAATATTCACGGTGTACCAAGCAGGGTTTAATGTATAGGTCATTAATACTAGTTTCCAGTGTTAATTATATAAATATACTCATAAAAAAACTAAACATAGGTCCCAAACACCCATATTAAGTTTTCTTATCAAATATATAACAAACATTGAAAATGCAAATTAATACACACATGAAGAATACGGTGGCGTTTGTTTTTTTTTTTCTGAAATCTGAATCTGAAATCTGAATCTGAGACTTCCTGGGTCATCTGGATCTGAGATCATCTGAATCTGACTTGATTGAATTTAAGCTTGTTTATTTTTTCATCTGAATTCTTTTAATAAATTATGTCTAATTGACTTTTTGACATTTTTACCCTTATTTATATTATTTTCTATGGATTGATCATATCTCCTTCTCTTTTTTCTACTCCCTCTTCTCTTTTTATTTTTTCTTTTCTCTCTTATACTCTCATCAATCTCATAAGTATGCTACTTTATTTAACAATAATAAGAACTCACATGAGCACTAATATAAATAAAATTGTTTTGCATTTAAAATTACAAACACATAAATATAATCTAAAAACAAAGCTATAAAGTCCAAGAAAAGCAACAAAGTCCAAAGTCCAACTAAATTTAATAACAAGATTTAAACACTCAACTAAATCTAAAAACAAAGCTATTGTTTTGCATTTATGTTGTTCAGACTTTCATCAATCTTGCAAGACATTCCAAAAGAAAAAATTAGAAAAAATTACAAAACTTATGTTGTTCTGATTGTTCAACAAACTAAAAGCATCCTAAAATCATTGAAATGAAAGAAATTAAGAAAAAGAATAAAATTAGAAATATAATGACTCAAGTGCATGTTTATTTTTGGTGTGCAAGAAAATGATTAATTCATTGATAATTAGATTTATACAGTAACAAAAAGAATGAAATATAATTAAAAAAGAGAACATAAAATATATAACAAAATATTCTATGCTAATAAACGATATATAAAAAGAGAATATAAAATATATAATAAAACAAAATATAATTCAGAAAATTTATTTTATGATAAAAAAAAATCAGAAACATAATTACCTCTCATTCTAATATATACCTTTAACGTAGGATTCTGAAAAAAAAAATAAAAACTAATTGTGTGACTGAATGTTGTTGCAGAGCAAAACTTTTCAAACTTCAAGTACACAAAATTATATTGTTCTAACAATTTATTTGGATCCATCGATGACATATAGTGGGTTTCATCGATCTGCTATTTCGTGAGGAGTTAGGGTTTTGGAAGAAATTTTTTAAAAAATATAACAAGAAAATAAGAAAAAATTGTAGAAGGAGAAGCACTAACCTGATCAAGCTTTGATTGAAGAGGAGCTCTAACAATCTTTGGCGGGAAAGCTTGGTGTAGAAGAGCTACTTCAACGGCTAGGGTTCTTGAGTTGAAATGGGAAGAAAGGGATCTTTTATACACTTGAGGGCAATTCTGCCATTTTGAAAAAAATAAAGGGCAAAATTGTAAAATAGACCGACTCAGCTCATGACCTCTCTTTTCAGTACAAACATTTCACTGAAAAAAAACCTCATCTTCTCAGCCATTTTGCTGAGTCAAAAATTGACTCAGACACTTGAAAAAAATAAAACAAACAATCTTAAATCTGACTCGGCCCAATTCAGAACCCGAGTCAGATTCAGACCTATTTTTCAGAAAAAAACAAACAGCCTCTACATGTCTTCCTATAAGACCTAATTTTATTCTCCCGTAGAATGAACACTACGGCCTTCATCTGATTATCTGGTATTATACAACCAATCCTACTACTTTCTTTGTGGAAAACCACTTGTTAGAGTGGTTGGAAACATGGTTGTCCAAATTGTAGGTTCTGGTTTCGAGTCCTACAAAGGAGATTCATCTTTAATTTGAGTCTAATTCAAAAAAAAAAAAAAAAATCTTACTACTTTCTTTGACTGCAAAACACCAATCAGATGGGAATTGGTAATCTGCACCTTCATGTAAAATAGGTGCACAAAATAGCTTTCCAGCTAGTTATGCATTTAACCACCATCCCATGTTAGACATTTTGAATGGTGTTGTAGGGTTAGAGCATCTCCAATGCATGTTGAATAATAAACTTGATTTCAGGCCCAATCTTAAGTAATGGGCCAAATAATAAATTAAGTATTATAGAGTTCATTAATGTTTGGGTTTTAATTAGTGTTGGGCCTATAAAATAAATAGTTCTAGTCCATTTAGTAGTTGTATCTAGAAATTATCTAGAGAATTCCATATCTAGAAGAATCTCGTAAAAATATCTTATATGTAGAAGTATGTAGAGAATGTGGGTCGAGAACCTCCTTATGGAGGCTATAAATAGGTGTGGTCTCAAGTCATTTTGTACACAACAAGAAGTTGAGAATCAAGCAAGTTAGAAACATTCTCAACAAATTCTCTCTTCAACCTTGTCCATTCTACTTAGTTTTTTTCAAAACACTTTAGTTAGAAACCCATCTTCCCAATATAGTGGTATCAGAGCCACCTAGATCCTTTAAAGCAGATGTCAAATGGAATGATTCCCTGCCAAGTTCCTTTGCTCAACAAAAACAACTATGATAATTGGGGTATCAAGATGAAGGCTTTACTAGGACCACAAGACACATGGGAGATAGTAGAAAAAGGTTACAATGAGCCAAAAGATGAAGCCAATCTATCCCAAATTCAAAGGGATACTTTAAAGGATGCAAGAAAGAGAGACAAGAAAGATCTCTATCTCATTTATCAAGCACTTGAAGATGATGGCTTTGAGAAGATTGCGAATGCCACCACCACCAAAGAAGCTTGGGAATTACTTCGAACATCTTACCAAGGAGTAGAGAAGGTGAAGAAGGTACGTCTTCAAACTTTAAAGGTGAATTTGAAGCTTTACAAATGAAGGATTCTGAATCTATTTCCGATTATTTTTCTAGAGTATTGGTTGTTACTAATCAACTAAAAAGAAATGGTGAAAATTTGAGTGATACCCAGGTAATGGAGAAAATTCTTCGCTCTTTGGATTCTAAATTTGAGCATATTGTTGTAACTATTGAAGAAACTAAAGATTTAGAGGCCAGGACTATTGAACAACTCATGGGATCCTTGCAAGCCTATGAAGAAAGGCAAAAGAAGAAACAAGTGGTATTGGAGCAAACTATCCAAGCAAAGCTCACTTTGAAAGAAAATGAAGGAGGCTTTACTCATGAAAAAAGCCAAAAAGGAAGAGGATATGGCCGAGGTCAAGGAAGAGGAAGTTTCAAAACATTCAACAATGAAGAAAGAATACAAAGCTCTTATCCAACAAAAGGTCGTGGAAGATGTGGCAATTCAAGGCAAAGGTATGACAATTCTCAAATTAAGTGTTCAAATGCAAAAATTTGGCCATGATGCATCGGATTGTAGATCTACTAATCATGTTGAAGAGAAAGCTAACTTTGTAGAAAACAAAATTCAAGATGAGCCCACTTTATTGCTAGCATACAAAGGAGAAGAGGGAAAAGAGAACAATACATAGTATCTTGACACCAGTGCAAGCAACTATATGTGTGGAAGTAGATACATGTTCGTGGAGCTTAACGAATCTATAAAAGGCAATGTCACATTTGGAGAAGAATCTAAAGTTCCAGTAAGAGGCATAGGTAAAATTTTAATACAATTAAAAGATGGAAGGCACCAATTTATTCAAAATGTTTACTATGCGCCCAACATGAAAAGTAATATATTGAGTTTGGGCCAACTGTTAGAGAAAGGTTATGAAGTCCGCATGAGAGAAAATAGTCTTTTACTAAGAGATCATAAAAATAATTTGATTGCTAAAGTGCCAGTGGCAAGAAATAGGATGTTCATGTTGAATATCCGAAATGATTTTGCAAAATGCCTAAAAGCTTGTATAAAAGATACCTCTTGGCTTTGGCAATTAAGATTTGGACATCTCAATTTTGGTAGCCTAAAATTACTCTCAAATAAACAAATGGTAAGAGGATTGCCTTCCATTGACCACCCGGACCAATTGTGTGAAGGATGTTTACTTGGAAAATATTCTAGGAAGTGTTTTCCAAAAGAAGCAAGCACAAGAGAAAATAAGCCACTAGAACTTATACATACAGGCATGTGTGGGACAATCTAACCAAGCTCTATTGGTAAGAATAACTACTTTCTTCTCTTTATTGATGATTTTAGTAGAAAGCCTTAGGTGTATTTTCTCAAAAAAAAGTCAGAGGTATTTAGTGCTTTCAAGAAATTTAAAGCACTTGTTGAAAAAGAAAGTGGCATTGATATTAAAGCAATGAGATCAGATAGAGGAGGCGAATTTACATCAAATGAATTTAACAAATATTGTGAAGATAATGTAATACGTCGTTCTTTAACGGTTCCTAGAACACCCCAAAAAAATGGTGTAGTTGAAAGAAAAAATAGAACCATTCTTAATATGGCAAGAAGCATGATAAAAAGCAAAAGAATGCCCAAAGAATTGTGGGCCGAAGTTGTAGATCGTGCGGAAAAACACCACAAGAAGTGTGTGGGGAAAAACACCACAAGAAGCACGGAGCGGTAGAAAATCCGGTATCTCTCACTTAAGGGTGTTTGGAAGCATAGCATATTGTAACGACCCAAAATACTTTTGTTGACTTTGGTGAGTCAAGTTGAGTCGAGTCCAACGTTATAATCGTGGAACCTATTAGGTGTTAAAATAATTAAGTCTAGGACTAAATAATGAGTTTTTGTTCGGAGCATAGTTTGAAGAATCGAACCGTATGAATGGATAGATCTCGAAAAGTTATTCAATTTCGACTACTCACGCGTGAAAATCGGACACTAAATGATCCCAAATCAAGGTCCAGAACACGATTTAGATTGGTACCAAAGGTACCCGCGATTTTGACTTTGATTTTGACCAATTAAACTTATTTAGATGTGTATACATATATTATATATGTGTAGGATGTATTAAATAATATTTCTATAAGCTTATCCATTTGTGTACATAGCTATAGATGTATGATTAGGTAGCAAAATGTTTTTTTTATATATAACTTATCCTTATTCAGTTCAATTTGAACTTTTTTTTAGATCCACCGACTCCTTATTTAGCAAAAGAGAGAATTCTCTTTTAGCTTTTTTTTTCTTATCAGTAAAGATAGAAAACATAGAGATAGAGAGACGGTGAGAAGGAGAAGAAAGAGAAGGAGAGGAGAGAGAGAGAGAGAGAGAGAGAGTTCCACATCGGTTAAGTTGGAACACGATTTTGCTCACCGACTAAGAGCTGAAACATCTAGTCGTAGCCTCTTCACTCTAAGATGATTACACTACGCAATATTATGATGTGAGATGTTGTTAGTTTATATTTACTTATATGGGTAAGTGAATGGTTATCGGTTTATGTTGTAGAACAAGTATCAACTACTTTTACATTACTGTATTATGATTTCTCGATTTTCTTTTAAAACCTACATTATCTTAAATTCATGTTAGTGACTATTTGTTAGTATTATAAGTTTCTTACTGAGCTTTTTGCTCAGATCCATAAGATATTACTGCAGAGGGTAACGAGGATATAGGAGAGGATTGGTCGGACTATATCTATATCCTTTGAGGAAATCGATATAGAGAGAACGTCAACGATAGCTTTCTTACACTTGAGGTGTTATAATTTAGCATTTTTAAGGTGCATGTTATCTTACTTGTTTTGTATATATTTTCTTAAGATACGTATATAAGACAAACACACTTATGTATATTATATCACTTAACTCAAGTTATCTATGTATATTATTAAGTGAAGCATTATTTTAGAATTGTGGTTTGAATCTAGCCTAGTGGATGACTAGGTATTTTTATTTTGACGAAGTAAGGTAGATTGGTCCTGATGAGATGATATATCTATCGTGGATGAATAGAATGATTTAGAATGTATTATTGTGAGTAAATCATCTCTTCTACAGGTTTATGACAGGTTGAGAACCCTGAAAATATAGGGGAAACTCTGGCGAATTTTCCTTTGGGCCTATCCATATTTTAAGGTGATTATGTTTTCCCAAACTAGATTAGTTTAACTCTGATTAGGTTTGTAAACCTTTGTTTAGGTTTGTTTAGTACTAATTAGTCACCTCGTGTAGTAAGCCTAACGCCTCGAGATGCGACTCAATTTCTTAGAGATTTTGAGTTTCGAATTGGGGCGTTACACATATGTACCGGATCAAAAAAAAGTCCAAACTTGATGACAAGAGCGAGAAGTTTGTCTTGATCGGCTACGACTCAAGCTCCAAAGGCTACAAGCTTTACAACCCATGCAATGGGAAAATTGTGATTAGTAGAGATGTTGAATTTGATGAAGAAGATACATTGAATTGGAATACTCAAGAAGATAACTATGACTTCTTTCCTTTATTTGATGACGAAGAAGAGCAAAATGAGGAAGCCAGAGAAGTGCCACAAGAGCCCACTACACCTCATTCACGATCATCAAGTACTCATAGAAACTCCTCATCACCACCATCACCATCATCAACGTCATCTTCATCAGGAGAAAGCTCAAATGAAAGGCCACCACGCATGAGGAGCTTACAAGAAATATATGAGGTAACAGAAAATCTAAGTAATGATCTAACACTCTTTTGTCTCTTTGCAGATTGTGAACCAATAGGTTTTGAAGGTGTGGTACAAAGATGAAGAGATGCCATGGATGAAGAAATCAAAGCAATAGAGAAAAATAACACCTGGGAGCTCACTACTATTCCAAAAGAAAAGAGAGCAATTGGAGTAAAATGGGTATACAAGGCAAAGAAGAACGCAAAAGGAGAAACTGAGAGATACAAGGCAAGGTTGGTCGTGAAAGGCTATAAGTAAAAGGCTGGCATCGACTATGACGAGGTATTTACTCTCGTTACTCGATTAGAAACTATAAGATTATTAATTTCTTTAGCCGCTCAAAAGAATTGGAAAATCCATTAAATGGATGTCAAATCCGCCTTTTTGAATGGGCATCTTGAAGAAGAAGTATATGTTGAACAACCCTTGGGTTATGTGGTGAAGGGGCACAAAAATGAAGTTCTAAAATTAAAAAAGGCTTTATATGGTTTGAAACAAGCACCAAGGGCATGGTATAGTAGCATTGATAAATATTTTCAAGACAATGGTTTCACTAAGTGCTCACATGAACATGCCCCTACGCAAAGGTAAAAGAAAATGGAGATATGTTGCTTGTTTGCTTGTATGTGGATGACTTGATTTTCACAGAAAATAATCCAAAGATGTTTGAAGAATTTAAGAAAACTATGACAAGCGAGTTTGAAATGACGAACATTGGACTCATATCATATTATCTGGAAATTGAAGTCCAGCAAATGCAAGAAGGTATTTTCATCTCTCAAAAAGGCTATGCAAAAAAAATTCTCAAGAAATTTAGAATGAAGGATTGTAAGCCAATAAACACACCCGTAGAATGTGGAGCCAAGTTGAAAAGAAATAAAGATGGTGAAAAAGTGAATCCAACACTTTTTAAAAGCCTTGTTGGAAGCTGAAGATACTTAACATGCACAAGGCCGGATATCCTTATGGAGTTGGACATGTTAGTCGCTACATAGAGTCACCTATGACTACTCACATGAAGTCTGCCAAAAGAATTCTTTGTTACATCAAAGATACGCTTGATTTTGGCTTATTTTATTCGTCAACTAACAATTTCAAGCTTGTTAGATACAGTGATAGTGATTGGTCTGGTGCCTTGGATGAAAGAAAAAGTACTACCGAATTTGTGTTCTTTATGGGAGATACCGCTTTCACTTGAGTTCAAAGAAAGAACCCATAGTCACACTCTCCACTTGTGAAGCCGAGTATGTTGCCGCTACATCCTGCATTTTTCATGCTATTTGGCTTAGAAATTTGATGAAAGCGCTGAATATGCCACAAAACGAACCAACGGAGATTCGTGTGGATAACAAATCGGCAATCAAATTATCAAAGAATTCTATATTTCATGATCGAAGCAAGCACATCGATACGAGGTATCATTTCATTCAAGAAAAAATGGCAAGAAAGGAGGTACAATTGAAGTATACAAAGTCAGAAGACCAAATTGCCGACATTTTTACCAAGCCACTCAAGCATGAAGCCTTTCTCAAGCTAAGAGCCCTACTTGGAGTAACAAAATCAAGTTTAAGTGGGGATGTTAAATAATAAACTTGATTTCAGGCCCAATCTTAAGTAATGGGCCAAATAATAAATTAAGTACTATAGAGTCCATTAATGTTTAGGTTTTAATTAGTGTTGGGCCTATAAAATAAATAGGTCTAGTCCATTTAGTAGTTGTATCTAGAAATTATCTAGAGAATTCCATATCTAGAAATATCTTGTAAAAATATCTTATGTGTAGAAATATCTTGTCTGTAGAAGTGTGTAGAGAATGTGGGTCTAGAACCTCCTTATAGAGGCTATAAATAGGTGTGGTCTCCAGTCATTTTGTACACAACAAGAAGTTGAGAATCAAGTACGTTAGAAACATTCTCTACAAATTCACTCTTCCACCTTGTCCATTCTAATTAGTTTTTTTCAAAACACCAAACCCCTCTTCCCAACAATGCAAATGTCTTATAGGACAATGTCTTATCTACGTGACATGTCTTATAAGACAATGTATAATTTAAGTGGCAACAAAATTTTCACAATAGACATTGTTGACAAAAATGTCTTTCCAATATAAATATTTTGGGATGACTTTTTAACTTAAGTGGCATTTAATTTTTGAATGGGTCCAACTTATTTTGTTTAAGAAGTAACTAAAAATTTTGGAGAAATTTTTTTTTGCTGATATGGACCGTAAGACATTGTGTGAAGATGAATCTAGAAATAAATATTCTGCTTCACAATGTCTATTCTAACTACCGCCACATCAGCATCACATATTTTCTTCACCTTAGCATCGGAGAATTTTTTTTAAAGAGAATGTCTATTTATCCTACTTGGCAGCATTTTTTTGGCAAAAGAACTACTTAACTATTAAATATTATGTTGTTGGGAGTCCAGCAAGCATACATAGGCTGATTCAGTTACACTTAAGAAGATAGGAGAGCTATCGGTCCAAAATATAGAGGAGATACAATTTCTTCCATGTTTAGCTAAGGTATGAACCACCTTGTTTACACCTCTATTTACATGTCGACATTCAAACCTGGTGAAACTTGATGTTGTTCTAATGGCTTTCGTCTAGAATTGATTTGCAACTCCAGTCAAAACACTCCTTACTATTTCCATTGATGTAATCAATCACTTGCTTGTTGTCCCGTCAAAGATGATACTAGGGTAGTTATTTTCTTTTGCCCGTAGGATGGCAGAGACAGCGGCTGAGCTCTCTGCCTCATTTGCTAAGAGAACTAAGGCAGGACCTGCACCGACTCCTTTAAAGCTTCCTGAAAAGTTACGACAAATAAAACCCATACCCACAAGGAGATTAGTTGCAAGAAAAGACCCATAATCAAAGTTAATTTTTAACAATCCCATCACCGAGGGGGGCCATTTAGTCTTTGTGATGCTATGATTATGATTAGGTTGAATGTTTTGTTAATTAAGTTTTTCTTTTGCACTGGAGCTAGTAGTTTGAGATTTGGAATAGAATTTCTTTGACATGGTGAGTTGGGTGAAGGGTTATATTTTGCAAAATGCGGGAGCAACGAGCTTTCCAAATATGCCAAAAGATGATAGCACAAGTAGCTCCCCAGTCATGGTTTTCTTCTCATTCCTCAAGAGCACTGAACCATTGGAGAATCCAACTGGTAAGGGTTTTTTGGCCAGCTGAGTGAAGCAGATAAGCATAAGGGGTAGCAAAGCACACAGCCTTTGCAAATTCACATTCAACAAACAAATGGTGAATAGTTTCTGGTTGAGTGTTGCACATAGGATAAATGGTTGTTTCAATGTTGATGAATTCCCCTAATTTAGTCCGGACAGGAATAATATTGTTGAGGCATTTCCATACAAAGAGTTGGATTCTTGGGAGGACTTTCACAGACCAAACTATTTTTCATATATGGGCATCGTCGACCAAGCGCCCACTTGGAGAAAGTTCCTAGTAAAGAGATTTGGTGGTGAAAAGACCATTTTTACAAAGGGACTAGTGGATTTGGTCTAGATCAGATTTGGGGACAGGGAGCCGACCAATAAACCTTTGCAGGTCTTAAGAAAACATAGTGGATATAAGATTATGATTCCATTGATCTGTAGAAGGGTTAATGAGATCAGACACATTCTCTAGGAAGACTGAGGCCGATGGTCTGGAAATAGGGGGAGGATTATTGGGGATCCAAAAATCCTCCCAGATAATAATTTGTGAGCTAATTCCGGGAGTCCAAATACTGAATTTCTTGATGTGTTTAATACCTTTTTTTATACCCTTCCAAATCCACGAGGAATTGGAATCTGAGAGGTGAGACAAGGGAGAACCATTAGGAAAATATGTTATCGTTAGAATTTGGGCCCGGAGAGAATCAAGGTTGTGAAGTAATCTCCAACCCAACTTTGAGATAAGGGATTGGTTTGCTCGATCCTGATTTTTAAATCCCAATCCCCCTTCAGAGGTGGGGGAACAAATCGAAGACCAAGCTTTATGGTAAAGTCCTTTGCTATCTAACTTACCCTACCAGAAGTTTCGCTGGCAGGCGGTCAGTTTGTGGTCACTTTTTGAAGGACAAGAAACCAAGTCATTTGGAAAGCCGAGAGAGATCCAAGGATGGATTTGACCACTAAAGATCTCCCGGTCTGAGAGAGGAGTTTGCCTTTCCATCCTTGGAGAGGCTTATCAAAATTTTTAATTAAATTGTCAAAACATTTGATTTTTTATTTCCCAATAAATAAAGGGGCATCTAGGTAATTATTATTTATGTTGATTTTTTTAACCTTAAGAGCCCAGGTTATGAGGCGACAGTGTCTATTTGGAAGGTTTAGGCTGAAGAAAACACAAGATTTTCTTAAGTTGATCATTTTTCCTGAAGCAGTGCTAAAGGTGTTTAGGACATCTCCTAAATTCTGCAAAAAGGAGATAGGAGATTGAGGGGCTTCTTTTAGAAACCTTAATCCCATTAATTTAACCTGCGGAGACCATATTTTCCTTTCGTCTTTTTTATCATACAGACTACTTTATACGCTATGAAAATGTTGTCAGTAATTTATCGGTTAGGAATAAAAGCAGAATGGTAAGGGGATATGAAAGTTTAAATGTCCTACGATTAATAGATTTAACCATATGTCCATATAACTATAGTTAAGGATCACACTATCACCTGATTAGAATTTAAATGGTGAAAAAGAGTAAAGTAAAAAAATCTTTAGCAAGAGTATTGACTTATTCGATTCTTAATATGCAGAATTAAGAACAAGAATCAAATATTTTAAGCTCACAAAAAGTATGAAAATATGCACAAGAGATTTTGTTAACGAGGAAAACCCAAACTGGGAAAAACCTTGGGACCTAGTCCAGCAAAAATCCACTAAGAGTTATTGAAAACTTACAACTTGATTTACCATTTAATGAACACGATTTACGATGCCATCTACGCTTCGATCAGCTACGGTGTACAGTTCTTCCACAAATTTGAACTCCACGAATTTACTTCTTAGTTGATTATCAATTCTCACGTATACAACTTGGAGTCCACCAACCCAACGTGAACGAGCTGTGCTTACAATTCAAATCCACGAACCAATGCCTCCTGCAAAATGATGCGTCTCCAACTTGAACTCCACAAGTCCTGCACCTTGAACCAATACTCAACTCTACGAGTATTTCATTACGAACTTGAATCTTCAAGCTCAACCACCGGAAATCCACCAGCAACAAAACTCACGTTTTGATTTAAAATAGGAAGGATTAAACCATGTAAAACAAGCATAGAAGCTAAAGGTTTAGAGTTGAAACTCTCGAAGAACTTGTTGATGAATAGGATGAATGGTTGATTTGAACATGAATGAATCCACCCTATTTATAATGGTGATTCTCAGATCTAGATCCAGAATGCACCAAGTGTAATAAGTGCATTTCTAGATCAAGATCTAAGACACACCATTTGCAATGAGTATGTTCTTAGATCTAATCTATGGATGTCTCATTCCACTAGGAAGAGCTCCCCACTAACACTTGTAATCACTTATGACCTAACAAGGTCGAACATGAGGTTTAATAGAGAAAGAAAAACCCAAAAAGAGAACTTTTTCGTGCAGATCTGGGCGATGCTTTCGAATGTAGCAAATTGCTTTCGAAAAAAGCAAGGGTGCTTTCGAAAGCAAGAAGCCTGATTTAGAAATCAAGGTCATCTGTTGCTTCAGCAGCATTCTGGTTTGGAAACTGAGAAAGTTGCTTTTGAAATCAAAGTATCCTGGTACTCACAGTCACTTTTGGTTTCGAAACCAACTAAGGTGCTTTCGAAACCAAAGTCATCCGTTTGTTTTGAAACCAACTAAGGTGGTTTCGAAATCAAAGTCGCATGTGACCAAGGGTACCTTTTGCTTTCGAAACCAACCAACTTGCTTTCGAAACCAAAGTCATTTGTTTCCAGGTGACTTTTGGTTTTGAAAGGTGTGCCCAACTATGTTCTAAAGTGTTTAAAGTCATTTAAAATCATTTTTCAAATGTGGGAACATTCTCTAAGGTTTTAACTACCTATGGTACTTAGGTCTCTAAGTCACTTACCATCCTAGGATGTCTTTCGGTGGTGATTTGAGTTCTTCGGAGTCTTCTCTTAAATCCAATCCTAACCGAGACTCTCTAGACTCTAACTCAAGTTACAAAGATCTTCTTGAGTTAACTTTGACGAGAAATTTGACAAATATTACATGAGAGAATTCATGGACCTAACAATCTCCCCCTTTTGTTATTTTTGTGACAAAACCATACATAAGAAAATAATAAAAAGAACCTTCCCCATTACAACTAGTATTTTCTTACACATAACTCAATAGAACTTAAAACATGGATTGTATTAAACAACCTGTTTGCTGCACATACTCACAAAATAAGTCAAGGAACCTTATAAAATACTAAATAAAAACCTTAAAGAATGCTTAGAGCAATTAATGAGAGTAAAGATAATATCTCTCCCCCTTTGTAAAAGCTTCTCCCATCTTAAGATATCTTCCAATAGTGGTGAGTTGAGCTTTGCACAACTCTTCTTTCCTTCACTTCAAGTCTTCAATGATTAGAAATGTAGAGGCAACTTACTAACTCTCATTGACCATATTAAGTTCGATTTGACACGCAAATTGACAAAACCTATAAGAGAACTTATGGACTTTACAATCTCCCCCTTAGTCAATTTCGTGACAAAACCCATTTATAAGGCTCAATGAGAGATAAAAGACAAAACTCCTCCAAACAAATAGAGATATTAAACTATATAGGATGCCTTTAACTTATTTCCTGCACATGTCCATAAGACACATCAAGGTACTATGGAAGTTATGAATATAAATAAGAGTGTTGTTATTGGCACTTAAATTTTTTATAGGTTGTGGCTTAAGTTTGTTTAATTTTAATTAATTTAATACAAAAATATTTTTTACTGGGGGTGGTTTTCATTTTTATTTTTTTAAACTATTTTTTAACCTATTAATAATTAAAAAAGAATTCATTAGGACTTAAAAGATTAAGTTAAAGAGAGAAAGTGAAAAAATTGACTCCACCTTCAATGGATTTATTCGCTCCATCATCAACGAATTTTTCGTTGTTGATTCGGCCTCAAGCATCCAAGCATTAACTCCCTTATGTAGTAGGGATTATTTCACACAGATTTTCATGGAGGATGATTCTATTTCTAGTAAAACTTCATTAATGAGTGAGATCTATAAAAAAAAAACTCAATTAATGAGACTGTTGGTACCTCAAATTTCATAAATAATTCTCAATCACATCATTCAAAGGTATTGTCACAAACTATTTCAAATTTTTATTTTTATTTTTTCAAAAAAATGAGATTGAACTTTAAGGCTCACAAATAGGACTCGGCCACGCAGGGGCGAGTTCTAGTGCTAAGACTCACCCTCCCGAGGCCGAGTCCTGCACCTAGGATTCCCTCATCCATGGGCTAGCCTTAGCGTCGAGTTTCCTTCCAAAGCCGAGACCTCCCATCGGGACTCCCTCATCTGAAAACAACCGAAAAATTAAGATTAAAGAAAAAAGCGAACCCTTACCCTTTTTCTTCGTCAGACGGTAGAGACGGGTGGATTGAGTTGCTTCGACCTCGCCATCGACCTTATCTTGCGTTGAATGTTCTCAAATGCAAAAAAATACACTTGATTTCTTTTTCTAAATAGTGATTTAGGAGCTCGGCCTCAAGGGGTCGTGAGCTGGACCTTTAGGGTTTTAGAAACAAAGGGAAATAGGGAAAGGGGGAAGAAAGAGGGTCGTTTTATTTTTTGGGTTAGAAAGTTTTTTGTTTTATTAAAAATAATAATTAATGTTTAAAAGTGGGATATCCCCAATCAAAATATGGGATAAAAGTGATAAATCAAGGGATACCCCTGAGTGTAGGCCATAACTTTAAAAATTTTAAGTGTAAATAAAAACACTCATAAATAATGAATAAGCTTTTTCTCCCCTTGATAAGTACTACAAGAATCTCTCCCCCTATGTGATATAGTACTCCCCATGCAAAGTCAAGAACACACAATTCTCTCACTTTTTGTCATAAATAAACAAAAGATAGAAGGCAACAAAAGTACAACGAGAGACTAAGAAAGACAATATATGGAAACACAAATATAAGCCAACCAACTATAAGAATAAATATCTAACTAATTTTCAACCAAGTAGATAGTTAGATAGACAATACAAAAATATGGTATAAAGCAAGTAAAAAACATGACACACACCACAAAATTTATCAAAGCTAGCTATAAGGTGTATCAGAGCTAAGATAAGAAATAAAACCAAAGTATGTGAAACGATCCTGGTTTTGAAAACCTATGGACAAAATGCATATATTAGATTTTTCAAATATTAGCCTAATGCAAATAATGAGTATGCATGCACAAATATATACATTTAAACAAAACATGCAACTCCCCCTTCAACCAGATAATGAGAAAGATTTGAATCTTTAAACTAATCCGGTTCAACATGCATCAACACTCAATAAATTTATGTTATCCATGTATGCAAGTAGACAATTTTTGTTATGTCCAAATCATGTTGTCAAGGCTATCAATAATATAATAGACAATCACAATCAAAACTTCTTAATCATGTAATTGCAAAAATTTATTCAAATATAGCTAAGTTAGTTTTCAATCATAAAAATTACAACACTTAATATCCTGATTATAGTGTGTGTGTGTGTGTGTGTGTGTGTGTGTGTGTGTGTGTGTGTGTGTGTGTGTGTGTGTGTGTGTGTGTGTGTGTGTGTGTGTGTG
>MVGT01002935.1:124319-197400 GCA_002174775.1 Macleaya cordata
AAAAAAATTTAAAAATATATTTTAATTAAAAATAATATTATTTTAATCAAATAGAGTTGAGGTCATTAGAAATCAAAATTGATGGTCAAACTTGTTTGACCAAAATGAGGTCACAAGGTATCAAAATTGGCTGCGTGGATATCAACGGTCTTAAAAAATGCTCCAGGGTTTAGGTCAGAGATTACTTGTGTGTCAGAACATTCTGTGGGACCCGTATCATTAACTTTATCGGCTAACCAATCCACCTCAACGGAGAACCCTTAACTTTCCAGTGTCGGGGCCAGATCTAGGTTTCTAGCAAAATTCGAGTCAAGAATAGGTTGACAGTTTGCCAGTGTGTTGTTCTGATCAAAGCAAGCAGTTTTGGGGCGATCAAGGATATGACACGTCTTGCATAAGGAACCGAAAGTCTATCATATTAGAGATCAACTGATACTGAACCTAGGTGGCCCAGATCAATAGAGATGTTTTTTAGGAATGACTCAACGACAAAGATCCATACCTTTACTTTAACGCTTCTTCTGCCAACCGAAAAACCTATCGGAGGGTTAAGCTCCAAAACTTCCCCCCACCTTTTGAGCAATTATAAGAAGAACACCATGATGATGATGATGATGATGCATGAGGTTGTTCAAACTTACCCAGAAGCACTTCGTATCTATGGGGATGAGCGTGGGGTGGATAATAAAGTCATACTCCCTTAAGATGAGCAGACGATCGTTCATGGTCCATGAGGTACCACTCTGAATCCAGTTAAGGATAGCAAGGTTGGGAACACAAAAGATGAATCTTTTGTCTTCTTTGTCTTCACCTATCGGAAGCACCTCTGGTTCATCGGCTAGTTGTCATACTTTCTTGGCAGCCTTCTAAACTTTGGACTGGTGAATAGCAAGGGGACTGCAGATCTGACCCACAATAATGAACTAAAGATATTCGCTGCACTTTTGAATCACTTCTTTAGAAAGTTTGAGAGTAGGTGTAATTTTTTCTGGAATGGTTCACCGATACTCCATTTGTTCATTCAATTCCTTTACCACTTCTGGATCTTCTATGTTTACCATTTTTGGTTTAGTTTTGTCTTTAAATTTAGGTCGATTAAACCATCGCCACAGTCTACTGAGGCTTGAGAGGATGAGAATCCACATCAAATCAGATAAATGCTTGCCATTAAAACCTAAAAATTACAGCATGCCATTTAAGAAGAAGAAATTTCTAAAACTAAATCTCATCATTTGTCTGAACTAGTAAATAAATGGGGGAGAGATATAAGAGAATAATCACCAACCACCTAGAGAATAAACGAACGAAGATGTAAGATCTCTTAGTAAAAGGATCTCAAATATAATAATTACCGGCGAGTTCAAAGAATTAAACAAACAGGGAGTTACAGGTCTTGCCACTAGACTTGTCAAAGTAGAGGGTTTATAAAAAAGGGATAAGGTTAAGGGATGAAATCAAGATCTCACACATTATAAGGATTAGACCTACTACGGTGCAGGAATAGCTAGCTAAGCCAGGATTTGATGTCTCTACTACGAGATCTCAACGGCGTCACCAAGCCAGCACTGGTATAGCCAAGCCAAAAAAAGGTTTTAGTTCATACTTCTCTTATAGAAGGAGAAGATTTGGGAGTTCATTACTTTGAAATATCATCATATATTTTACAAAAAATGTAATATTTATAAAACCTATGTGGTAGTCTTAATTTACCATATTCACATTAGCATTAGAGATGCTCTTAGAATAGAAATAAATTGTTAAAAAAGAAGGTATTGGGACCTCAATGAGTACAACATTTGAATGATTAATGGAGAGCATTAAACTTATACGTTGGCTTTGGGGCGAGAATCAAAGAAGCCAGATTTATCTTTATGTTACTAAGAAGGTTGTTTACTTAGTAAAATTAACAGTCGAAAGTACATACATTCAACAATTATAATTACATTTATAATAGTTGTATCTGAGTGACTAATACCTTGTTTTATGTGTTTATGACTACATTCTCTTAAATAACACATAAAATTACTTATGAGTGTCTAACATTTGTCATCAAAGTAAACTAATTTTAAGTTTTATGCATATTTAAAATGAGTAAATTGGCTTTACCCCCTACCCACCCCCTCCCCTTCCCCCACACACACAATGTTTCAAAAAATCACTTTCCCCCCACTGCCTCCGTTAACTTTACTTGACCATCCATTTGGTTAGTAACCAAACCAAGTCAATACCTTGGGTTAACTTAACACGTGGCAACATCCTAACGTCCCACCTAACCAACGCCCAAGATTAAAACAAATTCTAACCTAATTAAGTTTACTCTAGGAAAAGAGATGACTCCATTTCCATCATCATTCTTGTTCGAAGCTGAAGACCATCTCTGTAAACCATGTTCATCGGCCCATCAACTCCATCCCGTGTTCGAGGAAGCTGAAGACCACCTCTGTAAACTGTGTTCATAGCTAGTCATCGAAGAAGAAGGCTGCTCGACATTTAGTATTGAAAATTGAAGACCAAAAGAAGAGAGATTTCAAGGTCATTTTGGGTTCGCCGGTAACATGTTCCACTAGAATCTCTAAGTCCACCCTAACTCTAATCTCTCTCTCTCTAATTTAATCTGTAAGTCCACCATAGCTAAGCAATGATCTGTATAGCTGTGCGAGATTGCCCTAATTTTTCGAATCCCTAATTTGGTCTAGCTTATCCTTAATTAATTAGGATAAAAATGAATGTAACCCCCTTTTTAGCTCATTTTGGGGTTGATGTGAAATTTTACAGATATCCCCAAAAATACAAAGGTTAGCTCATATATGCATTGTCATCATCATCAAAAAAAAAATTTGGTCAGTTGAATTCTTCATTGATTAGTTCTAGTAGTTTAATTTGATGACCTAACATCTTCATAGTTATGTTGTTGATCAAAATTTTAGGTTTCAGAGTAACACTCCAGAAACCCCTAATTTGTACAAGAAAAATACACATTTTGAGTTAATTTCTATAAACCAACTGTTGTGGAGCTTATGACACAATGAAGGATGACAGATGAACAAAAAGAGCAACAATGGTTTCGTGCGAGGCAACGAAGAATAGCCATGATGTTAAACAAAGAGAGCAAGAGCATCTTCGTGCGAGGCAACGAAGAATGGCCATGACTGATAAACAAAGTAGCAAGAGTGCCTTCATTCTAGGCAACGCAGTATGGCTATGACCGACGAACAAAGAGAGCGACAACATCGTTATAAATTGGATCACTTGTTATAAAGGAAATTTTTTCTGTTGTGATATTGGCCCAAGTTGTTTGAGAATTTGATGAAGCTTTTGAAGCGTACAAGTTCTAAATTTGTACAATGCCTTGTTCATAAGGCTATTTGATATCTAACTTTGTCTAGTACATGATTTATTACCATTTTGGTGTGTTCCATATGTATATTGGATGGTTGTACAATATGGTGGCAAGTTTTACTACCTGGTTACCTCATTTTGAATATCAAGTATATAAATTTTCAATCTAGGATCTATTCTTATATCTCTGTTAATTAGTATATAATCATCATTATTAGATTCATAATCAAAGCAATGGGATGTATTATTATACTATTTATGGAACCTGTTTATGTGGGTTTATTTTGTGGCAATAGATTTCCATACCCTACAAAGAATGTCAGGATACACTATAGTGGTAGAGTACATGAATTCTGAGCCCTTGATGAGGATATCATGAGTAGAGTTGTTTTCTTTGAGAGGCTTAAAATAGACTTAGCGGACCTGACAAAATAGATTGAGTTTAAATAGAGTTGGGATCATGGTAGAGTCAGTAAGTAAAAAAATTATGATATGGATTTTTTTAGGACGTGGCTTGAGCCATAAGTTGATCACACTGGTTTTATAGACCGCCAATTAAAGTTGTTTGATCCCCCAATTTCTAATCTAATACCCTAGCATCCCTTGTTGTCATAAGTACTAATATCACCAAGAAAACGTATTGGCAAAATTCTGGGAAAAATAAAAAAGCCAAAACTATAAAAGAGTGTAGCACATAAACCCTACAAACCCCTACTTCTTTAGTCATGAGGAATAGTCCTAGGATAGAGGCATTACAGAGGGAACATCTGAATAGCATTGGGGTGAAGAAGATGCTAAATTTGGATGGTGGCAGTTGTTCAGCACAGTCACAAAAGGCAAGTGAAACAGTTGCAAGATCTACTTTGGAAAATCTATATGATAAAGGGACTAGTGTTGATGTTGATGATTCATCAAATGTGGGTGACTATTATACCCAAGCTAGTATGGCTAAGAACTCCCCAACTTGCGACCACATACATCCACAGAAGATGGTGATGATGATGATAACGATGATGATGATGATGATGATGATGATGATGATGATGATGATGATTCATTGTGGAGGGCAGCTGCCACACATTCAAGTCAGATTAAGCAACAATAATTTTCTGTAGGTACTAATCATGAGGAAGTTGATGATGATGAAAATGGTGCTGAAATAGAGGGATAAGCAAATCCTCTTGCTTAGTCCCTACTACACAAAATTTGATAATGTTGATAATGTTTTACAAGAAGGCGACTACAGCAAGGCAATGGAATGATGTTGCCTTAGTCCCTACTACACAAAAGTGGTTGAACAAGATGCAGAACATTCTTGGGAACTTCATAATGAGACCAGCTGATGACTAAAACTATGATATTAAGAGCTTCAATTGGGGTAAGTGGATTGTGGATTTTCATAACAAGAAGTGTTCATATTTGAGTTGGCAGCTGAGGGGTTTTCCAAATGTACATGTTGTTTCAACACTATCCCCAAGGAAGTCTAATTGTCTTGAGTAAGTAATAAAATCCATATTGTTCTCATTTATGTAATTTGTAATAACTTTTCATTAATAATTATATTTAATTTTGATATATTCTATTCATTAATGACCTTGCAGATATTGTAGTGAAGACTACTATATAGCCACCTATAGGACTGCTTATGTTCTTTCAATATTCCCAGACTGACTAGGATGAAGTAAGTCATATTACTTTTTTAGTACTTTTATGTTTCACATTCTCCCATATTCATACTTAACTTTTTATTACGTTTATGTTCCACATCCCCCCACTGTAACACTTAATTTTTTAATATTACAATATTCAAACCCTAGATTTTAATACAAGTACATAACTTATTTATTTGTAGCCGAATTATAAGTGAAGCCCTCTATTGTTTACACTGCACCAGGTAGATCTAAAATGAGAATGAGAAAGGACTCAGATGAGAATCCAAGCAGTGGCAACAAACAAAGGAAGTGCACTCTTTGTGGGATTAACTACCACAATATGAGAACTTGCAGGGAGAAGAGCAAAGAGAAAGTGAGGACAAGGGGTAGCTCAGCTAATGGCAGTATAAGTCAAGGAGGTCAGGAACACAGTAGCTCTGTTGTGGGATCTAGTAACAAAGTAAGGGGCTCATTTGCTACTGGATCTAGAAGAAGAGTTAGGGGTGCATCTGCCGATAGATCTAGAACCATGGATATAAATGATTCAATCAATGGATCTGAAACCAGAGCAAGAACCAAGAGAGGTTTGGGCAAAGGATCAGGTGCTGGGGGTGGAGGTAGATCTGTCACTATGCAATAGCAGCCACATCAGTAATGGATTTTTAAAGGTTCTCCATATGTAACACCTGAGATTTTTTCACATAAACTTGAGTATGGGCTTAAGGCTCATGGACCCAAAGTAGGCCCAACTAGTGTTAAGAAGGTGTAAACCTAGAAGAAAAAGACCTAAAAGTAGTGGGAACAAGCTTTGCCAACATCCTTATTGCATATATAAACGTAGAAATGATTTCAAAAAAATTTATAAAATGAATCTTGCATAAAATATCCTTAAAATTTTTTGATATTAGCTTACAGCTTGGTATTGAAGAGCACAAGTTCCAGATAAGCTGGACTTGTGAATAGAGAGTCTTTAAGGTAATCTGATACCAAACTGTGAATAAATAGTCTTTAAGGTAATCTGATACCAGTTTGGTATCAGAACACAAGTTTCTATATTAGCTGGGCTTGTGATTAGAATGTTCTTCAAAGTAATTTGATACCAGTTTGATATTAGAGTGCAAGTTTCTAGATTAGTTGGGCTTATGAATAAAGTATCTGCAAAGTAACATGATAACAATTTGGTATTGAAACACAAGTTCTAGATTAGCTGACCTTGTAAGTAATAAGTGTTAGTTTGTCGATATTTAGAAGGACTCTTATTTAGAGTCCCACTAGATTTTGGAAACTTCTTTTCTCTTGTTTTAGGGAACTGCTATTTTAGGTGGGTTTCCTTTTCATATTTAGTTTAGGATTCCCTTTTCCTTTTAGGATTGGGATACCTATTGGAGGCTATAAATATAGGAGTAGGGCCTTAGCTTAAAGTATTCAGAAAACAATATTGAGAGTGTGAGATCTCTTGAAAGGGTTGTGAGTCTGAGAGCAAGAGAGAAGAAGGGCCGGCAGCCCTTTAGGGCTGCCATATGGCATTCAACCATTGAGAGAGGGTTGTGAGTTAGGTCTTGACAACATTGAGGTTTCTCTTGTAAGGGGTTGTGAGGTTTTCTCTTGTGGAGCGAGGGCTGCCATTAAAGGTGAGTGTCTTGTAACTGTTTCTTCGTTATTTTCATATAGTGGAAAGGATCATCATCGCCCGTGGATGTAGGCAATCTTGCCGAACCACGTAAATCTTGTGTTGTGTGTGGTTTGTTTGTTTCTCGTTCTTTCGTTCTTGTTTTGCATATTTGATTCGTCTCGTAGATTGTGCATATGCGATTGAATCGATTTCTCCGAAATTCCTAACAAACTGGTATCAGAGCTTTGGTTAAGGAATCAGATTGGCAGGTTCGACCAAGGAACCGTGTAGTTTGTTGTTCGACAAACTAGGATCTGAGTTTTGAGTTATTCGATCGTGTTGAGAGATGACATCAAGATTTGCAAGGGTTTTTCGAACACGAGGTTCGATGTGTAGAAGATCGACGGGAAGACAGATTTTAGACTGTGCAAGTCCGTGAAGGATTCGCTGATCCAATAAGGTTAAGCACAAGGCCTTGAAGGGGAAATCAACGGATGTGAAGGATGATGACTGTGGAAGAAGTTGCAGAACTTACATGACGAAGTCTCTCAAGTAGGTTGTTTCGAAAGAAACAATTGTATTGTCTTTGGTTCAAAGAAGGTACGGCTATGTTTTACCATATTAATAATTTACGTAAGGTTATTTGTGAATTATTGAATGTGGGTGAAGTAGTGCGTAATGAAGATCATGCTATGTTACTGTTGTGTTCTCTTTCCCAAAATTATTTGAATCATCGATTCAAGGTCTATTGGCATCAAAGGAAACTATCTCTTTAGATGAGTTTAGGTGATGCAATAGATGACATTCAGGTTGTATGCTTGTTTGTGAAGGGGAATGAGTATGTACTTGGGAAAAATCCTAGAGTTAAGAAAATGCCAAAAAGGAGATTAATGCTATTGGTGTCACTAGATATGGCACATGGAGGGAAGTCAAGTTTAGTTGCAGCAGCAGTAGCTGAGGATGGTACAGATACAGGAGAGGTGTTGATGGTCACATCGGGTGATTATCGTGAGGTATGGATTCTTGATTCTGTTTGTTCTTATCATATATGTCCCAATAGGGATTGGTTCACTTCGTACAAGGAGGTGGATGGAGGTCATGTAGTGTTGGGTAATGACTTAGCTTGCAAGACGGTTGGGATAAGAATGGTTCAGATCAAGACCAGTGAGGGTAAGGTGAAAATCTTATCTGAGGTGAGACACAATCCTGAACTGAAGAAGAATTTGATTTCTCTTGGTGGTTTAGAATCCAAGGGCTACAGTTTGTGGCCGAAAGGGGAGTTCTAAAGATAGCAGATGGTAATTCCAGATTGGTGATTCAAGGGGGTACAGTAATAGGTAGAGTTGTTGGAACTGAAGACAAGGAAGTTCTAATCTCGAAAGGTTATATCATATGCAGCTGGGGGCATATGAGTGAGGTGGGATTAGATGTGAAGAGCAAGGAAGACTTGCTAAACAGGTTGGAGATTGCCAAACGTGAGTTTTGTGAACGGTATGTTTATGGAAACTAGAATAGGATAAAAATTGGCAATGATGTCCATTGTAGTATTACTTTGGATTACATCCGTTTGGATGTGTGGAGGCCTTTTAACGAAGGTATGAGATTTTCTTTCATTGATGACTTTTCTATGAGAGTGTGATTGTGTGTCATGAAGGTAGGAGAAGTCGTTGGAAGTTTATCGAAGTGGAGGACTATAATGAAGACCCAGACTGACAAGAAAGGATGACGACTTAGGTTCATCATTGGGGAGAAATTTATGAATGTTCCCATAAAGGAGTATTGTCAGATTGAAGGCATAGTGAGGCACTTCACGGTGAGAGAAGAATCTCAAAGGAAAGAGATAACGAGAAGGATGAACCGGACCGTTATGAAGATAGCATGGTGCATATTGAGTAAACAATATCGGGCTGAGGAAGTTAAACCGGCATGCTATCTTATCTACAGATCACCATCGACAGCCATCGAGTCGAGGACATATTTTGAGGTATGTTTATGAAATTTTGCTGGTTATGATTCCATTTTTTATATGTAGGGGTTTTGCTTATTTCCATGTTAGGGAAAGTAAGCTAGATCCATTGTGGAAGTAGATAGTTATGGGCTAAAAGGATGGAGTCAGGTGTGACAAATTGTGGTGTCTAAAGAGCCACAAGTTTGTGTTCAGCAAGGATGTTACATATGTGGAGTCTGTTTTGCATTATCCTAGCAAACAGAGTTCGACTTAGGTGGAGAAGGGTGTTGGTGATTCTGGGCAGGTGGAGGTTATACCTCACACAGGATTCTACGTCAGAAGATGTAGATGAGGAAGAGGTTCCTATAAGGGGATCTCGGCTATAACAGGAAGTGAAAGTTCTTTGTTAGTGAAAGGAAGCGGAAAACCATTAGAGCATCGGTTTGGTATGGCTATGAAGAGGTCGTAATCTATGCATTGTGGGCTTATGAAGATAAGTTGAGAGCAGTGATGGGTGAATAGATGAAGTCTCTTTACATGTCTTAGGTTCTTGTGGAGCTACCTAAGGGAAGCAATGCAGGTAGGTGCAAATGGGTGTTCACTAAGAAAGATACAACTCCAAGCACAATTGACACACGGTATGAGACGCAATTGTTAGTCAAGGGCGATGCACAAAGGGAAGGTGTGTATGAAGTTTACTCTCCAATGAAGCACACTTCTAACCGTGCCTTGTTGGCTAAAGTGGGATCCATGGACTTAGAGTCTGTACAACTCAAAGTCTTTATAGCGTTCTTGAAGGGTGTTGTGGAGGAAGACATTAAAATGTCACAGCCCGAAAGTTATGTTGTTGTTGCAGGGAAGATGATTCATGTGTTCAGATCAAAGGAGTTCTTGTATGAATTGAAGAAGTCACCAAGGCAATTATACAAGAGGTTTGACACAGTGATTGAGGATCGGGAGTTTACATACAGTTTGTGATAACTATGTGTATTTCAAAAGGCTACTAGGTGGTTCCTTGATTATTTTACTGCTATACGCTAAAGACATGCTTGATACTGCTACGAGCATGGTAGAGGTTGACACGGTCAGATCTCGCTGGAGTATGGAGTTTGATATGGAGGAGTGGAGTGCAATTGGTAGCTTGGTCCATGTGGTAATGTGCACTCAAGTTGACATTTCACAGGCAGTTCGTGTTGTTAATTATTTAGCGAATTTGAGAGAACAACATCGGCAGGCAGTGAGGTTTAGGTACCTACATGGTACGATTGACGTAGGTGTGGTATACCAGCGAGATGGTGGTCTAGGACCACAGGTTTGTGGCTATGTGGATGCGGACTATGCAGGTGATGTGGATCAATCTAGATCTACTACAGGATATGCTTTTACATTGGCTCGAGATCCAGTGAGTTGGAGGTCAACATTACAGTCAATTGCTGCCCAATCAACAGCAGAGGCAGAATTGATCGTTGTAACAGAGGCCATGAAGGAAGCCATTTGGCTTGGAGGATTAACTGGAGACTTGGGTATTCAGCAAGAGAGCATTCAGGTGCATTGTGATAGTCAAAGTGCAATCGACTTAATAAAGCATGAAGACTTTCACGGGAGGACGAAGCATATTAATGTTCGTTATCATTTAGTGCGGGATACTATAGAGGGTGGAGGATTTTCTTTGCTGAAGATCCACACAAAGGAGAATCCTGCAGATATGCTGACAAAGGTGGTACCATTGATTAAGTTCAAGCATTGCCTGGACTTGATCAATATCCTACGGGTGGAGGCGCCGTGAGGCGCAAGGTGGTGACGATGATGAACGTGAAGAGGAGAACAGGTACGTGAAGTAGAGAATATCGTCAAAGGTGGAGAATTGTTAATTTGTCGATATTTAGTAAGACTCTAAATAAGAGTCCTACAAGGTTTTAGAAACTTCTTTTCTCTTGTTTTGGGGAACTGCTATTTTTAGGTGGGTTTCCTTTTTCATATGTAGTTAGGATTTCCTTTTCCTTCTAGGATTGGGATACCTATTGGAGGCTATAAATATAGGAGTAGGGCCTTAGCCTAAAGTATTCAGAAAACAACATTGAGAGTGTGAGATCTCTTGAAAGGGTTGTGAGTCTGAGAGCAAGAGAGAAGAAGGGCCGGCAGCCCTTTAGGGCTGCCGTATGGCATTCAACCATTGAGAGAGGGTTGTGAGTTAGGTCTTGACAACATTGAGGTTTCTCTTGTAAAGGGGTTGTGAGGTTTTCTCTTGTGGAGCGAGGGCTGCCATTAAAGGTGAGTGTCTTGTAACTGTTTCTTCGTTATTTTCATATAGTGGAAAGGATCATCATCGCCCGTGGATGTAGGCAATCTTGCCGAACCACGTAAATCTTGTGTTGTGTGTGGTTTGTTTGTTTCTCGTTCTTTCGTTCTTGTTTTGCATATTTGATTCATCTTGTAGATTGTGCATATGCGATTGAATCGATTTCTCTGAAATTCCTAACAATAAGTCCACTAAGATTTTAAGGTATAAAAAAATTTCTGATTTGTTTTACTTGTGTGCTTTGTATGCTTCTTTGAAATGATTGTATGTTTGTATTCTTATTGGGCTTAAATATGCTTTATAGTAAACATGTTTAAACATGCCACTGAATATACAACATGCTTGTATGAATAATAACATGCTTTAGTTTGCTTAAGTCATGAATATGTGCCATGATAAATATGTATGAATGAGAATGTTTCTACATATATCTAGTTCTGAGTATTGTTACGATGATGAATATCCTGATCATGGTACATTGATATTGTTAGTACATGAACATCATTGCTTTGAAGTATACTAGTATATAGTGATTGAATGTTATACATGATATGTAAATATATGTATGAATAAATAATTATATCTATGTATATGTAGTACAAATTACATGCCTAAAATAATGATTAAATATGCATGGTATAGAATGATGATATGTTGAAAAGTATGATATGAATGAATGCATAGTAGCTTCATGATAAACATGATTGAATGATGTATGTATGTATATGAATGACATGATATAACCCTGTTATATAATGTTTGATGAAATGTAAGCATGATGATATAGGTTAATACATAAAGTAGATTGACATGATTGTAATGTAGGGGTGTCAATGGGACGGTTTCGGATCGGAACCTAAAGGTTCCAGATCCGGTCATTGGTTTCTCTCAGTTCTTATGGGTGGTTTCCCTCTGAGAGAAGTCCGATTCTTTTGATGAATCTCTTGTGATTGTACAGAAGAAATCAATAGAAACAAGAAAGAAAGATCATGAGAATTTGAAATAAACAGGGCAACGAATACCAATGGTTGTGTCATCTTTGACACAAGTTGGGCCAGAAATGTAGATGGTAAGGAGAGCAAAAAGCAAGGTTCTCAATCCTTATCCACCACCGAGGCAGAGGATATCACGGCAGGTTTGTGTTTCACTCAATTATTTTGGATGTTACATATGATTATTGATTATGTTTTTTAGCATGCCACCATAATTGTTTGTTGTGATAACACCTGTACTTTTGATATCACACTAATTCATGTTCAACACTCTAGAACATAGATATTAGGCTTCACTTTATCCGTGACTTAGTTGAAGATAAGGTGTTTCATCATGAGTTTGTACCGACTGGGAGGCAAGTTGTTGATATCCTCTCCTAGTCCCTAGATTTTTTGACATTTGATACTCTTAGAAGGGCGATTGGTGTAGTCTCCTTGTCTTGAGCTCATCTTGTTTTACTCTTCTACCCCTGTTGTTACTTATCGTTCTCTCATAATAGGTAGTTGAGTGTGTTTCCTCTAGTTTGCATTGCATTACATCACTTTTCTCGCATTCTAGAAGGAATTTTGTGATACTACGGGTGTTGAAAAATCATTATTTTTAAGCATGTTTTTCTCCTCCCGATGTATCTTTGCTTTGCACGCAGATCATTTGTGCTTTGATTTAGTCTTGACCTGTGTGTCTTCGCTGTGATCTTTTCCTTATGCATCTTGAATATCTTAGATAAGGTTTTTGATCATTTGCTCTTGAGATTATGAGTATTTGGATTTAGTGAATATCTTTGAATAATAAACTTTGAGAACTCAAGTTCCTTGCTTCACACATTTCATTCGAACTTTTCTAAACTTATGTTTATATCTTGTGTTTGATTGGATGTGTGTGGGTTGATCCTAGTTTGTATGTTCGTTACTTCTCTCGAACTATTTCGAACCAAACTAGTGTGGACAAGCTATCCTAGCACTTATGCTTTATTGGTAATATTATTTTTGCTATACACCTCAAGAGTAGGTTCTCGTAAAAGATTTTGAACTCAGCATACCACCTAAAGAGTAAGCTCTCGTAAAAGATTTTGAGCTTGATGGAGCCACCTAATGAGTAAGCTCTCGTAAAAGAATTTAAACTTGGTGGCATGATAGTTCGTAGTGTGACCACATGAAAAGTCTTGGTGCCTTGAGAGCAAATCAATAACAAATCAATAATAAACTCTCGAGTAGATTTAATGAGTCATGATACATGCTCTTAGGCCATTTGTATTCTAAAATACACCTTTATGGAAATGCCTTAACATTTTGGTCTTGAACTACTTGGAACTTGCATTATGATTCGTCCTCCATACTAGTGTGGTTTGGAACAGTGAAAAGATAGTAGAATCTTAATGTTTATCAACTTTCAAGGATCTTTTCACATTTTGTGACATCATCACTTGCACACACACTCGTTCCATTGTTCGATGGACTCTGTGATCAATTCAACTTGTGTTTTCATTGTTTATGTTTAAATATCTTCTTGAAAACTAGTTGCTTAAGATGTTTTCATGGACTTGTGTAAAATTTCTCATCTTGATAGTCTTGATTCATCGTATGGCTCACAGTAATTGTTTCTCATGTGGTTGGAATTAAATCTTGACATTTGTGTTCATATGTAGAGCATTTTTGTGAGTGTGTTTTTATTGAATCTTGCTAGTTTCTTTTGAAGATTTTTTGGATGATTCGATTTAGGGGGAGTTTTTGTTGTAAACTTGGTTTCCATGATAGAATTTTTGAAAAATTCCCAGCTAGTATCTGGAGAGAAAATTTACTATGATATATGTTTGAAAAGGTTCAACTTATCCTACTTCAAGTTTTCACTTATAATAGGGCGTAGGGTTCGTTTTTAAACGCGTGGGTTTTATCGACATTCGAGGCTCTCTTGATTGTCGACCTTTAGAAAGAACAGGGATTGCCTATCCTAAGATTGTACAATTGTTTTACGCAAACATACATATTGTGACTCCTTTGCTTTCACTTGTATATATTTTATCTTGGGTAAGGTTATTACAGTCACCCCAAAGGCTCCTATGATCTGTGCAAAATTGAGCTGGTGACTGACCCTATTTTGTTCCCTCCTCCGAGGAATTACATTGAACCACACCTTCCTTCTTCCGATCCTTTTTCCTTAGCCTTATCAGGTCTGGTTCGTCATAGGACTCTAGAAAAGAAGTTGGTGATGACAGTGGCGAAGAGAATGATTAGACTAGGACACTACTTGGTTCTTTTGTGTAGTCTTTCATTCGTTTTCATCCTTTTTAGATATAAGATAACTATACTTATTTATTTTAGTTCATAACTTTGTTTGAAATCTCATTTTGGTTCAAATGAATCTTTATGGATTATCCTATATGTTGGTTATCTTTATATACTTCAAGTCTTATTTATCATTGTAAATGGTTTTGACTTGTTGAATGATGAACCTCTTATCTTATGATCCTCTCCTCTACCTCCTCGGGCCTTTGTCGATTTCATTACAAAAAGGGGGAGAAGTTATTATAGGAGAGTTATATAAGATAGGAGAGTTTCAAGAAACTCAAGGTTGGTAATTACTGCTTATATTATGATGCCTTGATGATTCTTGTATGATTCCTGTGTTTACTGTTTATTTCTTATTGGGAAGGTTTTGCATTTTATTGAGTCCATTGTAAGAGAATTCGTGTTGTAACATTGTATCTTAGAAATTTTCTTATGTATGGGGTTTTGTCATAAAATTGACAAAGGGAGAGATTGAAAGGTCCCTTTGGGTTTATCAATGTTCATGGTGATGAGACAATAAACTCAATTGTAAGTCCATGCTTGAGTTAGAGTTAGGTAGTATCCTTCGTGCAAACTTATACTTCATCAAGAATCAAAGAGAAAGCACGCCATCGGACTCACCCTTGGAACTCACCACACGATGGTAAGTGACCTTGATTATCATTCATAGGTGGTTAGAATGCATTAGGACTTAGCCTCATATGCTAGGATGAACTTAGAACCATTTAGAACATCTATTAGGTCCATTCTGGCATTTCAGCAGGGTGGTATCGATACCAATGTAGCTGGTATCGATACTCCTTCAGTAGTATAAATACTCACTCAGCTAGTATCAATACTCAGCTAGTATCGATACCAATTTTGCCAGTATCGATACTCAGGCTATCTAAAGTCAGTTTTAAAAATTCTGGAACTTTTTTCTTGTGCGATTTTTGGCTTAGGGTTTTATACCCTTTTGGTCTTTTGGACTAAAAACCTTAGGTTTTGCTCTTTCTCTATATAGAAGATAAGCAAACCATTTTAGAGGATGCACCTAAGGAGAGTGAGAGAGTTAGAGGTTTTAGAGAGAGAAACATCCTAGAACTCCATTGTAGTAATCTTCTCCAAAGCTAGGGCTTCCAAGTTCTTGAGAGAGAGATTACTCACTCCTCCATGAGAGTTGATCTTGTTTTACTCTCATAGGGCTTTTTATTTTAGCTAGATCTTGCATATCATCTAGCATGAAAGCCACAAAGTGTTGAAGAACACCAAATCTTTAAACACCATTACAGTCACCGGTAGAGTTCCGATGGGTTCGCATGTGGAGTTCCGGTGAGGTGCAGGCTTGTGGATTCAAGCTAACAAGTGCGGGGCTTGGTGGATGCCGAGTTGGAGACGCACACACCATTGAAGGGGCGATTCATGGATTCGAGTCCTAGAGAAAGACCGGTCGAGTTTGTATGAGAGATTCATGTTGTCGATATGAACAGTTGTAAGATTTCTCACAACTCTTAGTGGTAATTTCTAGACTAGGTCACGGGGTTTTTTCCATTAGGTTTTTTCCTGTCAACAAAAATCATTTGGGTTGAATATTTATATGTGAATGATTTTTGTACAAGATTAAAATATTTGATTCTCTCTTAATTCCGCATTCGAGAATCGAATAAGTCAATACTTGTTTGTTTCAATTTCTACTTATTACGAATTCATTGTGAATTAAATTTTAAATTGGCAGATATTGATCCCCCTTCTATATACACCTAGATTAGTATTTAGTGTTGTGACCTAAACCTAAGAGTAGGTGATATTTCAGACTTGAATATCTTGGAAATAATAGCATCACTTAGAACTGACTATGGAAGGACGGCATCTTTAGAACTGATCACCCATAGAGGATACAAACACATGGGACAAGGATTGAGTGAAAGGAACCCAGCAAGTCTCCACACATTTTTAAAAAGATTTTCAAAAAAAAAAAAAGGGTAAGCATATGAATTCAAATACGATGACTGAAGAATGTGAAGTGTTAATCTGCATGAGTATGACTTTGTTTTGAATTTCGGGACGAAATTCTTTTGAGGGGGTTATAGTGTAACACCGAGATTTTTTCACATAGACTTGAGTATGGGCTTAAGGCCCATGGACCCAAAGCAGGCCCAAGTAGTGTTAAGAATGTATAAAACTAGAAGGGAAAGACCTAAAAGTAGTGGGAACAAGATTTGCCAACATCCATATTGCATGCATAGATGTAGAAATGATTTCAAAATGATTTGTAAAATGAGTCTTGCATAAAATATTTTCAAAAGTTAAAACTATGTTTTCAAACAAAACTAAATGTTTTCAAAATAAAAATGTCTTTGAGAGAGAGACTAAGTAATGTCCTTTAGGAATAAACTATTATAACTTTAAAAATGAACCTTCGATTTGGAAAATCGGATAAATGAAATGAAAACTAGGATAGAGTTGACCTACATTTATAGAGGAGTCAACATATAATTTATAGTGATTCCTATAACTAATCATTTCAACTAGTTATAGAAACATAAGAATTCCATAAGTCACTTAGAAATGAAATGAATGTAGAAATGAACATTTCGAAGTTAGGGTAACTTGCAAATATTAGTAAGTATTCGTAACCCTTGGATTAAGAATCATAGAAATGTAGATGATGAAATTGACCATTTAGGTTCATTTTAAAACATTAAGGTTCCTTAGAAATGATCAAAATGAAGAAAAATTAAATTTAAAATGAAATGATAGGATGTGGTTTAGTGCAACAAGGAAACATTGATAAGGGGTGAGCAAGTGGTGGGCCCCACCTAGCAAAAATGTGGACACAAGGGGCTGCCATTGTGCGCCTTCTAATTAAAGAAAATTAAGAGTCCAAAAACTCTTAATTACACTTTCAGTAATTTTTTAAAAGAGGATAATTACTAATTTAGATAATTGTTAGTATATCCTTTAAAAATGGAAGTAAATCCTAAACCTTTGAGAACAAGGAATGAATCTAGACCATTAGATTTAGGTTATCTAAAACTTACTAAATCTAAACCATTGAAAAGATTTTCAATTCCTAAAATACTCCTAAAATAAAGATAATGACCTAGATTTTCTAGTTTATCTCTAATTTGTAGTAATCATTAGTGGTTATTGGATGAATTAGGGTTTAGTCCTAACCATTTAAAATAAATAAAACCCTATTGATAAAATCGGCCTATTATTAGTGAACTAAATTAGTAGTTTAAATAATTAAATAAATTAGAAATAAAAAGGATTTTAGATAAACATATAAAGTGTAGACTTTTAATAAGTTTAGGAAACCTTTAAGGAGGAGGAAAAGAGGAGGCCTACCCCAATAAATAGGGGGTTGGTCGACCTCCCCTCTCCATACTAAAACCACCCACTTCAAGTTAAAAAAAAAAAGAAGAAAAAGAAGAAGAAAACCCTAAAGCCCTTAGCCTCTAAGTCGATTTCTCTTTCTCTCTCTCTCTCTCTCTCTCTCTCTCTCTCTCTTCATCTTCTTCAAATCCAAGTTTGAAGAAAAAAAATTCATTGAACTTTTGAAGAAGTTTAAAAATTTTGAAGATAAAAAAGAAGTAAGTCAAAGCCTCATGGAATTTAAGCGAAAAAGTTAGGGAGAACCGCTACTATAAAACCTATTTTTTAAGTTATTTTTCTTTCATGTTTTCTTCGAGTCATGTTTTCGAAAATCTATTTTCTATATAAAATATTATATTTTTGAAAAGGTTTTCATGCATAAAATAGCATTATTTTTAGATTGTGTGATTATGGGAATATGATTTAAAAGCTATATGAAGTTAAAGTGGAAGATAAGAGGTTTAAAAAAATAAACCTTGGTCTATGTGGCAATTGTCTTAGTGACTTAACCTTAGTGGTGCTTCAATGAGAGGTATGATTTGATATCATAAAATGTTAAATCGTCAGTGTCTTTGTGACCTTGTCTTTGTGACCTTTGTCTTTGTGACCCCACCCTAGTGGCATCTTCAATGAGAGGAATATCTGAATCTATCAGAGTGACGATGGTTGGTTTCCATAACAACCCTGACGAAAAGTGGAAAGATTATTATTATTATTGTAATGGAAAAATGTGTAGTGGAAAGAGAGCATAAAATAATGCATATATTACAATAATTATATATATTATACTATACTATATATATACTCTTGCATTTGTTATATTTCTTTACAGTTGAGAGATATAATTTTGAAAATAAAACTGTTTTTTTTTAGAGAACAATCCTAAGTGGATGGTTGAGTTTTGAAAAGAGAATGTGTGAGGATGATTTCATAACAAAAGCATTTGAAATGACGAGATTTCAAAGGAAAGATTGGTTTCAAATGGCATTATGGATGGGTTTTTGGCAAAAGCTTGTAAGTTTTCTGAAAACCCATAATTCCTGCATTAATCTGAGTTGAGCACAATTTCTATGTAAAATCGTAGTGAATTAGTTTCTGGTCAAAACATAGAATTTTTAGATTTTTATGTCTAATTTCCAGAGAGCTTGACCTCACAAGAATCCAAATTATTTTAGAATTTTTAGATTTTTATGTCTAATTTCCAGAGAGCTTGACCTCACAAGAATCCAAATTATTTTTAGGGAGAAGAGTTCTGTTTTCTACCGCTGACGCAGACTTCTGACAGTAACACTTTTCAAAGAGTTTGGTTTATTCCCTTTGTTTTTTGAGGTCATTAGGTGTTTTAAACAAAAGTAGGGTATTTAAGAAGACGAAACCTGATTGTTCAATTCATTACCTATCCTTTAACCCATTGACACACAGAGGCTTAGGTCGTGGATTCGACTCAATAATGGGTTGGCCCATTGGATCCCAGGGTCGGAGTGTCACTCAGCAACAACGTCATCATGGTTCTACTTCTAGAACACCACAGCAGCGCAACAACAACATGAACAGCAACAGCAGAAGAAGAGACCTTCTTCTTCAGGAGTTAATAGCATAGGAGCTGGAGCATTTAACTAAAATTGGTTTATGAATTTTATCTTTTTATGTTAATATGGCGATGGAGATGATTAGATGTGTGGCTTTTTTGGTTGATGTGGGTATGTGTATGCTTATGATAACTTATTCCTTTTTCGTGGATGTTGGCATGGTGAACTGCATTGCTATCTAGTTACTTGGTGGGTGTGTTTCTTAAACAGTTTATTTGTGAGTTATGCAGTTTGTGTTATGGGTATTGAAACCATGATGTATATGTTATACAAGTTATGGTGAATGCACATGTTGTGTTATGTTTCCTAAATAGGTTATGTTTGTTAAATAGGATATGTTAAACACGTTATGTCAAACCAACTTCAACAGGTACATAAAAGGGCACACTTTACATATTAAGGTGCACCTTGTTCATCAGAACATTACACAATTCCTCCATATTGACTTCAAGTTCTTTGGCTTTTGATGCCACTAACACATTAGTTAACCACTCAAAAGTGTCACACACATAGCATTTGAGATAAGGGATTCCGTAGTTATGTTCAGATCCTGAAATACACAACCTTCTCTTTCATTTACAGCTTGGATATATCACTGCATGGGGTATCTCTCCTGGGGCATGCTTGATCCAGTGATTAGATGCCCCACAACCAAAGCAACCATCTCCATAAGGATGTTGAGTTGATCAAGAACCCACATTTACCTCGTCAAACCACTGAAACCTATGCCGAAGTGGGTTGGCAAGATCAAAGTAATTTTCGGATGCCATTACACCCTGGCTTCCTATATCTTGTGTACACCTAGGGATAATTAATAGACTTATGTCCTTCTACATGAAGTTTGATATGAGAACTGTTTCAAAAAAAAAATCAGTTAAAATTTGATTTTCACTTACCCCACACTATTAAACAACATATATGTCACTTACCCCTTATTTGCAAAAAAACAAAAGTGAAGAAGAAAGCCCATAATTTTTCTACTGTGAGTCCAAAATAGGGTTGATACTTACCTTGGATGAACCTTGTTCCCTTCCATTCTTGTAATTTCAACAAAAGTTACCTTTAAAAAATTTTAATGGTGGTGATCTAGAAATGGAGAAATAGAGAAGAAGAAGAGAAGCGTATATTCTTAAAAAGAAGATGGCCTTTAATAGAGAGGTTTGGGTGGTCGTTGTGAGACAACGGTCTAAATGGTGGTGCGTTTTAATCTTGGTGTTGGTTAGGTGGGACGTTGGGATGTCGCCGCATGTTAAGTTAACCCAAGGTATGGACTTGGGTTAGGTTACTAACAAAATGGAGGTATTTTAGTTTTTTTCCGTATCACATGACCCGCATATGACACGATTTTATTCAAATGGAGGGTCAAGTAATATTAACGGAGGCAGTGGAGAAAATATAATTTTTTAAAACATTTGAAGGTAAGTGATTTTCGAATTAATATTTGGGGGTAAAGCTAATTTACTCAATTAAAATTTAGCTCCCATTTTTGTCCACCTTAAGATTTAGGTCCCAAGATAGCCGTTGCTTGCATTGATGATAAATATGCAAACATGTACATGCATGTGTTGCATAGTAAAAATGAAAAATATAGTAAATAAAATGGATGGCTAGGATGGAGTAATGGGATCTCTTGGATTTTACCCATCAAAGTAGAGTCTTGTTGTATTTAGGTATTTGTAATAATTCATGCATATATATAAAATTCATACACTAATATTAATGACAAAAAAAAGTGAGAAAAAAATAATAATAATTTATAACACACGTTGGTCCCCATCTCTTTTCCAATGGAGATCTTAAAAAAGACCAACATGCTCTCAAGTGTCCCATTCTCCAAAACCCCACGAACACTTGACTCCCCCCAACAAAAAAAACCAACCTAAACTTTTTTAATTAAATCGAAAATTCTTCACTTGGATCAAAAAGAAAAAAAAAATTAAAAACACCAAATTAATTAACAGAAACCCTAACCTATAATACCGTAGTTTGTCGTCCTCCATGGGTCCAAAATCCAAATAGTTATGGTTGGGGAACTCGTAATTCCCATGAATACGAAACCCTAGAAAAATTCCGAGGCTTAAAACTTTGGGCGCTTACCAAAATGTAAATTAATTGAGAGGCCCTCGTTGGTTTTGGAAGAGAGAGGTCATGAGTTATGAGACGTGGGTCTGGCTCCCCATTGTCGCGTGTTCGACCCTGCAGGCTTCTACTTTGGGATATGGTAGGGTTCTATACTTCTATGTTCTATCCAACATTTGGGGTCGGGGACGGCCCTCGCATCCCAGGTTTAAGTCACGTAAAATGTGATCTCATAGTCTGGATTAAGATGTATTAGTATTATACGGATAGATATAATGTCATTTTGCACTAAACACTGGTAGGTGGGTGGAGCCACCTACAAGAAATTGTTATTATTGAGTCAGTGTCGATAAATAAAGTAGATCGTCGTAGACATTAATGTTGAAAATGTGGTGAAATATTGTTGCAAGTCTAAGTTAAAAACATAATATTCTTCGCTCTTTATCAGCAATTACTTTTGAGGTATACTTAGCATAAATCGAACTAGCTAAACCATTACTAGGGGGTCAATTTTGCATAAGTTATCAAACTACCCGTAACTAGAATCAACTTTAATAAGTTGTTCTAGTTTTGTAGGGTTCCGGTTCGATATTCAAATAGGTAGAACCAGAATTCGAACAATTAATACCAATATAAGGTCGGTTCGGGAGTTTCAGTATTGATTCTTCAATGTTTAATTCTTATGCGCACAAATGTTAAAAATATTATAGAACCAAAGGTGAAAGCATTAATATTTAATTTACATGAGTTAAAAAAAAAATATATTTGTAAGTTTGTTTTAGGTTATATCAGTCAATTCTGTTACAAAGTACCTGGAATTTGAACCAAACATTATCTAATGGCTCCATTTTCTAGTCTGTTTCGATTTTGGTTCTGAAATATGTGAAACCAAAATCCAGAAAAATTAATTCCTGGTTGCTTCAATTTAAAGATAAATGAGTAATTACGGACACCCCTAACTACGACGTGGTACGGTTTAAAAAAAATATATTGATTTGAGCTTAGGTCGACAAAAACCAAACATACATAAACTGGCTGGTTCAGTCCTGTCCGGTTTTCACAACAAACCTAGGAGTATTTTGAGGTTGATGCTTCCTCCTTAAACATAGTACAATACATTATCTACTTAATTTCTATAATTAAAACATTAATTAACCATATAAATTAAATCCTCTAAAAAACATTAATTATATGTTTAAACTCAAGATTCCGCTTCAAAAAAAAAAAAATGTTTAAACTCAAGATTAGACGGCTAGGATTATCCCGTCGTTTTTTTTTCCTTCCTGTTATGGTCGATTTGGACGGGAGTATGGGATGGGATCCATCGAAAAATCGAACGGTTTGGATTCAAGAGTTGCATCAAATATTTACATGAACTAAGACAAATTAATTAATTAATTAATTAAGCAAGAACTGCTTAGTTACTTGGAGAGAAAAGAAATTATTTGAGTTAACCTAAAAAGAAGAAATTTTGTATGGCAGGAAGAGAAAAAATCTCAAAGGTAGAAGGAAAGGGAAACACTCATCATCATTCAATTGCTTAAAAGAAACAAGGAAAAAAATTTCTAGGAGAAATAAACCCCACAAATTTCAATAAGAGAAAAAGTAGTGAAAATAAAGAATGAGAAAAAGTCAGTTGCTCGAGGAAAGAAAAAAAATATATATATATTAGGGCACAAAAAGCACTCATATGAAAAGGGTAAGAATAATCTGAAGAAGAATCCCAGTCAGTCAATCAGTCAGTCAGTCAGTCAAAGCAGTCAAAAACTTTTACAGCCAAATATATACAAAAAAAAAAATATTTAAGGAAAAAAAAAAAACAAGAATAACAAGAAGATTCCTGATTACTACTGCTCAGTTAATATTTCCTATTCTTCATCAAACAAACAAAAAAGAAAAAAGAAAAAGCCTCTCTTTATATAGTAAGAGGTAACATGGGGTTGGAATGTTGTTATTTGAAAGTCATATTGGGGACATACACTTTAAATTTTCTGAAATGGTTCAGCAAAAGTGTAGTGGCTGTGAAAGTTACAATTTTTATTTTTTTTCTTTACTCTTAAAACAATTTCTAAATTTTTATAACTAAATTTTTCTTTTTTAACTAACAAAAAAAAAAATTGACTAAAATAGTTAAGATAGTTTTTAAAAATTGGGCGAAAATCAGCCAATTTCTGAAACGTAGAACCCAATTAACAGTTTATACCATTCTTTATGGATGTATACACAACAACATTAATACATAAGTCTTTAGGAGTCTAAGAATGAATTTTGGCGGGGATGATTTTCATCGTGTAGATCATATCTACTCACAAAAATTATTTTACTCTGAATACAAATACTGATTTGAAGTTGAGTTCAAGTTCAAAAGAAAGGTTAGGCTCTTGTTAGCAATCATCCGAATTATTCGCGTTTAATATTCGTATTTTATTTTCGAACAACAATTAATACTTTGGTCCAAACGAAACCTAATCAATAATACACGAATTTTTTAGCTAAAATATTTAAAACACGTTTTAACCGAATTACCGAATGAAATGGGTGAAAAATACTCCTACTCTATTTAATGACTATCGGACTTTCAATACAAAAAAATAAAAATAAAAAAGAAACCTTAGCTAATTGCTTAAGGACCTTTCTTTGTTTTCTCTCTTTGTCTATAAGGACCCCAATTCTCTCAATTTCTCTCTTCATCGATACAGTCGGAACTCCATGAAGCACTAGAAGACTTGGTATATTGCCGAATTTTTACTGCTGAATTTCTACATATGAAAAGTATTAAACATGAATTATCTCTAAATAGAATATTTTTTGTACGACGAATGATTGACTGAATGCTAGACCATATTGCAATTCTTTTGAACCGAATATTATTTGTACTTTTGCCGTCCCGAATTTTAGTCGTACGCCGAATTGCTAACAAGGATCAAGTTCATGGGACATTTTGTATTGACAAAGAAGTTTTAACAAAAGATTTAAAAATAAAAATTGACGTGGCCCTTTCATTTATGACCGGATAAGGGTCATTTTTCAATGTATTTTAAATCATCTAATGAATGCATTCAATCTTTGGGATCCTTTGTCATAAATGTTTGTCAAAATCTGATGTTCCAGGATCTCGACCCTTAAACATAGAGCCAAATTGGACAGTTAAATTTCAATCAAAACTTGATGGAGGTAATAATTTATTAGAGGATAATCTTCAAGATCATGAGATCTTCAGGCCTAGATCGAAAAATTAACCTTATATTTATCCAGATATAAACCCCAAAGTAGTGTATAGAACAGGGTCCAAAACTATGTTGAACATATTGAGATAATTCATATACAGATTTATATAGAGTTAACCACAATGGCATAATGGAACGGTGAAAACCTGCCCACCAAAAAAAAACGGTGAAAACCCTACAAGTTAATTAAAGTGATACTAAATGTAATATAAATGTGCTCATCATTAATATACGAGATCTCGAGTTCAATTCCTTCCCCTTCCTTCCCCTTACATTGCCACTGAAATCTCCTTATATACAACATGTATGTGACAGAAGGACTACATACGCCCTCAAAGATTAGTTGGGTACTCAAAGAACTCTAGACTCAAAGAACTCTAGACACCTTAGGTTGTCAAAAAGAGAAAAAGAAATTATTGTACATGGGTCCATAAAGCCCACAAGAATGAGTGGTCATTCTTGACATCGTCCATACATAACAACATTCTAATAGATTCAAATGGTGATAATTCAAATGCCAATTTTCAAGGAGGATGATCTTTAAATCTTCAAAACACATCGTTTGATTCTTAAAAATTCTAATCTAAAGGAAGGTGGACTAGAATGGAATAATGCTTTCACTATTAGCTTTGAGCTAATTTTACATAAGTTACCTTTTAAGATAGATTGGATCCTTTGTTATATTAATCTATCTCAATGAAAAGTGATTCATCTTCACTAAAATCAACCATGATCTTCATTTTGGACCTTTTGCTTTAAAAATTTTAAAAGTATAACCAAATTTCCTTAAAGGGTCTAATAAAAAAAAGATACCCCAAGAAAAGACTAGTTTTAGGGATCAAAGGATAGAATAACAAAACCCATGAAAATTTTGATCATTTATTTGGCTTGAATTATGAATTTCTTTACAACCCATGAAAATTTTGGTAGTCTTGATTTAGCTTGAATTGTGAAATTGCTTCAATTTCTCAAAATTTCATTTTTTTCTCTATTGAAAGGGGTTAATTTTTTTTATATAAATTAATTTTCACTCTCTTTCTGCCTCTTTTAAACAATGAAAATGGCAGATTCCCAATCATCCTTTCCCCATTATAGGAAACACCCATCATTGCTCCCAACCATTCTTTTCACCCATAGAAACCTGAGCTTTTTAAGTTTTAAGCCCCATTCCTTCTTCTTCTTCTTTTTCTAGCTTCTTATTCTTTCTTTTTCTTTCAATTTAAATATCTCTTCTCTTTTAACATCTTTTCTTCCTCCCTCCCTCCCTCCTCATCACCATCTTTCTTTTCCTTTCTTTTCTTTTCTTTTGTTTTGTTTTCTCTCTCTAGACTTTCTTTCTCTTTCTCTATGAGATGGATCCTTCATCTACTTCCTCTGTTAATGGTTTCTATTCTTTCCTCACTCGAGGAATCGACGATCTTGAACGTTCTTTTCTCTCTACCAATTTCATGTCCATTCAATTCCTTCAAAGGGTTCTGTCTCTTCTTCGTTCTTTTCATTCTCAATTAACCCTTCTTGTCCAAAAACTTCACTTACCAGTTGGTGAAAAATGGCTTGATGAATACATGGATGAAAGTTCTAGACTTTGGGAAGCTTGTCATGTAATCAAGTCTGGTATTTCAGGAATGGAAAATTATTATTCAACCGGAGCAGATATAGCTTCATCTCTTGACAATCACCGCAATCCAACCCCTCAAATCATCCGTCAGGTCAGATTGATCACACTCTTTTTCTATTAAAATCGGGGTCTGAATCTCAGTGGATCGTCTTATTTAACTCTGTCTGCAAAGGATTCTACCAATCCCCAACAGAAAAAGAAACTAATTTGGGTTTTAATTTTGGGTTTCTGATTGATAGAGAGAGAAACAATGAATTTTGATTCTAATTTTGTTATGTTTTGAATTTCTTGATACAGGTTATTAGAGCAATTTCTGGTTGTCGCAGACAAGCTGTGGGTTTAGAAGAAGAAAACAGAGCTTTAATGGAGACTAGAATCCAAGCCCTTTCCTTAAGATTTGATGAGAAGGTTTCGTTAGAATCAAAGCTTAATGGGTTTAATGGATTTCGTGGTGTTCTTTATGCAATGAGAAATGTAAGCTCACTTCTTCTGATGATTCTGCTTTGTGGGTTAGTTTATTGTTGGCCTGATTCAAGTTTTCGTAGAGGAGGATATGAAGGGTGTTTGTTATTTGGGTCAACTTTCATGGTTTCAACAGCAAGATTACAGCAGAGTGTGGTTGCGGAGATGAATAGAATTGAAGGGAGACCTGGAATTTTGCTTTACGAGTTTAGAAGAGCAAAGATTGCTATGGATGAGTTGAGAACAGAGTTAGACAGAAGATCTTCTTCAGGTAATCAGGGAATGATGGAGTGTGAATCAGAAGTTGGGATTAGAGAGAGAGTTGAGAATTTGAAGAGTTGTTTTGGGATTTTGAAATCTGGAAGTGAGAGTATTATTGGACAGCTTGATGATTTCTTTGATGAAATTGTTGAAGGTAGGAAGAAGCTTTTGGATATCTGCAGTCACAGGTAGAGAGAGAAGGAAGATAGAGAGAGAAAGAAGAGAGAGTGGAAAGTTCAGAGCAGGGGAAGAGAGTCTGTTGTTGGGATGGTGATGGGTTTTGTTATAGTACCCTCTCTTTGAATATTGCTTCTCTTTGTTTTTTTGTTCTTGTGTCCTTCTCTTTGTTTTTTGCAGCTATTAACAGTTGAAGATTTTGAAGAAAGCTTTTTCACCAGAAAAGTGAAGAAGAAGAAAAGAAGAGAAAGAGAATAATGTCTGTCTGTTAGGTAGAAGAAGCTTCAATACAAAGCCAAACTATTGAAGAAGAAGAAGAAAAAGTTTCTTTCTCTCTGTAAAAAAAAAAAAAGTAAAGTAACATTTTAAAGGGAAAAAAAAAAAGAAGATGCTTCTTGTGTTTCTCAGAAATTACAGATAAATCCCATGTTTACATGTATGAAAAATTTGAGAGATTTTGTTAAAAATCAAAGAAGAAGAAGAAAGTTAGATTACAAAAAAAAAAAATTACCCTCTTATTTAATTTTTTTTATTTGTTTTTAGTTTTTTTTTTGAAATGGGTGCTGCTTTAATTTTTGTTTTTATAATAATTATTGTTGGTGGTGTTCTCATCAGTACTACTACTGGGTGGTGGTGGTGGTATGTTTCTTGAGAACTTCTGTAGTAGTAGCAGTAGTTTGTTGATGTTGTTGTTGCTCTAGTAAAAATGAGCAATCATTCCATATGTGAAAGAATGATGGAAGAGACTGTGGAGGACTGGAGAGATTCCTGGGTTGTATTGGGGTTTTGCTTTAAATTCAAAAGCAAGTCTCTTTTGCTCTGAAAGCTTTTGTCTGATCTGATTCGGTTCCATTGAAAGCAATGGAGTTGATGATGAAAAGAGAACTTCTCTCAATACATACCACCACCTCCTGACATGTCTCCTCTTCTCTCTCTTTCTCTCTCTAGCATCCCTTCTCTTCTCTCTTTCTCTCTCTTACTTTCTATTTCTACTTTTCCGCTTCACTCTCCTTTTGGAGATGATTTGATTTGGTTCCCCTTTTTTCTTCTCTTTCTTTTACTCTCTCTTTCTCTCTCTACATTTTCTTCAATTTTTTATTTCCTTTGGTTGGGGTTTCTGGAGAGTTAGAACAAATCAAACTTTGGGGGTCACTATCCAACTGCTTGCTTCCAGTTTCATGCTTTCTTTCATCCCTTCACCGGAAATCAATGCCTGCTTCCCCCCACCCTTCCTTTTCAAGGGTTTCCAGGGGAATAAATTAATCAACTACAATAAAATAAATAATGAATAAGTAATGATATTTCCAAGTGCATTTCCTATACTCACAGACACAATCACAGACCATTTTCTTACATTTTTGCTAGGCTAGGTACCGTATGTATAATCACTTCCCTTGTAAATGCAAAAAAATTGGGTTCTGGCAATATCACTTGTCTAAAAAAATATATGTGAATATAAAAATCTTTCACAACAGATGGATGGCATAGTCAATAGAGAATTCATCAGTAAACAAATAATATAGTCTTACAGTTTCTTTTTGTTTTATTTTCCTGTATTTTTTATTATAGAAATAAAGAATTCATTTTAAAACCAAGAAAAGGAAGAAGGAAACATGGACTTGGAGAAGGTTTTCAGATGTTGGATCATTTGAGGTAAATAATAAAAGATTAGGGTGGAAGAATAGAAGGTGTGATTTGTGCTGTTCACCTACACTACTACTACTACTACATCTGTACTTGCTTTCAATACATAATTTAAAACATGATAAGGCAAAACACAGTAATGGGACTAATGGTGAAGGAGCAGGACTTTGATGGGGAATGGGCTCCACCTGCGCCACGAGTGAGACATATGGTCGAATGAACTCATCCCACAAGGAATTTAGAGGGTTTAGAGCATCCACAGTCGTCATTGTGTAAAATGGTTGTGTAAATGCTAAAAATACACAATATGAGATAAATACAAAATTGAATTCACAATGCATAATTTGTAGTGTTTGTGTATTTGTAAAAAAAAATTACTAAAAAATAATAAAAAGAAAAGTTAAAAAAAAATACATTTTAATATTTGTGCTGGGCGGACTTTGAGAGTCCGCCCAGCACAAATTCTATTAATGGTTATGTTGGGCGGACTTTTAGAGTCCGCCCAACACATTAATCAAATTTTTTTTTTAATATTTTTTAAAAAAGTTTCTCTTTCAAGCTACCTTTCAAACCACGCCCCATTTCAAGCGGTCTTTCAAACTGCGCCCCATTTCAAGCGGGTTCTCAAACATCGCCTGATGATTAGCGGGCTTTCAAAATCCGCCTGTCTAAATTTGTAAATCTTTTTACATATTGTGTATTATTACACAACTCTCTCTCCTGCTAGTGTATTTATACACTTTTAGACAACCCATTGTGGATTCATTTTTTACTAAATTTTCTATTTATACCCTGCAGTGTGGATGCTCTTAGAGCCATTCGATGGCATGCACTCCTCCATCCATCCGCGTCACTAAGTGATGCCATTGGATGATCTCATCACACAAATTTTAAGGTGACCCGGAGGCATGCACTAGACTAGGGGCATATAGATGGAGACAATTCCCATCAAGGTTTTTGTTCACGGTAAAGGTAGCAACGATGGTTGAGGTGATCCAGAGGCATGAACTATGTGGGCATATAGATGGAGCTCATTCCCATCAAGGTTTTTGTTCATGGTAACGATCGGCTCATGCGCAAGAAGAGTGCACGGTCTGTTAGCAATGAATTTGGAGGAGCCGTTGATTTGAAATTCTGTAAGCTTTTTTTTGTACAAATACACTTGCTGCATAGCAAATCACTGATGTGTGAGCGACCACAACACATGCTTTCCAGTTTTCACCATCATTCTCTGCATCATTAAAATCCCTCTTATCTACCACACTGTTCACAAACAAATTCATCTCAATTCAACCACCTGTATAATTTTCAACATCTTTTCACAGTCTTAACTTCTCAGCCAGAATTTCCTGATTTTGCTGTCTCACGCATCTTGAGCCGTGCCGTCCCCACCATCTATAATACCACCACGAAATGACATCCTTTTGTTTGATAAGTAAAGATTCCACCACTAAACTGCACAAGTGGGGTTGCCAAATTAAGATGAGTACTGAAGGCAGAGAATCTGTTCTTCTTTGTTTCTGTTTCCTTTTTCAGATACAAAACATCTAACCTTATTAACAAACATTTAAAGGTTGTTCTGATCTCTACCCGTTTTCAAAAGGAAACAAATACCCGTGTGTTCAATCCAATCCGACCTCCTCCTGTAATAGCCATTTTCATACACCTGAAAAATTCACAGCTGAAAGAAAAAATAAAGCATCGAAAATTACGTATACATTTCAAACAGACAGGTTATTGAATTACCGAGCATTTATACTATTGAAAAAAATTCCATTAAGACAACCACGATATGGTGGAAACATGTACCAAAAATAAACAATATATGAATACGGTCCGCCTACAGCTACAAAGTCTCGGCGGTACCTCCCCCACAAGTGTATTAATTTCAACACTATCAAATAAGAAAGAACAAACAATCCCGTATACTTTTTACAAAATCACTGAGAATAAAGAGTCCACCAAAGAAGGGGACCCGAACCGTTGTCACCATATCCAACAATTGCAGATGATGATTCTGCTTCAGACTTGTAACAGACTTTCTGATCCAAAATAGTGAGCAATGCAATTACCCCCTGTAATTTACATATGATGTAGGGAAAACAAAATCCCAATGATAATCAGGATAAAAAGGGATTGGAATTAGGTTTGTGTACACCATGTGTAGCGGATTTCAGTCTCATAATCTGTCTCCGTTCCTTCTTTAACACATTCATATGTCAAATCCTGGCATCGCAAACTGAGAGGAGAAAACCTCAACACGGTTTCGGAGGTCAATAATATCCTTGTTGGTTTGAATGCCCTTGAGAAAATCCTTCTGCAACTTCCCATGTTCCCTCTGCACAATACTTGCAATTTGCGCCGCCCTAAGGAGGAAATCGGCAATCATCTCAAAATCAGCCTCTATACAACCTCTTGATGTCATAGCAGGAGTACCTTAAGAAATTAAAAAAATAAAAATATCAATCAAAAGCACATTTTAAAATGACAAGTATAACACAGCAACACGCTCTTCCTCTGCTGCGAGGAAGTTCTAGCGTCTTAGTGAGATAAAGTCAGTACTTCTGCATACCAATTCTTACACCTCCTGGAGAAATGGCACCATTATCACCAAATATAGCACTTTTATTGAGGGAAATGTAGCACATCTCACAAACCTTCTCATAGTTCCTACCTACAGACATGATAAAAAATAAAGGATGGTTAGGACATGCTTACACGTAAAATAACAAGCTAGAACACAAAAAGCTATACAAATTAAATTGCAGCAACCAATTCAAAAGTCCAGCCAAAATTTACATATAAACACAACCACGCAACTCACATTTGCAAAGAACCTACCTAATTATCACAGTGTGAAAAGAATTATCAAACTGGATGTTTGAACTATTCAGCCAACTATTAACATTGGCCATAAAACATACTTGAGCTGTTGGGAAATGTTTAAGCCCCAAATTAGATGCTAATGATACAAGTCAACACCTTGTCAAGCGGGCATTTGAGTGATCAGAATTGAAGATCCCCCATATGTCCCTTGTTAAAGAAAAATCCCTTCAGGCAATCAGTTCTTAACAGCTTCAACCAAAATTTCTTAACAAAGATTGGTGGTTTTTTTCAAACCACGCATTCCACCACCTCGTCAGCTTCCCAGATGGCAAGTTTTATCCCAGTAACACTGGCAGAAAACACAATATAATGATCTTTTTAACATCTTCCTATCTAGAGAACCTTGATGCATTTACTAATTAAATCCTAGGGTAAAATTGGAATACACGGAAAGCAATGGCCATGGCATGGATAAGGATAGAATTCTCTTGTCTAATCCAAATAGTCGTCAATCAGGAGGACAATCACGATTGCAAAATCTTCTAGGTGTATAGAGAAAGGAGCAAGAAATTCATAGAACTTACTGCTTGTGAATTCAACAAGCAAGCAACAAAAAGTAATGGACCAACTGCTACATTTAGAGTTATCACAAGTACATCTAGTATCCAGAACATAAATCAAATATTCACAGACGAAATTCCATATGCATGTGCTTTGGTTGTGATTGATAGGTGCAATCATTTAACTAATTTGCATTGGACCCCATATGAATTTGGTAAAGATGGTGTATTGGTGTGAATATTTACAATCATTTTAAAACTGCAAATATTCACAACCTATTTTACTAAATTCATGTGGGGCCACTACAAATTACTTCATATGATTGCACTAACACTAACACTACCACACCAAAGTACATTCAACAGAACTTTTGGCAAACCAAGCAGGGCCAAAGTTCTATCCCAGTTTAAATGTGTGAATAAACCAACCACTGGTTCCAGTTTGCTATGTGAATAGACCAATTACTGATTCAAAATAGTCGGTTCCAATTTGGCCAAGAGCAGCTACTTTTATTTCACTATTAATTTATGATGCAGGAAAATCACATGATAAAGGTCCAAAAGCATGGAACAAAAAGGAAGAGAACTTTAGGAACTTCCAGATTAATAAGAAATTGATGATTTTATTAGGAATAATTTAAGAGCTCATAAAATTAAAGAAAGTTGGTGTTTTAGTAGGATTAGACTTATCTGTCCTATCATAGTGCCAAAACATCAAAGTTGCAGTGACGACATTTTCGCCAAACTCTAAAATCACAATCATATATGACTTTTCCTATAAACAAAGTTGTAAATTTGTTTTTTTAATAAAGGGTATATTTGGCATTTATTAATCTTTAAATAAGCAATAGCTCTCATTAAATAAGCAATCATCCTACTCTCTTTCCAAATTTTACTTCCATACACAAAACATGAAAAAATAAATATCGCATATCATAAACAGCAGTTTCGCACATCAGACTTCCTAAACACATCATGCAGACCCACGTGGCCAAGTGCCACCCACTAGTTATTATAAGTTTCTATTTCAATTGGTTTCTAAATTTTAGTTTAGTTTCCAGTTTTGCTAGGGAGTCAAGTAGTTTCTATTTCAGTTAGTTATTAACTTCTTACAGTTGTTAATTCTGTTTATGGAGTTTCCATTCCACATTATTTTCTATTTACAACAATTTCTATTAGTCTAGTTTCCTATCCATGTAACCTTAGAGTTTATTTATAATAGAGAAAGAACTCTAGACATCTATCTAAGGAGAAGTCTAACACCTATTGTATTCATATTTTGGTCCAATAAAGATAGAAGATTGTCATTTGATTGGCCGTTAGCCTAGTTATACTTTCCTCCCTCAAAATTCATTTCGTCATTCTTACATACTTTGCTCTTTTTTTTTTTTTGGTTCTTACTTCTCTCTCCTCCTCAGTAACTTGCATCAACTTTATTTTCCTTAACTTACATCAACTTGGGCTTATGCAAGTTACAAAAGGAACCTCTCATACCAAGATGACATAATTTACAGCCATATCTGAATTCCAAACCCTAACATGTTGATATTATGAAGACAAATATCTTCTGTAATGGATTGAAGTTTTTTTTTTTTTTTTCGACAAAACTAGACCAAAGTACCTTACACATCTCATACAAATTAATTGCTTAGTTTAACCATCAATTACATGCAAATTAGATTCACAACTCACAAGGAGAATTTGGCTTGATGCTAAGTGAAAAAGGAACTCCATTTTGGCCTAGGACATGGCCAAGAGAGAGTTTAACAGAAACTTGGATCCAATCTTTCTTTTTTTGCTGATAAGCAAACTGGATCCAATCTATCAAACCCCAATATTGGGATATGAAATGACAATTGACAACAGTGATGATGATGATCATCTTACCTAAATACATCGTTTTAATTAACAAGAACGAAATCATCCATAGAATGAAAACAACTTTTATCAGAAGAGATTTTCCATTTAAGGGAAAATTTACAAGGAAAACATCAAATATGAAGATGTGCAAATTTCAACTATGTATCATTTTCTAAACGGGGAAACATGACAGTTGTTTTAAGTTACATATTCAACTTAACAAAGTATTTCCATCACTCATTCTTACATATTTTCCACCTAGAATGAGGTTATTATAGTGTCTGAAACTGTCGCTATAAAAATAACAATTATTTGACTTGATAAATTAAAAATAACCAGAGATTAAAAATCAATTAAACAAAGAATGGGATGTTAATCATGTCCATTTCAATTAAGCTCAACCAATTGGCTTAACATAAATCTAATTTATTTTGCATAGAATAGAAAAGACTAGTTAAGCCAGTTAGAGAATATAGTACCTGTTAAACCCAGATTTCTCAGATCCCAAAGAACCAAATGGTTGTCTGTACCTCCAGTGACCAATCTGCATTTTCTTCTTATCAAAGCAGATGCTAAAACCTGGGCATTTCTTTTCACTTGTTGCATATATGCTTTGTATTCAGGAGTGGCAACTTGTTTCAAGGCAATTGCAAGAGCTGCAATGTGGTTGTTGTGCGGCCCACCTTGCAGCGATGGAAAGACAGCGAAGTTTATTCTTTCCTCAAAGTCATACTCGTCATTGTCATCTCCCTGACTCAGAAGTGAGCCTCTCTTTCTTGGTTTTAGACCTTTCCTGTAGAACACAATACCACCTCTAGGACCACGGAGACTTTTGTGAGTTGTTGAGGTCACAACATCACAGTAATCAAATGGGCTTATGCATTCCTGTAAATAGACCATCCAAACACAACCATGCATGTTACTTTTCCAACCAATGTTGTTGAATAATTCTTCTTGAAAACATAGGCAGTCCAAGAGCATGCTAGAGAATTCCAACAACGTAAGATTTTTTCTGGTCTTTTTTTATCAGTAAAACAACCTACATGTTACTACAGAGAACTTAGTAGCTGTAAACAACTTTATCAAATCCAGTATGATTGTTGAGCAACAAGCAGATCAACTAGAGGTTTTAAATAGGTAAAATATTGAGTTATCCTAGGAAAATTTAAATCTTAACATGTGAAACCCATAATTCAGAATTAAGGAAGATAGCCTATTTGTATCCTACAACATAAGCACTACCCAAATAAATTAAATTTGGCCAAAACAAATACAAAATCATTTTAAATTAGGTCAGCGATACTGCATAAGCACTACCCAGAAAACTAAATTTGGTCATAACAAACAGATAGACAAAATCATCTGAAATTAGGTCACTTATAATAAAATTTTCTTGAAACCTTTAGATCATTTTCTTTTTCATAATTGTAACTCCTTAGAAATGCAAATATGATTAAGTTTAGAAGTTTGCAGGCTTTGCCCACAAAACCTGTTGCTTTTTAGCAAATATATTTAACTTTTGATTTTTTATATGAACTAATGAAAACACTAAGCCAATACTTATTACTTGCACAGATACAGTTTAGCCAATAGAATTTGCACAGATATAAATTTTGTATTTCACTAAAAAGTAAAAACCAGTACGTCTTTATCTTCTGAAGCTACAATATCTGTGAACAATCAGGATATCAAAAAATACCTTGTTCATAAAAGATCAGTAAGTTACAAATATAAAAGAAATAATACAGAGATGGCACCTAAATGCATGTTTCTACGCTTTTAACCTTCTACCAATAGCTTAATCTTCTAGCTACCGTAAGGTCGTACCTATTCCTAATTTACATTTTCATACTGGTCCATCAGGCTAAACAGAGGTTTTTTTAGCATGGATATCAGGCTATATAGAGTTACACAACCCTTTCTATTTCATCCTCCCAGTGATAAATTTAAAACCCAATTAGCACAATAAGAATACCTCCCCTATTCCTTAACGCACACATCTCAAGATAATCCAACTGTTTCATTAGTATTTTTCTCATCAACTTGACAGTTAGTTAGCGAAAAACCAAATTTGATGTGAATAAGCCATAGCCTAGATGCAGATACTTATGAACACAAATAACATTCTACGCCTTTGAAGCATTATATTAAATATTGTTGCATAACCATTTTATTCTGAACACAAACTTTAAGGCATCAAACTAGATGGAAACCAACTAAGGAGTTTGTGAGACATAGGACCAAAGTCAGAACATACGAAATGCGAATTTAGTCAAGACTCGGGAGTAAACTAAAAACTAGACCAATGGAGCTACCTAAGCATTTTAAGATGACATCCAAAACAAAACATATGCAAAACGCAACTTTAGTCAGAACTACAGAACTAGACTTACAAAGGATTACCAGATAAGGGTTGTAAGAAAAATATGAACAAGACCAAAACAAATCAATACAACTTGTTAAAACACTTTAAGATCCTAGTTAATTTTATGAGATGTAGAAATACCCCAAAGAAACTAGTTCTGTCACTTGTACTAAAAATTTCATAAGGGTGTGAAGATAGGATGCGACCCATAGGCTAACAGTGGATGACTAAATGGAGGTTCACTTTGGTATTATGTGATTGATAAGTATTGATCAAACTAAAGAGAACTTCACAAGACAGTCAATAGACCAGCCATACTGTAAGGGCCTGAAATTGGGTAGTATGTTCAAACTTACAAGTGTAGTAGAAGTGAGATTGATGTAGATAAGTGCTAGCCTAGGAACAAGGAAATAAATAATGAGTCCACTTTAGAGAATCCAGTCATAGCCCCAATATATACCAAACTAAGATGTTTATCCAAAAGAACAACAAGAGAGAAAACAAGCAAATATTTTACACATAAACTTAAGAATGATATCAATGGATTCATAAAGAACAGATAAGAAAGCAGGGTAAGAAGTTTTTCACACCTTAGCAGCAACAAGACCACTGATATGAGCCATATCACACATTAGAACAGCTCCACACTTATCAGCAATCTGTCTAAACCTCGCATAATCCCACTCTCTAGGATACGAACTCCCGCCACAAATCAGTATCTTGGGGCGAAAATCAAGTGCCCTATCCTCAAGCTTATCATAATCAATGTATCCCGTATATGGGTTCACTTTATATGGAAAACTCTCAAAGAAAATAGAAGCTCCTGAAACTTTCTTCCCATTTGGTGTATAATACCCATGACTCAAGTGCCCTCCAGATGGTGAATCCAAACCCATAATCCTATCTTTAGGAAGAAGAAGACCCGTGTAAACTGCGAAATTGGCAGATGTACAAGAATAAGGCTGAACATTTACACCCCAATTATCAGAATCAAGATGAAAAGCAGTTAAAGCTCTTTGGCAACAAAGTAACTCAATTTGATCAATATATTGATTCCCAACGTAATATCTCGCACCAGGCATTCCTTCTGAGTACTTATTCGTTAAATGACTTCCTAGGGCTTCCATTACCGCCCTACAAACGAAATTCTCAGAAGCTATCAATTCAATTCCTTTTGATTGTCTTTGTTTCTCCTTTTCCATAATTTCGTTGATATCCGGATCAGCTACACACAACGGTTGATTACTCCAAGCCCTAACAGAAGCTCGCCTAGCTTCAAGACTCTGTTCATTTAAAACCCTTTTTGAAGATGATGATGATGAAGAAGAAGAAGAAGAATCTACCTCTCTTCGCCTCTTCAAACACATCGGATGCCCTAAAATGCTAAATTCTTCCTCATCTTTCTGCTCTTCTTCATCTCCTTCTTGTTTCTCTTTATCTGCCACCGATTCATCATCGAGTAACTGTAATGGAACCGACGGAGTGGAATCGATTTGGAGAGAGATTGAATTATCAGTAATCGTCGGCGTACGATGAGAGGGAGAAGAATTATGAGAATGAAATCCTAAAGAGAGAGACGATTTAGTCTGAGAAAAATCCATTTAGATATGTAGGAAATGAATTAAAACCCTAACCCTAAAATTTCAAGGCAGAGAACAACAGTAACAACAGCAAAAGCAACGACAAGAACGTCTGAAGAAATCACAATAACAGTAGCGGAAGGTAGATTTAGCTGAGGTTGAAGACGATTCCATATAAAAATGAACCAAATCACTCTCAGCCCTAAAAGATTTCTAGAGAGAGAAAGAAGAGAGAGATAATAGTCCTTCTGTGACGTTTTCAGAGATATAGTCATGAGGTTCACGGTAACCGGTAGGTAGAGAAATTCGGTGGTGTCGAGATATGAGATGATGAGCTGGATTGGAGGATGCACCTAGACAGAATTTGGGACCTCGAGATGTACGGAACTACTTAGGTAGCAGAACGGGAACAGTCAGTCATCCGGTGAACCAGCGTGCTTATTAAGTACAAGGGCTTTGATTTTTTTTATTTTTATTTTGCTTCGAATTTTACTTGCGTGGAAGGGAATGGGATTATGGGAAGGCCTTGATGACAGCTAGGTACAGTCGAAGTATTAAACCGATTTACCATGCCAAACATTACTTGAATCTCCTACATTGAGCCAATTATTGTACCAAACTGGTGTAATTGATTCAAACATATGTCTAATTATACATCTATATCTTTACTATTATAATGCATATCCTACATTGAGCCAATTATTGTACCTAAAAAAAATTAAGCTAATTATGTGTATTTATGTCACACACTTTAATGCTTCTACTCTATATCACACAAACATGTTCTACTAATTTTACAACTGCTTACACTCCCTTAGAGCCCGAATGGAAATGATTTTGTTGTGTTATCTACTATAATCTGCAGCAAAAGTAAATAAATAAAACTATCCTACAAAATCAAGGAATTAGCAATAAATAAAATCAAGAACACAGAAGATCGAAACTTGAATTGGATTCAATGTCCTTAAGAGTTAAGATAATATTTGTCACTTACGGTGTAAGAGGTTTAAACATAGGTCTAAGTATACTGATTTACTGAATAAAATAATGGCAAAGTCGATCGTCATACCTGATTAATCGCGGAAGTCCAATGGAGGCTTTAACTAGAGAAGAACTGACAACCCTTATGCCTTTAGCAGATGATGGGGCTCAGATTGCCTAAGGCTAAGTCCTTGAACACTTAGTCCCTTCTATTCACACATGTGGGACCACAATATTTCTAATTAACACATAATGGTAATTTTCCAGATTGAATAGGGAAATATATGTTGTACTATAGGCCACAATCTTACAATCTCCCACTTGGCCCTTAGAACAACATATTAATTTTGAAAATCATTTTTTTTTCAATCTGGACCTTTAGAAAGTCGAGTGGCCACTCTTAATTTTAAAAAACTATAATTGCCAAAATATCAATTAGAATGTATCTTTGCCTTCCACTCAAAACAAGAATACCACTAATGGCTAATCAGGAAAACATTTGCACTTCCAATATTACAATGCAATTCCATGTTTCAAGCCGTTAGTACCATTAATGATTCAAGTGTAAACCTTATGGTGGATTTATTTAAGTGTAGATTGGATATTACACAGCCTTATGTGTGATATAATATTGTGTACTTCCAAATATGGTCCAGCTTCACACATTTGAGCATATGTATGTGATTCTGATAGATTACGACTAATCGTCATGCGAAAACCATCGCCTAATATCCAGAATGAAGGCTTACTGATACGGTGCCTAGTCATATCTAACCCAAGCTATGAGAGTTTTGTGCGAACTCTCAGGCTGAAATGACATATTACAGCTACCGCCATATGATATCCATCACCCTTATGTCTCTTACAATTCTTTGTGCACGTGCAATAATCATGTAAAACATGTGATGCATCAATTAATATGTATACTCTATTACTTTACTGAAGGTGGAATAGTATGTTTTAAAGCCGAAACATACCTTTAAGTGATCATAAGAACTCCATACTTACTGTATGTAGGCTTCATTAAATGTTTTTCGATTCCCACTGTTCTTTGCATCCTTGACAAGTAAATCATAATGCACACATAGATAATGTATTTCTCTATAATTTGCTTCCCTTGATTGATACAATCATAAAGCCTTCCTCCTCGATCAAGATGAACGAATTTTAAGATGTATTTATTACGAAGAGTCATAATTTATTTAATGGGGTTTCCAACAAAACTGATCATCTGTGAACCATACTTAATCAAAAGTTTAGAGTTTAGAAAATAAAACCATAACTAGTAGAATCTAATCTAAAATAAATGTAAAGCCATTGTCTAGAAACTTTGTAGGTTGCTTTTATTTCTTGTCTCCCTCTGGTTGGTGACCACATTCTCTCTTCTTTTTCAATTCTTTATAGCAGAAGCAATCCTTTTTGATATGCCATTTCTTTCCACATAAGAAGTAAGCACCATCCTCTTTTTCCTCTTTGTTTTCCTCATTTACTTTTGTTCCTCAAGATTGACCTGGTCCAGATTTCATAAACTTTCCTTTCTTAAAATTCTTCTTGAAGTTCTTTTTGCTGGATTTGTGAATAGCTAAGTTTGCAAACTCAGCTTTACTCTCTTTTAATCGTTCTTCCTCAGCTACACATATATTGATTAATTCGTTTAAATCCCATTTTCTTCCTTGTGTACTGTAATTGACATTTAATGTGTTAAATTTGCTTGAGAGTTTTGCCACTGCCATATGAACCAACAGCTCGTCTTCAATTGTAAAGCTTAAATCCCGAAGGTTGATTACGAGCTTTGACAGTTTAAGAATGTGTTCCCTCACTTTTCCAGTTTCATCACAAGATAAGAAAAATAACTGAGCCAAACAGTTGTACTGCCTGGAATGAATAGTACCCGTAAACTATTTGTTGATGGGTTCAAAAAGCTTTTTTGCTGTAGTTGTTTCTGGAATACCTCGATTGACCGTCTCGTGAATCGACCCCCGAATGACCACCATACATAACTTATTTAGTTTCTCTCATTTTTTCAAAGTAGCGTTTTCCACATCCGTAGATTCAGCAGTGGGAACAACAGGTCTCGCCTCAATCAAAATAAAATCAAAATCTAAGAGGCCCAGCTGAAGTATAATTTGCCTTTTCCAAGTAGAATAGTTAGAACCAGTCAATGGGTCAACCTGATAGCATAGTTCTAAAAATCCATGTCTGAAAATTTTTCAAAACATTGCATGATTTTTTACACAAAATATTATATTTCTTCATGAAAATTTTAAATATTTAAATACTAAACCGATATGAGGGTTAAGTTAGATTAATCAGAGTATATGATTGTGCTTAAAATTACCACTCTGCAGGACAGATGGTTGCAACCATCATATCACACCTTTGGGTAGAGGTTTCGATGTGCTATTCATCCCCCAATTGGCTATAACCATTTTATATTTATCTAAACAGGTCTAAGAGTTAAACCGAATTAGTCAGAGTGTATGACTAAGATTAATGTGCTCAAACTTACCACTCTGCAGGACAGACGGGTGCAACCATCTCATCACACCTTTGGGCAGAGATTTCGATGTGATATTCGTCTCCCAATTGGCGACAATTGCCGCGTATGGAATTAACCTAGCACGATCCAAATAAATCCAGACACTATCCTCATCTTTGGGCAATAGGATTATTCTTATCTCTCCTTCACGTGCAGACTTTTCTGCCCCACTCAGTCTATCAGAAAGTTCCTAGGCACCTTTGGGTTGAACTAGTTGTTTCTAATAGGTGAGTGCAACTTAGCGATTTTAAAAAAAACTTAATCTCTATATTTAAATAAACATGATATCCATAGGACGGCCAGCTTTGGGCAGATAATCTAACCTACTTTAACCATCAGTATTCAAACAACCGCTTTGAGTGTCTATTCCTAAACCCTTATAGGATAGACCTAGATGTTCCTTAAAACTTTCCTTAGAATTTCTACAATGTATCTTTATTTGAGATAACTTTTATAAAAATTACTTTATCCGTAAACATATTGAAGAAAAATATCTCAATTACAATGTAGAATTATAAGTGTGTATACAATTGCGTTCTGCATGTCAAATACTATTTACCTCACATAGGCAATTGCATAATCTTAAACTCTAAACTTTAAACATGCAATAACACAATTAATCATAATAACATCAAGTAGCATAATGGATTTTAAACTGAAGCAAATAAAAATTGGTTCCAAAATTATCACCAATAAACTGAAACTTTAAACTATTTACTCACCATCAATATGATTTCATAAGATTATGAAATTCAATAAATTATAGTCTACTGAAAATAGGCTCAATATTGTCAAAAATTCTTGAACCAATTGATGAATTTAATAGTCTACATGGCCCTACATTCAAGTCAATTCAATTGATCAACTCGTCTCTGAATTGCTCAACTCAGCACCTTATGTTCCTAAGTTTATATTGTGAGTAACCCTTGAGTCAACCCGGTATAAACCGAGTCAAACAATATAACCCTTCCGCCCCCGTATTTTTTATTTTATTTATTTTAATGAATAAACTTTAATTGGCGGTGAAACACCATTAAGTATGGTGCAAGATGGTTTGCTGGCTAGTGGTGGTCAGGGCGGTGATGGTCTATCCGCCAATAAGCCTGGCACAATTTGAAATCCATAACAGTACCTTATCATCACTTTGATGAACCTGTAAAAACTTGATCAATTTAAACCAATAACAATAGCCGCACAAATTCAAACATGCATCCCTTCACCGATCAGATAAGATGAGAATCAATATGTGCTTTAACATAGAACCACTATAAGAATTAAACAGTTATCTTATTTTGAATCATCTGTTATTATTAAGTGATTTGGGTCAAGACATTTCAATCTTTATATATAGTTTCCTATTCTAACTGAATAGGAATATTTGATATGAATCACCATTAAATCTCTAAACATCTTATTTTATTTTGAGTGTGTCCTGATAATCATGATGAAGACAAGTGGCCCAAAAGTTTTCATTAAGATCTAAACATAGTGCCTTAAAACATGGTCTTTAGAATCGTGAGTTTCATGAAAGAAACTCAAAAAGCATTATTGTATTATAACCATGTTAGTTTTTGTGAATCAGACCACCATCCTAATCAAATATTTGCATCCCAATCAAGCCCCTTTTGATGCATTTTAGTAGAACATCACCGAATAAAGATAATAAAAGAAAATTTTCAATGATTGATTATAACAAATTATGAAGACTTCCAATAATTATGCTCATGATCAATGTCGCCAAAGTAAACATCGACATCCATGCCCACCATATTTTATTTACCATTACTAATTAAAGAAAACACATTTAACATCTATTCACCATAATAAGAAATCCTTATTTTTATAGGTCGACTGATTAAATTGATTCAATAAATCGCATACACATCCTGATGCTCTGATACCACATGTAAGAACTTTAAACATAGGTCTAGTGAAAGGTCCATGTTTTATGTTTGTCGAATTTCGTGTCAAAGGTAAACTCAAGATGGTCAATGTAACTTGAGTTAGAGTCTAGTGAGTCTCGNCTTAGTAATTTTTAATTAGGTGATAGTGTGATCCTTAACCATAGTCACATTGACATACGGTTAAATTCATTAACCGTAGGGCGAATTTAGACTTTCATCTAGGCATGCTAATTTACTGAATAAAATAATAACAGAGTCGATCATCGTACCTGATTAATCGCGGAAGTCCAATGGAGGCTTTAAACAAAGAATAAGCTACAACCCTTATACCTTTAGCAGATGATGGGGCTTAGATTGCCTAAGGATAAGGGTTGAACCTCCTCTCTATTTATAAACTGTAACCCTAGATTTTCCTAACCCATCAAAGAAACTAGAGTTGTAGAGAATCTACACTTACCAAAAATATTAGGATTACCACCCAACCAAAAAACCTTAATTCCTTAAATACTTAGTCCATTCTATTCACACATGTGGGACCACAATATTTTTAGTTAACACATAATGGCAATTTTTCAGACTGAATAGGGAAATATATGTTGTACTATGGGCCACAATCTTACATATGGTGCTTATGGTTTCTGTTGGCAATCGTCTCTCAGGGTACAACGACTAATCCCTACAACAACAACACTTCAACTAAGGAACAAGCGAATCAGACTTTTAGACTTTCTCTCTCAAACACAAACAGACAAATGATAATTTTTGATAATAAAGAGGGTGTTTAACAACACAATAATAAGTAAATTTTCTACTAATATAAGTCAAAAAGTAGAAAAGCATATATGAAATGCAAAAATAAAAAGACTTATATATAAGAAGAAAAGTTTCTTTTGTCCAAAGCAATTTTCTTGCTTTTGACTTGTGAGAGAAGTGATTTTTGCCTCGAGTTCCGCATTTGTTCATTTTTTTTCTTTCTTTTTCTCATTTCCACCTCATTGCCACATTACCACTACAACTTCAACTACCACCTCACCACCACCACATCACCTCATCACCACCACCTCATGAATGCCACATCACCACCACACATTGCCACCACCTTACCTTGCCATGTCATTGCCACATCATCACCACACCTCACCATTGCCATATCATAACCACCACCATTTTTATGTCATCACTACACCACATTGCCATGTCATCACCATCAATCTCATATCTCACCACCATTGCCACATCATCACTACACCACATCGCTATGTCACCGCACCTCACTATTGCCATGTCATCACTACACCACATTGCCATGCCATCACCACTAATGCCATATTACCACCACCATTGCCACATCATCACTACACCACATTGCCATGTCACCATCATTACCATGTCATCACCCCACCTTACCATTGCCACATCACCACACCTCACCATTGCTACGTCATCACTAAACTATATTGCCATGTTATCACCTCCATCGCCATGTCAACACTACCCTTACACATCGTCTCCAACTTGACACTACCACATCACTACCATTTTGTGATATTTGACTTCTTCTTTTGTGACATGCCATACTAACTTTTTTAGAAAAATTAATTTCGTTGTGGATACGATGTCCAGGCGTGGAGCCCTCCTCCCTCTTTGAACCAAGGAATCTTTTGATCATAGATTTATAAACTAAAAATTTATACGCACTACTATTCTGAGCGTATCCGATGAAAATGTAATCAATTGTCTTAGGTCCTAATTTTGTTTGCTTAGGAAACGGAACTGCCACTTTGGTAAGGCACCCCCACACTTTTAAGTATTTGTAGGAAGGCATTCTGCCTTTCCACAACTCATATGAAATCTTATTAGTTTTCTTGTAGGGTATTTTATCAAAATATAATTTGCAGAAAGTAAAGCTTCCCCCCACAAATTATGTGGTAACCCAGAACTAATAAGCATTGAGTTTGTCATATTTTTTAAAGTTATATTTTTCCTCTCAGCAACTCCATTTTGCTAAGGTGTATAAGGTGCCGAGTTTTAGTAAATAATGTCATGTGCACAAAATTCATCAAAAGATAGAGATTCATATTCACTACTTCTATCCGTTCTTAGGACCTTAATTTTCTTGTTGAGTTGATTCTCAACTTCTGTTTTATATATAATTAACATATTTAATGCTTCATCCTTGCTTCTAAGTAAATAAACATAACTGTATTTGGTACAGTCATCAATAAATATTATAAAATATTTTCTACCACCTCTAGTTTGAACAAATTTAAGATTACATATGTCACTATAAATTAATTCAAGGGGTTCAGTACTTCTACCAATGGAACGGAAAGGCAATTTGCTAAATTTGGCTTCTACGCAAGTTTCACATTTATTATCATAATTGATATTAAATTTAGGTAATAATTCTAAATTCATCAACCTACGAATAGAGCCATAATTTACATGTCCTAGCCTACCATGCCAAATATAAGACGGTTCAATCAAATAAGCAAAGGAATTTACTATATTGATATTGTCAAAAGATACATTCAACTTGAATAATCCATTGCATAAATATCCCTTTCCGACAAAGAGACCACCCTTAGTCAGTACAAATTTGTCCGACTAAAATACCATTTTAAACCCCTTCTTACTCAAAAAAGATCCAGATACAAGATTTTTTCTAATATCGGGAACATGTATTACATCATTAAGAGTAAGTTTTTTTCCCGAAATGAATTTCAACACCACCTTTCCTTGATCTTCCACCATCGATGTAGTACCCTTTTAATTTAAATTACTAATGTTTAGGGGCAGCCACTTTTGTTAAGAGCACCCTGACAGAGTTTTAGTAAGTTTGGGTTTAAGCTAGTTATAAATATAAATTAAAACCCAAAACTCCTCCGATTTTGTGTTGATCGACCAGAAGAGAGAAGAGAAAGAGGGGGCTGAATCGGCTAGTAGAGAGAGAGAATCCATAGAAGAAGAACTTAAGGTTCTGTGCAGGCGGATCGCAGAGGAACGAGAGCAAGAGAGAGAAACCTAGACACTATTGTAGCAAAACTTTTCTTCTTCTTCCTTGAGTTTCAACTTCTTTGGTGATTCGAGGCAAGTAGTAACTTGCTCATTTGGTGTAGACTTAGGTTTCCTTGTTGTTTCGGTGTTTTCTTTATGAATGAATGCATGAAAATTTAGTTTGATGATGGTTATATGTTAACACCATGAATGAATGTATGCAATCTGTGATCGTATATTGAGGGTATGCTTTTCGGAAGTTTAAATACAAGATAACTATGTATCGATACTAAAAGGCTTGTAAATAGGAAATCTAGTGTTCTTTTTAAATATGTCGCGATAATAGTAGTATGATGATTAAGTGTTGTTACGATGATTAACATGTATGCTTATGAAGTTAGGAATCTATACGCATCTAATGCATACTTAGATTTTGTTTACTATTCCCATGATGATGTACACTTGTGGACACATAGAACATGCGAATGAAACCTCCATAAGCTTGATGTATACTTAAACAAGTTGTTTGGCTTATGAGCAAATATAGTTTAGGTCCTGTATAGGCCTGGTCCTCTCCAAGCGAGGTCTGAGGAATCGCCTAGTGAGGTCTATGGAATCACTTGACACTTAAGTAACGCCGACAGGGTTACCAGCGTCGGGGAATGGATTTTGAGGCAGTTCATCGGATTCACGTGGCACACGGCCAGTGTCTCAATTGAACTACATGGACGAGTGAAACATGGGTAGTAACTAGAGAGCACTACTTGTTGCGATAACCTAATCTTAACTGAAGATCATAAAACACAACAGCCGTGAAATCTGTTAATCGTTTATCTTGTTACACTTTGTTTACCTTATCTCATGACATATCTTGTATTTATGGTAATACACTTACTCTTGTAAAGCATAAGGTTATCCCGAATCTAAGCCAAGGAAACTAATGAACTTGCTGGCTAGGTTTTGACCTAGAACCATTAATCTTTTCAGGTTCAGGACATCAGGCGAATACTCAGTAGCAGAGGTGTTCGTAAGGCAAGAATAAGTCTCCGTGAAGATATTAGTTATTCTTTAAATAATGTTTAGTTTGGTTTGGACGCATGTTTAGTCTATTATTCTTTAAGAATATTCGTTTATTCGTTTGTTCATATGACAATTTATCCTTGAGTTAATAAAGTTTATTTCAGCTTTATTTTACTTGTGTATTGAATGTGAGTGCAAGCTTCTTGTTAGCTTGGTGTAATGCATACACCCTAGAACTACAGGTTGTTAATGGTTCCGCGGAAATGCCTGATTCTTATTGGGTAGGGGTTGCAGACCTGAAATGTGAGGGCGGGGAATTACAATCGAAGTTAAGGAGTTTCCCGTAAATAATCATTCTCTGTTGTTCACTTTCTTATAACTGATGAACATACTAATGTCAAAACATATGCGGCAAGTATCCCCAGTGTCTATCCACCAGTCTTGGAAATTGGCTACTAAATTAACTACGGATACAACATCCAAAAAAAAGAATTTATTGGCGTTCTTGATTGGATTATGCACATTATACATTGTGTTATCCAATCCGTTGATAATACAGTCTCGATATAGGAAATCAGAGTGTTCAACTTTCTGTGGCTTCTCTTGTGGATTATTCATCTTGAAATGTCAACCTGTATCACATATTATATAGTAATCCATCTTAAGATTGTTGGATCATAAGTATACAGAATATATATTAAATTAAGTTTCAAAATGAATAGAAAAACAATACCGAATATAACACTTTTCTACAAAATAATTCAAAGTAGCAATATAGTAAAGTATATCCTAAACCATATATAAGATAACAACTAAATACTTAACAGTATAAGTAGAAGTACCAAATATCAAAAGACCACTTAAATAATTAATAAAAAGAAAACAAATCAGATAAAAGGATCACTACAGAAAATAATAAAAAAGAAAGGAAACCAAGCCGATCCAATTAAAGAAAAGAAGAAAAATGATAGAGGCCTGTTGATCACAGTTTCCTTAAGACGGATTCGCCCCCACTACAGTACTCATGGTTCTTTGGGCGTCGGTCTCCCAGGATATAATGATCGAAGACAATTTGGATGTAGCACTTCAAGTCCAAATGTCCAGCGAACCAACAATATGTTTGTACTCTCGAAGAAGAAAACTATGAAGATCACTAAAAAATACAAAGTCGAAAACAATGCATTAAGTAGACTAACGTACTCTATCTCTATAAGATTCTATCTTATTTTTTTATTTCATGTTTAAGATTGTGCTACGTTGGGGATTTATAGGCTACATAGTACCTATTGGTGAGGATATGGCACCTATTCATTATAAAGACACAGTATGCATGTATCCAATAATAATTGGTTAAACTTGTAAAGACACCTTAAACTTGTAAAGACACCAGAATTTGAAATTACACTTATTCAAATTGTGTCTATTCAATTGTGTCTATCCAAGGTACATGAACCAATGGACAAGAATTAAATTAATGCCTAGGTCCACATACCTACTCCCACATGCTCAACACCAAGATACATAAATAAATTTAGAGCCATGAATGTTTACATTCAACTCTAATATTTCCAACAATCCCCCAGATGAATGAAAAATGCGAAAAATCAAAGAAAATAAAATCGAAAGTACAATTAGGAATAGTCCTGCATTAAGGAGGATAACTTTTGGCTTTGAATCCCCTCTAGTGAGAAACTATCGGATATACTAACTGGCCAATAGACACGATGCCTTGAATTGCCCAGTCGTTGGTGTATGCCAAACAATAGAATTCACACAGAATGATTCTAAAACACCGTTGGTTCTTACAATTGTGTTCATTTTGGCCCTGAACAATTCCTGGATTCATGAGTGTTTTAGAGAATTCACCCTTTAAAATTCTCATAGAAGCGGCCCCACTTCACACTCATATAGGTGATTACTATTAAGAGTACCCGACTATATTCTACTTGTAATGACAAGTATAGTCATCATTAAAAGCATAACATACCCTAACACTTTGCAGGATGCACTGTTTCATCATAGGAATGGGTAGGATTATCTTTTGAGTAGATGGACCCTCATTAAAAAAGATTACACCACCGCGCACGAGAGTAGCACTTTAGTAGCGCACTTTGTGCTTCGCATCGTCCCAAAAAGCAATTGGAGCCTTTAGTCCTTTCGCAAATGAGATGGTGATGATGATTCTGCATAGTCCATCAGACGAAAAGAGGCATCTGATAAGAGAAGACGTGTCAGTTGAATGATTTGACTTTGGATCTCGATCCACCAAAATTCTACGGTTAAGATTCAAATTGATCAGAAAAGGATGTGATTTGGGAGATCGATAATGTTCCATCACGATCCAACTGTTCAAAATGGAACCGGTTGGATTAAGGCTTGTTTAGCTAAGAACCAAAACTGGTTCGCATCAGTTCAGAACAGACATGAACCTCTTTAGAACAGGTTCATCCTAGGCTATAAATATGGGGGTGCCAAGGGCCATTTCAACCCACTTTGAGATCTCGAGAAAAACTAAAGTAGAGTTAAAGTGTGTTTGGCATTATCAAAAATCAAAACAGAGTGTTCTTGGGTTGTGATCGAACAATGCACATTTGAACTCACAACGATCTAACAGTTAGATTCCATTATATCATAATGATAGATTTCACATAATCTATATTCAATAGTAGGAGCGAAATACAGTTTGAAAAACAGTGAATTTACGTGCCTTGGATTTTTTTTTTAATCGTTCATATTTTACTGTTTTCAAGTTATTTTTCCAACAAAAGACTCAATATATAAAACTTTATAACAAATTTACCCTCTTCCACCTAGTGACCAATGACTTGTTATCTATACTATTATACTATAGCAGAACCCTCTGGACATGGGGCTCTGGTATAATAACATATGGGTGTACTTAAGTATACCACGTAAAATTAAAATAATCTGAACCGTTTCCACTGAAACAACTGCATGACTAGAAAAGGTTTTATTTTGATCGATTCGCTCAATCAATTTTATCAAAATGTCCGCATCTGTTAGGTCCATGAGTTCACTCATGTCATATTTGTCGAATTTCGTGTCAAAGGTAAACTCAAGATGGTCAATGTAACTTGAGTTAGAGTTAGTGAGNTGTTGTACTCTTATCACCTTAGTAATTTTTAATTAGGTGATAGTGTGATCCTTAACCATAGTCACATTGACATACGGTTAAATTCATTAACCGTAGGGCATTTAGACTTTCAGCATCCACTCAACGTGGTTTAGATAAAAAAAAGTGCAAGGATTAAGTGAAGTTTACATTCAACTAATTTATGAAATGGAATATCAAAATATATGATAGGATCAAGGGTCATGACAACAGATGCACCTAAAGAAGGGGTATAAAAATAGCTTTAGGTAGATCCAACAGTTAAATGTTGGGCTAAACAATACTTTTTTTGTTATCTACATAAAAAAATCTAGTGCTGTGAACTGTGACGGAGAAGAAGATGAAGAAATGGTTATATAATTAAATAAGTTTACTACTGGAGAATATATAATGGTCGTATGAAGAGGGGAGTTCAATTTTAATAAGAAAATTCGAAAGAGGAAAAGTTATTTCAAGATGTGGATATTGAAGAAGAAAGTGTGCCAACTGGTAAGTTCACCATTATTTTTTGTAAGAGGGCTTATAATATTATTTGTTTTATCTTTAGTTTCTTTATCGGTTACGAATTTTTTCATCAATTTCCATATTTATTATACATGTTTATATATTCTAATACTTCTCCTAATTACGTGTTGCAATTTATAACATGGAGTACCTTTGGTAATTTCTAAATGAATAAGGTTCATATGTTTAAAAAAAAGAATGAATTACGAGCCAATTAGCACGCATCATATAAGTATATTAATTGTTCTGTTGATTGATAATTATTTAATACTTATTTTATGTAAATGTATTTTACAAAATCGTTGCCCTTGCTTAGCACATTCTTATACAACTTATATATATATATAATAATTGACACCGTGGGTTTTTATAACCCTACCTCTTGGGAGAAGGTTTTTATAACCTTCATCCTTTGTGACTCTTCTTTTTTGCGCACAACTTTACATATACATTCTAAAAAATATATATATAATCTAAAATATATAAAAATAAAGAATATAATTTGCATACCCCAATCATATAATTAATAATTGATCCAAAACTAAGTAAGTTATCGCATTTTAAAAAAATTAATTCCAGCCTATGCTTTAACACGGGCAACACATTCATGTATAGAAAAAATATGCCTCGGATTATAGCCTTTCTCAACCTATTAGTAATTTCGATCTTTAATAGAAATAAATTTTTTAAGCCTCACTAAAAAGTAGGAAAGTCACTATATAGTTGAGTAAAAATAGTTGCAATATGGTTACAATCAGTACATGTGCTTACATTCATGGCAACTGCATTTAATTATCTTATTTAATTTTTATATGAAAGTAAATTTTCAATTCAACAATATCAATTTGTGGTGGTAATTAATAAAATATATAGTTATAAGAAAATGTTATGTGATGTTGTGGTTCGATTTTCAAAACGCAACGGAATTTTTTTTTAAAAAGTCATTATAAATGACAATATCCACGCTTAAGAGATTGTACGAAATCAAAAAGCTGATTAATTAGATGTTATGATTTTAAAATGTGCATTATTTTTCTCCAGTTATTCTTTAATAATCGATTTCCGCATTTCAATCTACCATTCATGATCTACAATCTTTGTTTGTAGTAAGTATAGAGTTATAACCCAAAAGATATGAAATAATATATAAGGCTAAGGTTTATTTTCTCATAAAGCAAACGAGAAATAGGAGAATGTGGTTGCAATTTCAACCAGAGTGGGCTTGTCAAACTCGCCCTACCTTACTTATAAGGCGAGGCGACTCCCATTTCTTTGTTTGATTATGATTAGGTATGTTACGTCACACATAATTTATGTATAATTTTTTTATATATGTCTAGAACCCCTAAATTGCCAAACACAGATCACAGTACCAGAAACGAAAAAAAACGGCATCTGAAATTCCAACATCTACTAATGACATTGAGGGGATAGTCCACCTTGGTTTTTCAAGATCGATTAGACACTCGAGGCCAAGCCTACCCAGATAAGCATACTCATTATCCCTAGGATTTTTAAATTAATAATCATGGGTAAAATCCATTTTGAAATGGGAAGAGAAGGGAAACTTTCTCCTGGTTCTTTGTTTTAGAAATCAAAGAAAGTAAGGAAGCTAAGTAAATGAAAAGGAAGAAAGAAAATGGGAGGAGAATCTCGTAGATGATTTGCTTGAAGTAAAGGGAAGATGAAGAAAAGTGAATAATGGTAATAGTTGGCTTCCTACTAATAGGAAGTAAGGACGAAAAGGTGAAAAGTAAAGAAAAGAATCTCCTTTTAAGTGGAACCAATGCAAGACTGGAAGCAATGGCTTTATAGTTATTCCAAAACTCCAAAAAACCAAGCCAAGTCAAAATCCAGAGTCAATGTAACTCCCCATAACCCAAAATACGGGACATTACCATCTATCTACAAAAGACTCAAATCCGACAGTCTATTCTGTAAACTGGACCCAAACACACCTGATAAACACAGTACATACTATAATATACATAGTGGAAGTAAATGAAGCTAAAAGTATGCACAAAATTACCACCCATTTTTTTTCAACTGAAATCCCAACAACATGGGACCAGGAGAAACCTGCTAAGAGATCATGCTTAAATTTGTTACATCTATTTGTCATTTGCAAATAACTACAACACTTATTCTTTCACTTGACATAGATATAACTGTGATATGATATATAATTATATTTGTTGTTCCTATTATACATATATATAAAGAGAAAAACATAAAGTAGCGGGAATTATTCATATACTAACTAAAGTATCATAATGCTCACAACTCGAGCGTTCATAGCATAAACAGACGTAGTAAAGCATCCATTGTGAATGAAGAGAGGGAAACCTACATCAAACACAAAATATGGAATCCCTCACTAAGTAACCACGTCATAGCACCACCAAGGATCTTAATTTGATCCTCAAACGTCAACTGTAAAAAACCACAAAAATAATTGGGTGAGAAATTCAGTAGGTAGATCAACCATCCTAATACCATCACATGCAGCGATTAATCCAATAAATAGTTCCAAGCATTAGATAAACAATGCATAATATATATAGTTGATTGAAAACATCGAAGGAAATCCTGCACATACATATACAAGCAATGGTAGTGTCCTTCTGCTAGTATAGCCAAGGAACACGACCGGGTTACCCCAGTCAGAGTTATTTCAAGATCAGATACTAAAGCGTACATAATTTGACGATTGCAGACTAGACAAAGGCCCCCAACTAATCCAAAGAAGGTTCCCTGACAACCCTCCCTTGCATCTAACACCCATCGAGTAGGCATGTGAACCTCAACTAAACTAGTTACTCAACACGACCAACAAATATGGTTTACGAAGAAATAATCATGACTTCCTAGACTTCCTTAGATGTACCTGTCTCTCTGACGTCCCATACCGCCAGAAAGACAAAAACTCCTAGAAAGGTCTTAGATGGTATACCACATCCAGATAAGCATGATCCACCATCCTTGTAGAAAGTCTCCAACCTTTCACAAGCTTACCTTAGTGATAATATATAGTAGTATATATATATATATAGGTTGTGTGTCCTTTAAGTTAAAGTCCGAAAACTATTTTGAAGAATATTTTTGAAAACCAATGTCCTTTTATAAAAATCCCTTTTAGAAAATTCATCTCTTTTGAAATCCACATACAACAAGTGTAACTGGTCCTAAAGGTGAAGAACCATGGCAAACCAACTCACCCACTGAAAGTCTAAATTCGCCCTACGGTTAATGAATTTAACTGTAAGTCAATGTGACTATGGTTAAGGATCACACTATCACCTAATTAAAAATTACTAAGGTGATAAGAGTACAACAAAAATCTCTAACAAGAGTATTGACTTATTCGATTCTTAATATGCGGAATTAAGAACAAGAATCGAATATTTCAATCTCACAACAAGTATAGAAATATGCACAAGAGATTTTGTTAACGAGGAAAAACCCAAACTGGGAAAAACCCCGGGACCTAGTCCAGCAAAAATCCACTAAGAGTTATTGAAAACTTACAACCCGATTTACCACTCGATGGACACGATTTACGACTCCCTCTACGCTCCAACAGCTACGGTGTACAATTCTTCTACAAATTCGAACTCCACGAATTTGCCTCTTAGTAGACGATGATGCGTCTCCAACTTGAACTCCACAAGTCCCGCACCTTGAACCAATACTTGACTCCTCAAGTATATCACCACAAGCTTGAAACTTCAAGCTCAACCATCGGAAATCCACCGGCAACAAAACTCAGGTTTTGAGTTAAAATGGGAAGGATTAAAGCATGTACAACAAGCTTGGAAGCTAAAGAATTAGAGTTGAAACTCTCCAAGAACTTGTTGATAAATAGGGTGAATGGTTGATTAAACATTGATGGTTCAATCCCTATTTATAACTCAAAATGTCCAGCACAAACCCAGAAATCTCTAGGTTGTATTAGGTCAAAAGCTAGACACAATAATGGAGATGAGGAGACATTCCATTGATCCCTCATCCCATTTAGAGGTGTTCCCCACGCACCAATAATTCCCCTAAAATATGCTAAGAGGAAATGTGCAAAAAAGTGAAAAGGAATCACTTTACAGCTCACGAAACAGCTGAAATCGCACATATCTGGGCGTTGGTTTCGAAACCAAGAAGGTTGGTTTCGAAACCAAAAAAGGCCTGGAATGATTTTCATAACTTTGGTTTCGAAACCAATATGTTTGGTTTCGAAACCAAAGACCATCTAACATCATTCTGTAGCTTTGGTTTCGAAACCAACAAGTCAGTTTCGAAACCAAAAACCATCTGTTGGCATTTTTCAGGGTTGGTTTCGAAACCAATATGGTTGGTTTCGAAACCAAAAACCTCCTGACATCATTTTTCAACTTTGGTTTCGAAACCAACCTCCTTGGTTTCGAAACCAACCTTTGGCCACAGTACAAATGGTCACAGTTTCCCGAAAAACCGTGGTATTCTGACAGCATTCTTTCAAACACTAGTTTTAAGGGGTTTTGACATCTTTTGCCATTCCGTACTTTCTCATATGATCTAATATGAACTAACCACCTATGGTATTGAGTTACTAAGTCACTTACCATCCTAAAATGAGTTCCGGTGGTTTCTCATATGATCTAATATGAACTAATCACCTATGGTATTGAGTTTCTAAGTCACTTACCATCCTAAGATGAGTTCCGGTGGTTCTCATATGATCTAATATGAACTAACCACCTATGATATTGAGTTTCTAAGTCACTTACCATCCTAAGATGAGTTCCGGTGGTGAGTTGAGCTTCTTGGAGTCTTTGCTTCGCAACGAACCGAATGACTCACTAACTCTAACTCAAGTTACATTGACCATCTTGAGTTTACCTTTGACACGAAATTCGACAAATATGACATGAGTGAACTCATGGACCTAACAATCTCCCCCTTTGTCATTTTCGTGACAAAGCCATACATAAGAAAATAGTATAAAGAACCTTCCCCATTACAACTCGTATTTTCTTACACATGACTCAATAGAACTTAAAACACGGATTGTATAAAACAACCTGTTTCCTGCACATGCTCACAAAACAAGTCAAGGAATCTTATAAAATACTAAATACATACCTTGAAGAATGTTTAGAGCATTTAATGAAGGTAGAGATAATATCTCTCCCCCTTTGTCAAAGCTTCTCCCATCTTAAGATATCTTCCAATGGTGGTGAGTTGAGCTTTGCACAAGTCTTCTCTCCTTCACTATAAGTCTTCATTGGTTAAAAATGTAGAGACAACTTGCAAACTCTCATTGGCTATATTGAGTTTGATTTGACACGCAAATTGACAAAATCCATGAGGGAACTTATGGACCTTACAATCTCCCCCTTTGTCAATTTCGTGACAAAACCCATTCAACACCCATTCATAAGGTTCAATGAGAGATAAAAGACAAAACTCCCCCAAACAAATAGAGACATTAAACTCTATGGGTTGTCTTTAACTTGTTTCCTGCACATGTCCACAAGACACATCAAGGTACCATGGAAGTCATGAATATAAATAATGAATATGCTTACACTCCCCCTTGATAAGTGCTACAAGAATCTCTCCCCCTATGTGATAAAACTCGTATCACATAGTACTCCCCTTGCAAAGTCAAGAACACATAATTCTCCCCCTTTTTGTCACAAATAGACAAAGGATAGAAGACAACAAAAGTACAAGGAGAAACTGAGAAAGACAATGTATGGAAACACAAATACAAACCAACCAACCATAAGAATAAATATCTAACTAATTTTCAACCAAGTAGATAGTTAGATAGACAATAAGAAAGTATGGTGGAAGGCAAGTAAGAACATGTCACACACTATAAAATTTATCAAAGCTAGTTACAAGGTGTATCAGAGCTAAGATAAGAAATAAAACCAAAGTGTGTGAATGTATCCTGGTTTTGAAAACCAATGGAGAAAATGCAAATTTTTGGATTTTTTCAAATATTAGCTTAATGCAAATAATGAGCAAGCATGCACAAATATATGCAAATAAACAAAACATGCAAGCTCCCCCTCAACCAGATCATGAGAAAGATTTGAATCTTAAAACTAATCCGGTTCAACATGCATCAACACACAACAAATCTATGCTATCAATGTATGCAAGTAGAAAAGTTTTGTTGTGTCCAAATCATGTTGTCAAGGCTATCAATAATATAATACACAATCACAATTAAAAATTTCTTAATCATGAAATTGCAAAAATTTATTCAAATATAGCCAAGCAAGTTCTCAATCATGAAAATCACAACACTCAATATTCTGATTATGGTGTGTGTGTGTTGAGAGAACAATATCATTATGTGAGACCATCCTAAAAGGAAAATAAGATAAGGTTATCCATATTACCAATTTCTTCAAATCTGAACCTTACCTAGCATGAAAGAACTATCTCACATTGTTACCTATTAATGACCTTCATGTTTGAGTTTGAATGAAACTTGAGGAACTCAAGAGCATGAGACATAGATCACCAACTTGTTACCAATATTTTCCCTAAACTTGCAAGCGACTCTTATCCGAGGAGACACAACCAAGAAAGTACCCGTATTGGAACCAAGTGGGTCACTATGAGGTCAAGATGAAGAATAAAGAACATCGAGTTCCCAATCTTTTTGCGGGATCTCACTCTTTTTGATGTTCAAACACCGAGTTCAACATTTTTTTTTTCGAGAACTCACTCTTTTGGTGTTTCACCAAGCTCAAGATCTTTTACGAGAGCTTACTGTTTTGGTGATGTTTCATAACAAGATATAACAATATTTTTCAGCACTTCATCAAAACACAATATCCTAGTGAGAGATAGTCCAACCAGCTAGTTCAGTCCATTAATGAATCATAAGCTTTATTTTAACCCATCCAATGATTCAACTAGGATAAAATCACACTTACTCAAGAGGCTCTTATGTGCACAAGATTTATAGATCAGTCAAGAGAGTATATGGATTTAGAGAAGAGATTCACAAGCTATATCAAAATAAAATAAAGTAATTCAGATTTGTGAAATCTCTTATATGTTCAAGTATTCTATAAAAGATAGCCAATAACAACAAGAAGAACACTTAAAACATACATGTATTAGAATGCAATTTGTGAAAGCAAACTAATCTTCAAAACTCATTTTTCAACCCAAAAATAATATGCAATGCAAAACAGGGGAAAAGTGAGAATACAAACCTACAGAAAAAAATTCTGCTTGATGTGGTTGACCATCAATATTCACTACTTGTGTAGTAGCTTGTTTCTCAATCAATAACAAAGGTTTATACACTTCATTCAGTATTGACAAAGAAACAAGATGACAAACAAAAAAATATACACACATGTCCCAAAAATGATTTGACAATAAATGGGCATGCTGTAAAGTATGATACTTAGTAGATGAAATGTCATGTTCAAATGCAATAAGAACTTATCTACAAGTACATACAACAAACACTAGAATGCATAACAATCAACTAAAATGCAAACTAGTAGAACACTCACTCAACTACCCCAACTATATATGCAATCAAAACAAGGGAAGGAGTGAGAATATCAACAATCAAGTAATGGTACGACCACTACCACTAACCAATAAGTACTTAGATGACTTACCAGTATTGTATGTAGTGAGAGTTTCAAGACATGCCAAATCACTTTTTCTTACCCATATGGCCTTGAATTTCTTAAATGTCTTCATTTGATTTAAGTCCACATGAGTAGGTTTGGTTGTCTCAAGCACAACCTTTTTGGTCTTGTTTCTCTTCCTTTTCTTTGAATAAGATTTTGATCCAAAGGAATACATACCTTGTTTGTTGTTGTCAAGCTTTCCAATATCTCCAGTCAATGCTTGAGCCTTGTCACTCAATGATTTGATTCTTTTTAAAAGATCTTGATTGACATTATGAGACTTTTTGCAATCTTCTAAAAAGAATCTACATTTGTTCTGCAAATGTCCCTTATAACCACAATAAGAACACACATTATTAATGTTAGAAACTTTAGGCTTACCTTGTGGTTTTATAGCTTGCTTTGGGATATGTTGCTTGACAACTTGCTTTGGAGCTTGTTGGTCAACTTGCTTAACTGCTCTCTTTTGTGGAGGAGGAGGATGAGTCTTAGCTTTCACAAAGGTCGTCGACGTTGAGGTGCTAGCAACCTTACTTGGATCAAAGCCGAGTCCCTTCTTGTCACTCGAATTCTTCGATCCTTTCAACATAGAGACAAGGTTATTCGACCCATGATTGAACTTTATGAGCATCTCTTTAGACTCTTTTAGCTCATCCTTCATTTTTTGTATCTCTTCAAGAAGTGATGTGACTCTCTCATTAGTCACCACCAGCTCATTCTTGAGGAATTTGATTTCTTTATCTTTTCCTTCAAGAATCTCTTTGTCCTCTGCCTTCCTCTTAGAGGCTTCTTCCACTTGAAGAGTGAGATCATTCTTCTCAGTCATAAGACTTGAATTCTCTAGTTTGAGCTCCTTGTTTGCCTTTGACAAGCTCTTACTATTTTCAAGAATTCTTGAGAACAACTCTGTAGGATCAACATCATCCTCGCTATCACTTCGAAGATCATTAGATTCAGCTTGTATATCTTTTTCATGATCAACAGATGCAGCCATAGCCATTAGTTCAATGTTCTCTTTACTACTTCCTTTAGTAGCCTGAAGATCTTCAAAATCAGTATATAAATCTTCAAGGAGATCATAAGAAGATTCCACAAAGGTAATAAAAGCCTTAGTGGTTTCTTCTTTGTCTCCAATATGATCAGTATGAAGATCTTCTGATTCCATACTTATTTCATCTTCTGAGTGGACACAAGAAGATTCCAAGGAAGTGGTAAAAGCCACATAGTTTGCTTTATCTTCATTGTCACTTGAACTTACTGAATCATCCCAAGTGACCATCCTCTTTTTCCTGCTTTTGGACTTTTTGTTGGGACATTCATTGGAAAAGTGTCCAAAACCATGGCATTTAAAACATTGAATATCACTAGAGTTGTTATTTTTCTTATGAGCTTTATCCTTACTTAATGACTTACTCTTACTTGAGGATGAAATCCCATGTTTCAGAATTTTTCTTTTCTCGACTTTAAGAAACTCTATAAAATTTTCGAAAAGAAACTCAAGATCCTTATTATCACCATGATCATCCTCGTCTTCTGAATCAGTATAGGTGACATTCTTTGATGCTGCAAAAGCTATATCCTTTGAAGTCCTTGAATGATGCAAACTGGATTCAAAGGTTTTTAAGTTACCTGCAAGTTCTTCAGGAAGAATAGCATCAATATCTTTACTCTCTTCGATAGCCGTAACCTTGGCTTGAAATCTCTCCGGAAGAGACCTCAAAACCTTACGTACTATCTTAGAGTTAGAAATAGATTCACCCAAAGCAAAAGAATTGTTGACAATTTCATTTAATTTAGCATAGAATTCATCAAAAGATTCATTGTCATCCATTTTGATGGTTTCAAATTGGGTGGTTAACATTTGAAGCTTTGCTATTTTTACAGTTCTAGTACCTTCATGGGTTACCATTAAAATGTCCCATGCCTCTTTTGCTACTTCACAATTAGATATGCGACGAAATTCGTCAGCCGTTACAGCAGCAAAAATGGCATTGAGAGCCTTGCTATTTCTAGTAGCAGCTTCACTATCTATGGCATCCCATTGATCTTCTGGTTTAGGAACTACTCTAGAATTGTCTCTAGGTCCTACAATCATAGTAGGTGGAGACCAAGCAACCTCAATAGTTCTCCAAACTCTTTGGTCTATAGACTTTAAGAAAGCTCTCATCCTAGCTTTCCAAAAAGGATAGTTATTTCCATTGAATAATGGAGGTAAATTTACTGCACTACCCTCTCTTTGTGATTCCATAAGTCACAACAAGGATCACACTTAGGTTGTTAAACCCAGCAAGTGAACCTGCTCTGATACCAATTGAAAGTCTAAATTCGCCCTACGGTTAATGAATTTAACCGTATGTCAATGTGACTATGGTTAAGGATCACACTATCACCTAATTAAAAATTACTAAGGTGATAAGAGTACAACAAAAATCTCTAACAAGAGTATTGACTTATTCGATTCTTAATATGCGGAATTAAGAACAAGAATCGAATATTTCAATCTCACAACAAGTATAGAAATATGCACAAGAGATTTTGTTAACGAGGAAAACCCAAACTGGGAAAAACCCCGGGACCTAGTCCAGCAAAAATCCACTAAAAGTTATTGAAAACTTACAACCCGATTTACCACTCGATGGACACGATTTACGACTCCCTCTACGCTCCAACAGCTACGGTGTACAGTTCTTCCACAAATTCGAAATCCACGAATTTGCCTCTTAGTAGATGATGATGCGTCTCCAACTTGAACTCCACAAGTCCCGCACCTTGAACCAATACTTGACTCCTCAAGTATATCACCACAAGCTTGAAACTTCAAGCTCAACCACCGGAAATCCACCGGCAACAAAACTCAGGTTTTGAGTTAAAATGGGAAGGATTAAAGCATGTACAACAAGCTTGGAAGCTAAAGAATTAGAGTTGAAACTCTCCAAGAACTTGTTGATAAATAGGGTGAATGGTTGATTAAACATTGATGGTTCAATCCCTATTTATAACTCAAAATGTCCAGCACAAACCCAGAAATCTCTAGGTTGTATTAGGTCAAAAGCTAGACACAATAATGGAGATGAGGAGACATTCCATTGATCCCTCATCCCATTTAGAGGTGTTCCCCACGCACCAATAATTCCCCTAAAATATGCTAAGAGGAAATGTGCAAAAAAGTGAAAAGGAATCACTTTACAGCTCACGAAACAGCTGAAATCGCACATATCTGGGCGTTGGTTTCGAAACCAAGAAGGTTGGTTTCGAAACCAAAAAAGGCCTGGAATGATTTTCATAACTTTGGTTTCGAAACCAATATGTTTGGTTTCGAAACCAAAGACCATCTAACATCATTCTGTAGCTTTGGTTTCGAAACCAACAAGTCAGTTTCGAAACCAAAAACCATCTGTTGGCATTTTTCAGGGTTGGTTTCGAAACCAATATGGTTGGTTTCGAAACCAAAAACCTCCTGACATCATTTTTCAACTTTGGTTTCGAAACCAACCTCCTTGGTTTCGAAACCAACCTTTGGCCACAGTACAAATGGTCACAGTTTCCCGAAAAACCGTGGTATTCTGACAGCATTCTTTCAAACACTAGTTTTAAGGGGTTTTGACATCTTTTGCCATTCCGTACTTTCTCATATGATCTAATATGAACTAACCACCTATGGTATTGAGTTACTAAGTCACTTACCATCCTAAAATGAGTTCCGGTGGTTTCTCATATGATCTAATATGAACTAATCACCTATGGTATTGAGTTTCTAAGTCACTTACCATCCTAAGATGAGTTCCGGTGGTTCTCATATGATCTAATATGAACTAACCACCTATGATATTGAGTTTCTAAGTCACTTACCATCCTAAGATGAGTTCCGGTGGTGAGTTGAGCTTCTTGGAGTCTTTGCTTCGCAACGAACCGAATGACTCACTAACTCTAACTCAAGTTACATTGACCATCTTGAGTTTACCTTTGACACGAAATTCGACAAATATGACATGAGTGAACTCATGGACCTAACACCCACCCTCGTAAAGGTGAGAAACTATGACAAGTCAACTCGCTCACCCACATAGGGTGCAGAACCATGGCAAGCTAACTCACCTACCCTCGTAAGGGTGAGGAACCATGGCAGACAAAACACAGATCACTCGGGCAGGAAATCCGAGTGGAAGTAACACATGCACCAGTCCACCTAAGGCATACACGGTTCTCCGTGTCTTCGTGAACCCTATCAAGCTCGGTAGTGAGATGCCACTACCGTCTTTAGGCGATCATGGAAAGAAATTCTTTTTTGTCACATTTTCAAAGCTGGTTTCACATCGAGAAAACCCTCGGTAAAACAGTTTCTCATATTTTCCAAAGATCTTCAATGTCTCAAATCACATATTTCATCAACATAAAACATAGTTTCCAAGTATGACCACCATTTCATCCACATAACCATGGTAATAAGATATGAAACCCCAACAGTTTACAATCCATGAGAAGATCCTTGCAAAATATGGCTTTGATCAACATGCGTCATTTCCCAATTTAGACAGGTAACATTTTCTAAACGTTTCTTCATAACATGAGTTTTTTATCTAAAATCACAGGTCATGATTTGCATACAAAATACATACATATTAGTTCGAAGCATGCATTTAAAAATAGTTGGGTGCTATTAAGATGAATTGACCACCTACCTCTAGCGGTACAGAAACTGGTCCTCGTCACCCAAGGAGCCTATAACACCTAGCTCACTAGCTGGAGAAGGAAAACAAAAGAGACGGGATAAGTTTCTAATACTTAGAACCAAAAAAATCGAATAAATAGAAGAGCAACAATAAAAATTAAAATTAAGAAACACCAACGACTTAGGGTATTACTATAACCCTCACATACTAGTAAGACTAGTACTACAACTACTTTAGAAATCACTAATCAAACCTTTTCCACCGAGTGATAAGATTATCTTAAAGCCTCAAATAAGGTGAACTTCATTGTAGCTCTCTAATGTAATAAGTAAGCCAGCCCATAAAGCCCTTCTTAAGCTTATGATTGGTCTCCAACATTCCTACATCTACAACCTCAAATCTTTTTTGTACAACTTGAGTCCTATCAATTCATTAACATCACAATAATAACTTCAAAAGCAAGATCTATAAACATCCATTGTAAGTATCTAATTTATCACCATTCTAATTCAAGCCCAAACAAGATACTTTTACCCTTTAACTAATTCATTACTTAAAATTAACAAAATCAGTCCACAAGAGCTCATCCAAGACTTATAAAACATCATCATTAAGCATATGAGTTTCCTTTCTATAATCTCCATTACCCAACCTCATTTTTAACATGAAAATTAGAGAAAAACGGTCCAAATAGCTCACTAATAGCTTATAATCCACATCGAGTTACAACTAACCTTCACCATTATAGAAACTACATCACAAAACAAGCTTTTAGATTTCCTCATCAAGTATTCTCATATTTCCACAAAGATAAAACCATAGTTTGAGGAATATGAGAACTTACCCCAAAATTTGATAGAACTCTCTCCCCAAAACTTCTACTACCAAAAGGTTTAGCTCACCTTCACCAAAACTTCAGATTTGGGTTAAAATCATCAACATTAAACTAGATAATCACCTAAGACCTACAAATTTTCGGTTTGCCTCAAGAACCCTAAGTTTACATCACCCAAGATAGCTTAAATAAGAGATTAAGTTGCTGAAATCTTACTAAATCCTCAAAATCAGGCCAAAACAATCATTTTCTCCATCAATCAAGCTCCTCCAACAAAATCTACAACAATAAATGAAGTAGAACAAAAACCCTAAGTTATTACAAAAAGAAATCAGCAGAAATTTGGGGTTTTATGGTTAGAAAAATTACCCCAAACAAGAAGAATAAGAGGGAGGATATTGAGGTCGAACCCCTCTCTCAATCCCCCACTCGACCTCTCTCCTTTTTCTCCCTCCTTCTCCTTCTTCTTCTTCTTCTCCATGACCAGCTGCCGCTGTCATTTTTCCTCTTTTTTTCATTTTTTTTCTTCTTGCAGCTGTAGCTGCTGCTGCTGCTACCCCTCTTTCTCTCTCTCTCTCTCTCTATATATATATATATATTCTCTCTCTTTCTCTTATCTTTTTCTGTTTTTGTTTTGTTCCAACTTGAGAGCCATTAGAGGAGGGGACGGTGGTGAAGAACAGATTGGGGTGGAGGGGGATGGTGATGGGTTGGTCTTGGGTCACGGGTTAAGCCGTGGGTTAGGCCAACCCGTGGCAGTTTTAACTCAACTTCTCCCCCTCAAATTGTTTTCTTCTTTCTTATTTTTTTTGACAAAATATACATTCAAGGTGTAGAGTTTAACTCCTTTCAAAGTACACCTCATTAATTAATTTTGTGCATAAATAATAACCCACGAAAATTACAATAGTGCCCCTCAAATGTGTGTACTACTAGTATACCACGCCACGTGTTCCACCCCAAACAAGAAAGTTACTGACTCGTTGGGTTGAGTCATAGGGTTGATTCACAGGGTCTCACAATACTCCCCCCTTTTAGGAAATACGTCCTCGAAATTTGGGAAAACTACTATATTTTTAATGTTTAAACTTTATTACATCTCTCCAAAATCTTCCAGCTTTGATCCAGCTACAAGTAATTCTATAGAATTTAGTTAGTCACTTACGATGTAGATCTTCATATAAGATCAATTAATATTCTAGTGGTAGCTAGGTTTGTAACAACTCCACTAATAGAAAGTGTCACGCCTGTCCATCCTTGGGGTTTGTCACTTAAGCACAAAATATACCCGTTTAAATTCTAGATTATGAGCTCCCATTGCCTACCTGAACAGGTTTACCGATCATACGTATTGTAACGAAAAGATGCTAGCAAAACTAGTAGGTCCATAAGTTCTAGCAATGGATAAAGGTGGTATGTCGTAAACGGTCTCGACAGTAGTCTAAACATCTTCCTTGAAGTGGTTTATCTCCTCGTACCTCCAGTGCCGTGAAGTGCTACAGTTGCCTTTATTGCGATGGATGGTTCTACCTACAAAGGCCATATAACTTCTAGAATGGTCAAATCTGCATTCCCTAATTTACCCGGTGGTCTTTTCCACATGGTTATTCCGCATCGGTTAGCTACTCCTGGCAGTGCCTTCCTACGTGGCAAATTCTCTACATGAGAAATTTGGTACTACATAAATTTAATCATATCTTAGTCACTTACACAAAGTGTCAGCCATACCTAGTGTATTCGCGTCGATGAGTCTCCCGTGATCGTCGATGCAGCTCCAGCATAACCAAGCCACCTGAGCATATTTACTAATGCTAGATTAGGTGTATCTTGGTCCTATTTGTACCCTCAAAATTCCTTTTAAGTTATTCGTTTCCATTCTATCGCATTGAGTCGATAAGACGCCTAGACCTTTTACGGGCGATGCCAACACACAACAATCATCCTCGATAGAATAACACTAATGTCAAAGATAATTAGATCTTCGAACTCAAGAACTAACTCCTAATACCCCAAAATCCATCTACCATTAACTTTTTTGGAGTGAGTTTAGTCACTAGTGAAGATACCAATGGAAATTCTCTCTGTAACTATTATAAGAACGAGGATAACAATAATAGTAACAAAACAACAATAACACAACACCGTACAAGGTCTAAGAAACCTTTAGTCTTAGTTACCAAAGAAGGTCTAAGCCAAATCAAGTATTACTCTAGCCTTAAACAAACTAAGAGGCCCTAATAAGATGCCACAAACCCTAGAGTTACACCTCTTTTAATTTGAATTCACACTTCAAGAGTTTATTTACAATGCTTTCTCACTATATTTATATTAATCCTCAAGTATCTGCTTTTGCCTAGTTTGTATCTTCGAATGAATTAGGATATATGTCACTTAAAATTCTAATCCAGAACTTTCCGACATATTTCATTCTTCGAATCCACAAATATAGTTGGCACAATAGTTTCATATAATTTGTCCACCATTAAGTGATATAATTTGATAGAATATCCTTGATCGTCTTATTTCTCACCATTGTCATTATCTCTTCTTTCTCACTATCGTCATTATCTGGGTGTGAGCTAGGCTAGTAGTAATACAACTATCTCGAAATTACTCCACAAACATACACTTACAATTTGTAAGTCCCCAAGAATTCATTTCAATAAGTTTGATCATACAAAGTCAATCAAGTATTGCCTCAAATCTTAGATAGAAAGCTTAAGCAACCATTATACAATATCATGTACCACTAAAATTTCTCTACCATAGATTATTTCAGGATATTTCTTAAAGGTCATATCTATTAATTCCACATAGAGTATATAATTTATTGTATTCAGTCAATCCACAAAGTATAGTAAGACTCTAGTAGCATCCACATAGAGCCACAAAAATTTACATAGGTAGGATACAAGAATGCGACATTACATGCTCCCAAAAGTTTCCTCTACAAGGGGATCAAACGATTTCCTTGATATAACACCCACCAAGTCTCTAATGAAATTGGAGCTTAGTCACCTCTAATCCCAAAGCTAGGTACTATTCGAGCTACAGAGCAAAACATAGGAAATTTTCTTAGAAGTTTCCTCTTTAATTCCTCAACTACAGATACTCAGGCGATTGGCTAATCTAGCAAGTTAGAGCATACTTGCAGTAACCTTTGTCTACTCATTTTCATCATTAAACCTTCAACCCCTCTCCCAAGTTGGGCCAAACTCCAAGCCACATTGTCCAAATCTATACTTTTGTCCCTAACTATTAGTTGTTTGAAAATTTAGATCATCACCATCTTAAAGGTATATAGTGTTTCATCCCCCAATCAATCCTTAAATTCCTTTAGAACTCCTGAATGTTGAACACCAACAAGCCTACCTTCACCCTTACCATGAGAGCGAAAACTTTACAAAACTCACAAAAATTATGCAATCCACATACATACAAAGAGGTGTAAGCAAGGTTTAGGCCTCGTCGTCACACCGAAAATCATTAAGAAAATGTAAAAATAGATAAAATCATGAAATCAATAAAACAAAAGTCAAGAATATACTATAGACATAAGTTTTTAGTATCTTGGTGTCTTTTAATTCATTTACATCTTCAAGCTTTTAAAATATTTTCCTAATCTTGGTGGCTTTTATCTTGTTATTCGATCTACTCAGAGCTAACAATGCTCTGATACTAATTGTAATGCCCCGTAACGCAAAACACAGGACATTACCATTAGTCTACAAAAGACTCAAATCCGGCAGAGTTTCCTCTGCAAACTGGACCCAAACACACCTGATAGACACAATGCATAGTATATATATACAACGGAAGTAAAAGAAGCAAAAAATATGCACAAAATTGCCACCCATTTTTTTCAACAAGAATCCCAACAACATGGGACCAGGAGAGACCTGCCAAGAGATCATGCTTAAATTTGTAACATGTATTTGTCATTTGCAAATAACTACAACACTTATTCTTTCACTTGACATAGATATAACTGTGATATGATATATAATTATATTTATTGTTCCTATTATATATATATATATGAAGAGAAAACATAAAGTAGCGGGAATTATTCATATACTAACTAAAGTATCATAATGCTCACAACTCGAGCCTTCAAAGTATAAACAGATGTAGTAAAGCATCCACTGTGACTGAAGAGAGGGAAACACATATCATCCACTATGTTCGATATCGAAACGGATAGTGGGATCGGTCACTCACCTTCTTTAACATTTTCTCTCTTACGTAATATTCTATTTCAAAGAAAGGATGTTTTTAACTTAAAAACATTATGAGGGCACCCCTAATCAAAGTTTTGGTCAAAGTTAAGTTGACTACAAAAAATTAGAGTTGGGTCACAACTGATTAAAAAAAAAGAGAGATGGTTAATATAAACCATCTAGATTTATTAAGCAAAATAAATATGGCCAATTTCACCCAGGCACCCGTGATACAAAATTTCAACAAACTTAAGTGGATTCAAAATGAACCAACCTAGATCACAACTGATAAAAACCTAAGTCATCAAATAAATATTCTTAATGAAAACTTTTTAAAAGAAAAAGCCAAGCAAAATAGTAAGTTGTAAGATCATTTAACCCTAACCCTAAGTTATCGTTAGCTTTATCGCCAAATAATATAACAATAAAGCTTTTTGGACCGACCAGTATACAAAACTGGTGCCAGATACCTATGTAGCAGGGTGGGACCCACCATTTTCTTCTCCTAAAAGTGTTATGAGTGGGTTTTCAACTTATGTGGCAGTGGGACCCACTATGCCACATAAGTGTCGGGCATTATTTTGTAAGTCCGTCGGTCCAAATAGCAACGCTGATAATATAACTCCATCTTGTTAATAACCTCGTGGGACATTGCTAATGTGACCGCAGATTTGGTAAGGCATTATGACCCACTCCAAGGTTTGATTTGTTGTCAGGATAATCTTCTCATCATGTAGATCATCCTTACAAAAAATCAACCCATTCTAAAACTTTTAACTCCATCAAAAGTTGGACTCTATTCCTCACCGTTTAATTTTTTACCGTTGAATTCCAATCAACTTCTAGTCAACTTTTGTCAGGTTAGAAGTTTTATAATGGGTTGATTTTTTTTTTAAAGGATGATCTACATAGTGATGAAAACATTCACACTAAAAATCAGCCATTCGAATGGACCCTAAGACATTGTACGGGGCCGGCTCGTACAAATTTACAACTGAAAAAATTGTTGACCTTTGGATACCACCAATCTCACCGTCCACTACAAACACTAAAAAATCAAACACTTATAAAGCACTGAATACTAGGTAAACCCACGAAACATGGAAACATCTTCCCATCATCTCCTCTATTTTTACGTCGCTAACATCATAAGAACTTGTGGGACCTACTCATCATGATGATTATTAGCCGTCGATATCACTTTTGATGCTGCGAAATTCATTGGTCAGTAGGCCCCACAAAAGATCCTATTTTCAAATACTCGAAAATGGGAGATTACAAAAATCGAAATTTAAAACTGAAAGACATGTCTGTGATTGGTTACAAAGTGCACAAATCGCAACAAGTTAGCATGAAATCCGAACAGACCAATTTTCTTTATTTTCTCTCTCTACTTTCTCTCTCAAGTTTCTACCAGCATATTCCTGATTTTCCTTATTTTTCTCAACTACATCCCTAATTAGTGTTCTCTCTTTCCCGCCTTTTTCTCTCCAATAAAGCTTCAAATAAGCCCTCTTTCTCTCTCTAATTTTGATCTCGCGGTTATGATCGTCCAGATTCATTTATTTTTCTCAACCACATCCCTAATATTTTTCTCTCTTTCCCGCCTTTTTCTCTCCAACAAAGCTTTAAATAATCCCTCTTTCTCTCTCTAATTTTGATCTCACGGTTATGATCGTCCAGATTCATTTATTTTTTTTTGTCGTCAATGGAAATCTATATCTGATTTACGTTCAACACGTGTTTTTTTAAGGTTTTAGTTAAGGAACTAAAACCCTAGGGTTGTAATTTTGTTGACACATGCTTAAAGTGGGTCAATGAGACCCATCATGTCATTGATGGGGATTGAAATCTTCAAACTCGATCCTATTGGACAGTTTACATCTCTACAAATAACGTAGTAAGGTGGGTCAACAAAATTGAACTCACACACCCAGAGATTACAGTTGTTTAATCGAGAGTACGTGTTTAATATTTAGTTATGATGGGATTTTTTTTTTGTTGTCTTCTGAGGACACGGAACTATAATCTGCCTGATGTTGATATATGGGTTTGATTTGGAAGTTTGAAAGAGTGGGTCCACCTAAGTTAATAAATGAACGGCTTAGATTAAGACAAAATTGTAATTACAAGCAAAATTAAGGGCAAACATTTCACTTGCACACTCTAGTGTCCTCCATTTTAGCTTTGGTGCCCAATCTCCGACCCCAAGACGACTCTGTCTACTCTCTCTTTCTCTCTCTATATATTCTGAGTCTCTTTCTCTCTCTAAACGACTCCGTTAGTATGAAACTGAGTAAAAGTATAGGTTTAGATGTGAGAGAGAAACGAATGAGAAATCCAAATTAAAACCCTAGAATCTCTTCTATTCATATACTTCTCTCAAGTAGATAATTTTGAAAAACCCTAACAATGAATTCATCAATGGTTTATGATTTGGATCCTAGTGTTTGGAAAGCCTGTGCTGGTAGTTCAGTTGAAATCCCTGTTGTTGATTCTAGGGTTTACTATTTTCCTCAGGGTCATGCGGAACAAGCTTCAACAACACCTGATTTCTCCGTTGTTAAGTATACTAAATCTTTCTTTCTCTGTCGAATCGTTTCGGTTCAATTCTTGGCAAACCAAGACACTGATGAGGTTTTTGTGAAGATTCGTCTTCAACCGATTGATGGATCATCTGGATTGGTATGGTCTCAGGGAATGAGGGGGTCTCAGGGAATGAGGGGAGAAGATGTTGATAACAAAGAGACGAAAATTTCTTCTTTCGCAAAAATTTTAACAACAAGTGATGCAAATAATGGCGGTGGATTTTCGGTTCCAAGATTCTGTGCAGAATCAATTTTTCCACCATTGAACTACAAGGCTGGAGTTCCGGTACAGAATATTTCAGTACGTGATGTTCATGGAGTGTTTTGGGAGTTCCGACACATTTACCGAGGAACTCCACGGCGTCATCTTTTAACAACTGGATGGAGTAAGTTTGTGAATCACAAGAAACTTGTTGCTGGAGATTCTGTTGTTTTTATGAAGAATCAGATTGGTGAACTTTCAGTTGGGATTAGACGGAAAGTTAGGTTAACTGAAAGTGTGGATTTTGGACGGTGGAATTGCCAGAATGTGAGAGTAGTTGAAGAAGAGTGTAGAGGTGGAGAATTAGGGTTTTCGAGGAGTGTTAGAGGTAGGGTTTCTGCAGAATCAGTATTGGAAGCGGTTGAATTAGCAGGAGGAAATAGGGAGTTTGAGGTAGTTTGGTATCCTAGGGCTGGGTCGGCAGAATATGTGGTGAAAGCGGAGAAAGTGGAGGAGTCATTGAATATGTATTGGACAGCTGGGATGTCAATTAAGATGCAAGTGGAAACGGAGGATTCTTCTAGGATTACTTGGTTACAGGGAATAATTTCATCTGCTGCTTTTACAGATCATGGGCCATGGCGTGGTTCTCCCTGGCGCATGCTTCAGGTGATTTTTTGTTTTTTCTCTGTCTACCTCTCTCTCTCTCTCTCTCTCTCTCTCTCTCTCTCTCTCTCTACATGTGTAATGAAGGTGATTTATCTATAGCAACTTATTTGGCACTGCAATTTTGATCCTCTAGATGATATGTATAATTATTTAATTTCTGAATTTACTGCAGCATTTTCTCTGAATTAAGTTAATATCTCACCAACCCATTTTGTTATGTACAATTAATTATGCAAGTAAATGCATGTATGCTTTGAGATTGTGTGAGTATATGGAGTTGATATTCGAAATTTCTTTCCTATTTAGATTGGTTTATGTGTTCTGTCCAAGGTACCTATTTTAATTGGAAGGCCAAGTTCTATCAATAAGATACTTGGAATTTTGGGGGTTTCTCCATGCCTAGCATGTGTCTTTTATTAAAGCTCGTGGAGAGTCTGTTGCACATTCTTCTTTACACTCCATTATCTTAGAAGCGGGCACACCCTTTTCTAGTGAAGCTTCTGAAACTCGTTATTACTATTTTTCTACGAATCGCTTGAATGACTTTCCTTTCCTCATGTGGTTGGATAATAAATAAATTGCAAGAGTGTCAAGACCTGACTGACATTGTGATGCGAAGATTAAGTGCATTCTTTGTTATTACAGATCTTTCAACCCCTATTACTAGTTTCTTTTTTAAGTTAATGTCCACACAACTGAGCCCGCATATTCAACGCCAAGTCATTCTGAGTCATGATCTAAGCTGAGTCGCAAAAGTGTCTTGATCCAGTCAGGGTGATTCCGAGTTGACTCGGGGTAGTGAGATCCAAATTATGTTGTATCCCATGCTCAAGTTTTCCTGATAGTTCTTTTCTTTTTTCTATTTTTTTTTTGCTTTTTTATATGCTTTTCTCCTGATAATCAGACAATACATAAAACGTGTTTCTGTTGCCACCTGATTCTATGTAGTTAATCTCGATATCGGTCCCGTATCGGCCAAGGAGCGATACACGATATATCGGAATATCGGAATAAATATCGGGATATATCGGACAATATCGGCTGGTTATATAAATAAATAAATATATATCCTATTATTGATATAATACAAAAATTATCAAAAAAATTAATACTTAAGATCCTTAAGTCTCAAACTTAATACTTCTTCAGGGATTTTTTTGTTTCCCCCATTCCCATGCAGGATCAATATACTTCTTTTGCACGCCACAAACATCGTCATTATTTGAAGCTCCCGAAGAAGCCATTTATAAATCTAATTCTTAAGAAAACAAAATATAACAAAATTAACAAACAATATATATTATTAAGGAATAAAAAATCAAACAATATATATTATTAAGGAATAAAAATATCAAACACTATATATTAACAAACAATATATATTAACAAACAAATATATTACTTAGGATTATAGAAAATCCAGAAAAAAAAAAA
>MVGT01002935.1:197863-212786 GCA_002174775.1 Macleaya cordata
TTCTCTTCTCTAGAGATCGATTTGGGTAAAAAAAATTGTAACCTAATCTGATTTTAATAGAAAGAGGGGGTTTTTTGTTTTTAAAACTTTAAAAGAGGGGGGTTTTGTTTTAAAAAACAAGAAGGGGAGTTAAGTTAGAAATTTTAAACTTTTTGGGGGAGAGACCGATATTGTCCAAAACCACACCGTTTTTCTTTGAAAATATCGGGCAAATATCGGCCGATATATCGGCAATATCGCCCGATATTATCGGACCGATATTCTGAGCGAGTAGAAAAATCGGTAGAGGTCCGATACACGATATCTCGGCGATATCGCGCGAGATTAACTACATAGACCTGATTTGTACTTGATGCAGGAAGTCTAGATCATTAGTAGGCCCTAAATTCTGCACATCTGCCTCATAGACTGATCCCGACCATCTATAAACCGAGTTCTTCTGGTCATGAGACCAAAGCCGACCATCACTTTATAAGACGATTAGCTTATGCAATTGTTAGGGTTCTCTTGTTGGTTGATGTTTTGGTGTACTCCATGGTCATTTAATGACAGGATCCCCGGCGTCGACTTCAGATGGATAAAGATGAATGCATTTTCTTGCTCTGCGGTAATATTATAAGCATCGATTAATTTTGCAAATATTTGAGCTAGTAATGCAAATTGATTGATGTAGGACGAGTTCTGGAGATCCAGAAGAAGAATAGAAAGTTTAGGAGTTCTAGTAAATTTGTAAGTTATCAATATAATTTTAGAAGAAGACGACTTTTCTGTCAGGGTTTGGTGTTCTTGTTATTTGATTCCATTATTACCTCTTGGATTGGAGTGAACTCTATTTCCAGGGTTTTTACCGGACTTTAGAATGTCCATGTGAATGCTTACCGTTGTGCTGTATCGTTGTTCTTTCTCATTTAAGTACTCTAAGATAAGTTTTTTGTACTCATGCTAGTTTCTTCAGACAATATCATGTCGATTATGTGTTAAATAATCTATTGAGAAAGTATTATCAACTAATGATTGTTTACTTATGCTAATTATTGATATTGTAATGGGAAAAGAATTTATTGTTAAATTGTCTTTCGAATTCAAACAGAGATTCTAAAAGTGAATGTTATTTAGCTGATGGAAAACCTTCACTAATAATGTTTATCTTGTTGATAGGGTCTTTATTTTCTTTGAAGTATCTGAATTTTGGTGGGTACTACCGTACTAGTTATTCAACATGACATAATGTTTTTTCCCGGTGCAATTAAATCAATCATTTCATTTTTCAAAACCTCACGTGAAATCCTTGGATTCTGGTAATTAAGCTTAGCATTAAATCTATTTGCATGTAGTTGTAATTTCTGACTTGAAAACCCAGAACTTCTAGTACGCTTATTTCTCTTCCTTATGTTTGCCCTTCTAGTTCTATCAATTGGAGTCCTAACTTGCAGCAATTATTATCATATGGTTGTGGTCGCAGGTTGCTTGGGAGGAGCCTAAAGTTCTGCAGAATGAAAAGAGGGTGAGCCCTTGGCAAGTTGAATTGGTTGCAACAACTCCATCTCTTCAGACACCATTTCCTCAAACAAAGAGACTCCGTGGTCCACAGAATCCTGAGTTGCTAACTGATGGAAACGGTGCCCTTTTCTTTCCGATGACAGGACTAACTAATTCAATGATGGGGCACTTGAACTCACCATTGCTTAGTTATAATTCTTTTCCTGCTGGCATGCAGGGAGCCAGGCATGATGTTATTTGTTTATCCGGTGTTTCTAATTCCGTAGATAATAATACCAATCATATGTTGTACCCTGAGCATGTTTCTGTTAACAACATATCACCAATATCGAGTTCTGTGGCAACTGATATGAACATTAGGGGTATATCACAATCAGACAACTTGTCACCAAATAGTCAGAGCAGTGTGCATTATTTTGGCACAGAGCCTTTAGGCAACCAGACCTACAACTCAACAAAGAAAGCTGGTAGTAGTTCATTTCAGTTATTTGGTAAGATTATATACACAGACCAGGCTGTTGAGACAGGGTCTGATGATGGTAGGAGCACAGATGTTGATGGTGGTACAGGGTACGACGAGACTGTAGGCGTGATCAATCCACTTGATCCTTCCTTATCTTATCCTTACTAGAATCTGCTTGACGGGCTTGAGGTTCAGTGCCAAAGAGTGTCGGCTGTGGAAGCATTTTCTTTATAAAGGAAAGGTGGTTGTGTTGGTGGCTTACAGAAGAGAATCTGTATAGGTATGACTTATTATTTATGCTTGGTTTATATAAAATTAGATATGTAAAAGCATCAACAAGAGTCCTGCTTTATACCCTGTGCATATTTTCATTTGAAGATATTTGTAGCAATAGTTTGAGATATGTGTGCTTGCGAAGGGCACTTTAGCCTAAGTTTTTCTCATTTGTTTTATGGGGGCAGATAAAACAGTTGATAAAGAGGGCTATGAATATTTGCAGATGTAGAACTGCTTCAGATGTTTTCAGCCCTCACCCAAACACAATCAAGAATCTTGAATATATATGATGCAGTACAGTAAATAACCAATATAGAAAATGAGAAGAAATAGAGAGAACGGAACAGATATTTAAAGAAAGAGAGAGAAAAGAGAAGAATAGAGGAACAAGAGAGGAAATAGATTAAGAAAGAGGAAGAATTAGAAGAGAAAGAAGAGAAGAAAGAGAAGGAATTGAAGATATAAGAAGTAGAGAGGAAGAGAGGAAGAAAGGGGAGGAAATTTAGATGAAAGAGACAGAAATTAGATGAAAGAGGAAAAGGGGGAAGAAGAAGAAGAAGAAGAAGAAGAAGGTTTAGAGGAGAAAATTCACTTTCATTCAATAATCCATCCTTCATTCCTTCTCCAAAAATATACAACACACATATATACCAAAAGAGATTACTACCCACATCTCACTAATTACCCACATCTCAATAGTTAATAACTACCCACATTCCCTAACTACCCACATCTCATTAGTTAGTAACTACCAACATTTTCCTACAGTAACCACCAAAAGACAATAATTGCAATAATAACCCTAATGTGAAAATACCAAAATAACCTTGATATGAAATCTCCTACAACTAAAATAACCTTGATATGAAATCTCCTACAGCTACAACTGTAACTCTAAAACTTCTTTATGATCCCCATCAATATAGATCCAAAATCTGCAGGAGCTTTTAGGCTGTCCCCAAGCAATTGTAAAGATTTATGATTTATCTATAAAATATTCACGACCGTAAAGGTTTAGGATTGTGAAAATTCAAACTGTATAAATTTTCAAGGTGTAACAGGCAGGGCCTTAGTTATATAGATGAATTACTAGATGCCGAGTTCTTCGATATTTTTCTTTCCACTAAGTTAAGCAAAATAATAAAGAAATCGTGGTGTTGTTGACTTCTATTGAATCTTGTGTTACACTTTGAAATGAATAACTCTTAATTGTTAATTGCTTACCTTTATGCATGCTACTCAAAACATCATTGATCAACTTGTTCTTTGTTTTTTGGCTTTAGTACCATGTTTTTCTATGATCTTGTTGTTGTCCATATATTGTACCCATAATTGTATTTACATTTTTTTCAATTATTTGAAGGTAGACTATGTAATTATCTTTTCTTGTTGTAATTTAATAATTAGAGTAACTTCCTGGGCAGATCCCAGAGCCAGGACCTACAAACTAAATGTAACTTCAGGCTTCAACCTAGGAAAACTCTACCAGTATCCCACTGTAGCATTTCATTTGCAGTTTCTCCCTTCAAGTGGGTTTCACTAGCTCTAGCTTCATAAATACCAAAAATACCCCTTAGAGCAATCTCATCACGTCTCTCTGCAACTATTTTATTGGTCAAGGTTCAGTGTCTTCCCCAATTAACTTTACGATGCTGCACAGTCATCCATGTCCTTTGGGTCTGAGCCTTGATGTCTTGACACCATGAAACCTTTTGACTCAGTTTATTGAGTGAAACAAGAAATATAATTGTATAAAGACAATGATTTATGCTAAAAAAAATATAGAAATAAAGGTCCTATAAGTTAAATTTTTTAGGGGTTTTGTGATTTTAGTCCCTATTTTTATAACCCTTATGTTTTAATATAAAAACATTTGTGAATTTAGTCCTTAGTTTTTAAAAAGACAATACTAACCTTTAAAAACATTTTATTCCAAATATATCCCATATCTAAAAATCATTAACGGTCGACTTCATAACTCCGGCGACCGGCGACCTCCACTCCGGCGACCGGCAACCTCCTCTCCGGCGAACGACTCTCCGGTGGCCGGCCGACCTCCGACCGACGACCTTTTCTCCAGCGACCGGCGGCTGTGAACTCCTCACCGGCAGTCCAAATCTGAAATTTTTCAAAAGTGCAAGTTCAGACTTGCAAGTGCAAGTTCAGACTTGCACTTTTTTTCCAGTTTAAAAAAAAAAAGTGAACAAGGGTATCTTAGGCATTTTTTAAAACTTAGTTTACACATTTTTTAAATTTTTAGGGACTAAAATCATAACACTATAATTTTTTAAGGACTAAAATCATAAAGTTTTAAAAAATAAGGATTAAAATTATAAAAGTATTTTAGTGAGGGATTAAAATCATTGGTCCCCTAAAAAATAAGGACTTTTTTTACATTTTCCCAATTTTTTATATTCTATAGGTTCAGAAAAAGAAAAAGAAAATCAGATTTGTGGTTACTTTTTCATCAACCCTCCCTTTTTTGCTTCATTCACTACATTGGTTTTAACACTTGATTGGAAGGATCTCTTTCAAACATTTTTTTTGTTTGATCGGTAACACAATTGAGGTTCCCAACACCTTGAACGAGCGGGGTACACAACTTCAACTCATTATATTAATTGAGGAAATATTCCTAGGTACAATGCTTTAGTTCTTCTTTTGAATGCTTAAACTTATTATATTTTTGCTCAGTGTAGGATATAGAAAATTTATTGGAGCTATAGGAAAAATATAAAAGCATTTCCCATCAAATTTGGTACCTAATATAGTTCCTGTGAAGCTTGATATTCTTGCATTTCCTTTAAAGTTTAACCTGATTCACTTTCTAGATGTTTGTATTCTATATCTGAATACCAGCTATTATCGTCAATTTCTCTTTTCACTTGAAAACTTATAAAGATAAGCATAATAGATTAATAGCCTGTTTGGACAAGGGATTTTAGGGAGGGATTTTGTGGGGACCTGGGATTTGGTGGTAAAATAACACATGATTTTTCCACCAAATCCCTGGTCCCCAAAAAGTCCCTCTCTAAAATCCCTTGTCCAAACAGACTATAGAGGAATGTAGCTATGCCAACTTGGACAATTTTGTTTTTGTTTTTTTTTTCTTGGTGCCACTTTGTTAAGTATGATCAGAAATATACTGTGCTAATAGTCTATCATTTCAAAATTGAATCTATTATGTACATTTTAGTGAATGACTTGCATAAGTAGGGGGATTGATGTAGATAACTACATCCTTTGAGTAAGTTTTTCAATGAAGTTGTTATTATCCCTGATTGTTCGCTTTGTTGAGTTCTTTCACCTTGCAAGTCTCTGTCAACAGTGTTCCCATTATGTTACTTCCAATTGCTAAGGCTTTTGGAAGGAATTGAATGGTCTCATCAGTTATATTCACATACATCTTTACTATTATAATGAGGCTCCACATTGGCTAAACTGAGCCAATGTGAGCCGGTTTGCATGGCTCATGCACAGAAGGACAGCGTAAGGAACACGTGCAGTGCACCTGCATGACTCATGTAGTTAGTACGTCACACCACATAAAAATTACTGCTCAAGATAACCTATTTAATTTGTACTTCTATTGCATTGTGTGAAAAAAAAAAAAACAGATCTGATGACCCAACTTACTGCCCAAATATAGCTATGTTATCTAACCTGGAGTTAATACTTGAGGTTAATAATCCAGAGCACAGTATAAAATAGCATGAGAGTGCTGACTCAATGCAGTTGTTAGAACCATTCACCACTTGGTGCTAACAAAAGCTCCTACGGGCCATAGTCCTCTCTTCTGCATCTGTTATGGTTGCGTTGCATTGTAAATAAAGTTTGCTCCTTGCTGCCGGACGGAAACTCTTTCAATGTCTCAGCATCTCTTTCTTGTTTATCATATCATCAACTGATTCTTCTTCCAACACATTCATTTTAGACACTTCACTAAAGTTTGGATGCCAAGGTAACCATTACCTTTGCTAAATTGGTGGGTGGAACTGGAAGAAAAGAACTGAGTCGTTTCCTCTCTACCTTTAGAAACCAGTTTTTTAAGCTCATCTTATTAGCCAAAATTTCCCAGAATTTTATAAGTGGTTGTAAACTAGGCTAATAAAAGCTTTGCAGTGTGGTATATATTTTAAGAGACTGTTTGATTTGCTAAAAATCTGTCTAACATACATCTACCGTCTTCTATCATTTGCAGGTCTAGAGAGAAGGAAGGAAGCTGACTTTTAGGTGACTTGAAGTATAATAATTTGCCTCAAACGTGGGGTGGTATTAGTTGGTATTGGTTTGTCCTGTTGGAACTTCTAGTCTAACTTTGTGGTCAAATTTTGAACCATTGTAGATTCTTTTTACGTAGAATTTAGATTGATTTGTAGTTGTAGTATGGTTCATTACAGTAATTTGATTGCTTCAAGATTCTTAGTTTCCTTCATTAGTAAAAACACTATTTTGAGTTGACTGGAAAGGCTTTCAGCATCTTACTGAAGTTCATTCTTTAGAGGCTTTAAAGAAAACGAGCCCCCACCCACCCACCTCACACGCGTTTCGTGTGTGAGTTGGCTGTCCATCCTCCCCATGGCATTTATGTTTTACCACATTCACAATTGCATTGTAGGTGTTCTAAGAGTGAATCATGAATCAAGGATACATATTCAAGTGGGCTGCTGATATTTCAACCCAGCTTTTTACTAATTCAACATGAGTTGGTTTGGTAGACCCGAAATCAAAGAAACCTATTGTTGCGGAAACCGACCAGTCGGTGGGCTGAAATAGCTAAAAATGCTGAAATATCAGGTTTTGTTTTTTTTTTTTTGGCATCGAAGGTATCAAGGCCTACTAGTCCTTGGGGTGTGGGCAGATCTCCCTATCTACACACAACCTAGGTGAAATCTAATTGATGGCGTGGTATTAATTAAGATGTATGTTTCGCTTATCAAAATCACTTCTAACCAATGTATTGGTTATGAAAATCGGAGTGGTGATCGAACTGAAATTTTCTTGAACTGGTAGGACTTAGGATTCGAACCATTGAAAGTTCCTAAACAGAGTCCCTAAATTTTAAATTTTGTACGTACGTTTTTTAATTTGAACCGGTTTAATCTAGACGGAACAGGCAAAATTCCGGTCCAACCTAGGTTCGGTCCGGTCTGGTTTTGAAAACATTGTTTCTAACAACCAAGGTTTACGGAATGCGATTTGTTGCCGTGTGATTGGAGGATCTTAAACTCTTCTATTAATCCATGTTTGTGATTTTCTTTACCCACGTTAGAGAGGGTTAAAGAAATGGAACCCGAGACCCAATTGGGCGTTGTACAAATAAGGAGTTGCAGCAGCCTCCAGAGTGTTGTATGGTTGCAGTCTTAAGTCTTTCAAAATGGCAGTTCCCTTACCCAATCATCAGTCACTCTCTTTCACTCCTCGTCTTTCCTTATCGTCTCCAAAACCCTCCAAAACCCTAACCTTCCCAACAACAACAATCCAATTCAATCACTGCCTCTGCAAATCCAGTCTAGGGTTTCCAATCCCAGTCGTCAGGCGTTCCTTCAAATCTAAGTCAAAGGTGCGTTTTTTCATTTCTGTAATCCAACAAGTTCTGTTCTGTATAAGTAACAATTTGATGGTTTTGAACTCTCTCTCTCTCTCTCTCTCTCTCTCTCTCTCTTTCTCTCTCTCTCTCTCTCTCTCTCTCTCTCTCTCTCTCTCTCTCTCTGTTGATGAATATGTGGAACATATAAACTGTAATTCTGTCTATGGATTTAATCCTAAAACTTTAGATACTTGCACTAATACTCTAAATTTGATATCTGAAATAACGGGCAGTTGTTGATTTGGCTGTCATAACATATAATTGCATATTTGATACACCCTTTACTTAACTAAAAGAAAAAAAAGGAAGCTTTTTATAACACAATTATGAGATTGAAGTGTCAATTTAGATCCATTTTTTCAGGGGTAATTAAACCTGAAAATTTGATGCAATTGATGCATATTTAGGTGTTCTAACATGTAATTGCATATTTGATACAAATGTAACTAAAAGAAAACAGAGGAAGCTTTTTATAAGCTTTTAACACATTATGGGATTGAAGTGTCAATTTGGATACAATTTTTCAGGTGTAATTAAACCTGAAAATTTTAAGCTTTTAGAGTCAGAAAAGTTGTATATATATCATATATGACATAGAATGCCTATGGAGCTCCCTGAACTTTGTAGGACTTAGGTGGCATTTGGTTTGCGATGCGAAACAGTTTCTGGCTCTCAAAAACAAGGGATACAAAGGATCCCAAGAGAACTCGGTTGGTTTTGGGAAAGGAGTTTCTCAGATACAATCCTCAAAGCCCATTTTCAGAAAATGGGGGAAAATGGTCTTTTCTGTGCTTTCTGAAATTTTGTATCCAAAAACTCTTGTAGAAAAACCATGTTTCCTGAGCTTTGAAAATTTGAAAACAGTTTTTGGGTTTAATACTAGATACTGAAATTGCTAAGATAGAATCCACATTTTGTGGATCGTGAACCAAGCGCAGGCTTACTTTTCCAATTTTTTTCTAAAATGAGTATGACAACCTACTTAAAACTTTCTGGCTGTGTCCTGGATGAAGTATATTTTTTGGTGTCTTTGAGGTAGTGATTAAGAGTTATGCTCTTTAAGAAAGTTGAAAGGAGAGGATGTAATTAAGTCAGGAGTTAAAATTATTAAGCTTTGAGACTCAAAATAATCTATGCTACGAACCACGTTCCTACTCTTATGGCATTTAGAAAATGCAAATGGGTCCTGGAAATTTTGCTTGAGGATATAACCTTTAATTTGTGTTTCAACTGATATGTTGTTTATTATTCCAACTGTTGGTCTAGTAATTAAACTCCGATTTCAACTACCATTTAATTAGTTGTGATCCATTTAAATCACCAACTGGACACCAAACGATCTCAGGAATGTGATTGTTCACATAGTAGATATCAGTTAACTACTATGTAACCAATCGTGATCAAGAAATATGATCCAATTTTATAAACCAATAAATAATCTGTTTTAACCTCGATCATGACTGTGATTTAATATTTCAGTTGATCAATATTCAACTGGATATCATGTATGAGTGTTACACTAATGCATTCTGCATGCATACAAATATGTTTATGTCAACTTTTAAAAAGATGCTAGGCTCCATATGCTTATTGGTTATATTTTAATGGCTTATGAGATCATTGTACGCTTGTTTTGTCATTCATAAAATTAATAGAAATTGGATGAATAAAAACCTGTAACTTTTCAAGCATTTCACAATATTTATATCAAATGAAAATTTTTAGTGGTTGAAATATTTCCCTTTCGAGATAATTGAATTTGACTATAAAATGAAATGTTATTCCTTTCATGTGATGAATCTATATGAGAATTTCAAACAAAAGATCCAGTTAGGTTGATTCCTTCTTTTCATTCCAGTAATCACCTGAAATTCTTGTATTTTACTATTTTTACTCAAACTTTCTTCTTGGACAGCCAAGTATCACAATAGAATATACTTTAGGGACTTGTGGACTGCCCATCTATAACTAACTATGATTTTCTCTTCTAAAACAGACTAGTTAATTATTATTTTGATTATCATCATAATCTCTAAGTATGATTAATTCTCTTTACTTTCTTTTGCTGATCAAAATAAAATTAATTTTCTTTAGACATTCAATGGGGAGGAGGGCGGTCAGAACAGTTCAAGCGGTCAAGCTCATCAGAAATATATATCGAATATGGAGACCCTTATTCCAATTTACAAGGAGGCCATTCTAGATTTGGATGAAAAGGCTGTCTCTGATATAGAGGCAATGATATGCAACATGGAAAAAGAGAAAAATGAATTGATCCAGAAGGTTGCATCACTATCAGCAGATATAGCTTCTAAGAAGGACAATTACATCCACTTGCAAGCAGATTTTGATAATTTTAGGAAACGGTTCGAGAAGGATCGCCTTACATTTACATCTAAAACTCAGTTAGATTTAATCGAGAGCCTTTTACCCTTGGTGGACAATTTTGAGAGAGCCAAGCAACAAAATAGACCGGAAACAGAAAAGGAAAAAAATATTGCCACAAGCTATCAGGGTATATACAAGCAGTTCGTGGAAACCATGAGAAGCTTGCGTGTGGCTGTTATTGGAACAGTTGGGAAGCCATTTGATCCCTCTGTAAGTGGAACCTTTTAGTAATTCCCTCAATTCCATACTTCCGTTGTCTTGAATAATCTCATTGCATGTGCTCATTCTACTTAAGACCTAGAGTTCGTTTTATATATTTTTAAAATTATGTTGTTTGATAGCCACATTCATCTGGAAGTCTGTACCTTATTCCTTATATGTTTTGGTTAAACTTCCAAAGGAAAAAAGAAAACTTTGAAAGGAAAAGAATTAATATTTGATAATATGTAGAAAAGGACAAAACACATTTTATTTGACCCTTTATATAGTTTTAGTACTCAAAAATATCTGCTAAAACTCCATTCCGTCTTATTTACAAGGATTTATCTACACTATTTTTCCTTGGAACTCTACAATCAATTGGTAGGTGAGCCCTGGATTTACTTTAAATCAATATCTACTCATCAGAAATTTCTTAACCACCTGATTAGAGCCATTCTTGTACCAAAATCTACCACCAATCATTTGAATCCTATGTAAACAATGGTACGTGTAGTGTCGGACACTGATACAAGGTACCTAAAAAGCTAAAATGCGGACACGGCTGTACACATACATGTATACTTGTTTCATTATTATATGCTTTATTTTTAACTATAATTTATACTTTTAAATCTCACATTGGTACATAATACACACTAGAAATTAACATAGAACTATATATTATGTTCTAACACGAATGAACGATCATGTGAAAGTACACAAGATATACAAACATCTAGCATTATTATGTTCAAGTTCCCAATGAAGCGTCTACAGGTGTCGAACACAAGTGTCGGTGTCAACACCACAAAAATCCAAAAAAGTCCCTCGCCCTTGTTACATAGTAAATGAAATTTAATTATAACCGCAACTTTGATAAAGTTTTTGTAATTTGCATTTCCATTTCATGATCCACAAAATAATCTAATGATATGATTTTAAAATAGGTTATGGTTTACTAATAAGGATAGGGTTATGGTCTACTTCAAGTTTTTTGTTTTTGTTTTTGTTTTGTTTTGTTTTTGTAAGCAAATAAAAAGTACTAAAAGAGAAACAAAGTATTTTTGGAGTAATTACTTTTCAAAATAGCTTTTTTATTAAAAGAAAGATTAATGATGTCGAAACTGTAGAACAAAAGAGAAGAAAGGAGAGGATGAAAAACTGCATTCTGTTTATGCATTAGTATATATAGCCAAAAATAAAAAAGGAAAATACAAATATATCCCTACACCTCAAAATCCTAAGTAACTCTAATATAAGTTTAACTCCAAACTCTTGCTCAAGCTAGAGAGATCATCAACTTCCAGCATGGCACAAACACTGTCAATAGATGTCTCAGGAAGCGCCTTATGCAAAGGTGTTAACTAGCTGATTTTGAGAAGACACATAAGTAGTAGCAAGTTTGTCGTTGACACATTTCTCACAAACAAAGTGACAATCAACTTCAATATGCTTAGTTTGCTAAATGCTAATGAAAAACAGATTATTGGATAAAAATATAGCTAGTTATTTGATTATCACACTATAGGTTCACTAGTACCTGTTCTGATATGCCATGTTTTCTATTTCCCTGAATGAGGGAAGGATAGAGCAAGCATCACTGACCAACCAGGTAGCGGGCTGCTTCCTTCAGTCGGCTATTCTTAGAAAGGATATGGAAGGGGGATTGACCACTAGGGAGATAGAGAGATCTACTGGACCAAGGCTAACCGGCCCAACAAACCCCAATTGTTTAATCCGGGATTTCTACACTTGAAAGATGGAATTGAATCTCGTTGTCCCTTTTAAATAAACGGAGTAGCTCCTAAGCCGCTCTCCTACACTTGAAAGAAGGAGAGCGGCTTAGGAGCTACTCCGTTTATTTAAAAGGGACAACGAGATTCAAACTCGTCCTTTACTTTCTTTTTAGAAGTAAGTAATTGAGCAGCCCCTTGCTCTGTATCCGGGGAACTCCTTGCTCGTCCTAGGTTATCAGTAACGTGGCCAGTAAGTCAGCAGGCATCGAGGCAGGCAGCCTATGTAATCAAATAATACAGTACAAGTAGGGACTTGTTTTGCAGAACATAAGGCCCCAAAGTAATGAGATGCAGTTCTGCTTATAACTCGGGCCAGTCAGAAATCAGTCCAAAATTTGCTATTTGATGCAGAGCTGGAAAGATAGAAGACTGCACGCTGTCCGTTTATTGGATTGTCGAACCCATTATATCTCCTTTTGAAGATAGAGAGCCTGCTGAGCAAACCGTCCAAACGTCCATAGAATGTAGTATGAGCTAGGAAATGGGTTTTGAGCCTCTCTTCTACGATCAGCCTGAGTTCCCCATGCTCCGACCACCAGCATTTAGTCCCTATTGACTATGCAGCACCCTTAGCTTGATAAGCCTATGTGTTCATTGGAGCTTCTGTAGCCAAACTAATTTGCAAGTGGCGGGTGCAGTAACTCGATACTTCACCTATGTACTGGATCGAGCAACAACCGCTTGTTTCATCCTCTTCCAGGTGACTAGATTCCCTCATAAGGAAGTACAACAACCAGTAGTGGATCTTCTGTCTGATGGAGAGCCTACGCAATCTGAATCCATGTCGCCTTTCAATCTGCAAGAGACCGCTGGCAGGGTAGAGAATGTCCTGGTTCTCCTTTGAGATAATTTTTTTTTTTTTTTTTTTTTTTTTTGTAGAAATGCTCCTTTGAGATAGTTAATAATAAAAAAGACAACATCCATGTGTGGAACTCAAGGAGCTAAACTGATATGACATACTTATATAGGAGATTTCGGGTTGAGTAATAGTCAGGTAATGAGTTTCCCAACCAGTCTTATATTGATTTGTGGATCTGTGAGAAGATCATCCTCATTAGCATGATGTTTAGAATTGGATACTGTAGTTGTGTTAACAGGCTTAGCACAAGATGTCTCCTTCAAAATATTTAGTGCATACTTCCATATGGGAGAGGTTGTTGATCCCTTGTTATAACGTGCTACTTCAATTCCAAGGAAGTATCGAATCTTACACAAGTATTTGGTACAGAATTGTTTCAGATGCCAATTGAGTACGGATGCATGTTGCTCACTTCCAGACTGTTCCAGTAACAACAATGTGATCAATGTAGATCAAAGGGACACTACCATTTTTACTGTGCTTGAAAGACCGAGTAATCTGGTTGACTCTTGAGTAATATCATGATATATGACCACCTTGTTGAATTTTCTAAACCATGCACAGGGTGATTGCTTGGGGTTCATAAATTTCTTTTTTGAGACAACAAACCATAAAAAAACTCCCGAGTCACAAACCTAGTGGTTGTACGAAAGCATTCTTCATCTGACGGGTGAAGAGACTAATAAGAATTAGCTGACAGGAATACAATATTTGAACCAAGTTTAACTTGGCTGTAAGTGAGAAAATGTCTTGGTATAGAAATAGAAGACAAAGATTACAAGAAGGAACCAAGTTTAAAAAAAAAAAAATGTTTGGGATCATTCTTTTCAATATCAGAGTCTGGAATGATTCCGAACTGATCCTAATACTTGAAATCATGCTCTCTGTGACAGCCACAAACAATTTATCCCAATATGTATACTAAAGTAGACCATTATATGTTTTGGCTGTTTAGTAGTACTCTGAAACTTTTGCTTTCTGGCTCTGCTTTTCTGTTAGCCATCTCTTTTAAATTTAGTATCTCTTATTTAGTTTATTGCTGTATTTAAGTCTTTCTTTCATTTCCTTTTCTTTCAAAGCTTCATGAGGCCATTGCACGTGAAGAGTCTCTTGAATTCAAGGAAGGAATTATAGTTCAAGAAATTCGCCGTGGATTTCTTCTTGGAGATCGAATTCTAAGACCAGCCAAGGTTAAAGTTTCTGCAGGTCCAGGTCGCTATAAAGCCACGACTACCTCTGAGAAATCTATTGGCCAACCCACTGCAACAGCAGGATTGGATGAAAGTTCATTGCCCAACCGGTAACAGCTAATCTTGTAGATTTAAATCTGTTGGTCTCTGGTCCAGTCAACTGTGGTTCCCAGTATCTCAGTCTGACGACATGTACCCGTGCAATTTTGAATCCCTCCAGAATGAAAACCACCTTTCTTGAGTCCTTCAGAAGTTACACTTGTATTTTGTTCTTAAAACCATGGGATCTAACTCAGACTTAGATGTTGTAGGGAATGATTAAATTGTATCACATCAACGATATCTGAATGTACTCAATTACTTTATTGACCTTCCACTTGGATTAAACTCGTCAGGAAGGACTGAAGATCAGCTTTCTCTCCTGATAAATATAATTAAATGTCATTCTTTTTATTTATTAGTTGGATCTGAACTTATCAAATAGTTGCAGAATTTTCTTAAAATGCTTGCCAAAATTCTGATAAAATGGTGGATGTTTTGGTTTTATTATATTTTTGTTCTGCAGTTTGTCTTTTATTTTCCTGATGCTACTGCATATTCTATAACACCTCTTTCTTGATAGGTAGGATGAGAACATCGAACCTTAAAAGCCAGAAGCGG
>MVGT01002935.1:221050-279410 GCA_002174775.1 Macleaya cordata
CTTAATTTTGCTTTTTAATATCTTTTAAATATTAAATTTAAAGCATTATATCAGTATTGATACACCAACTCTACAACAAAATTTATTTTTATTATGTCATTTATTAGTTGTTAAGAAATGAAAATATATAATTATATATTTAAATTATATATATTCGTCATGTCCCTATCCTATTTTTTTAAAATTTTGCATGTCGCCGTGTCATATCATGTCAGTGTCCTGCGTCCGTGCTAGATCAAAATCAGTCTAGCCTTAAAAAAAAAACAGGTGGAGAAGGCACAAACACTTCAATTTGAGTGGAGGAGGGGTAGACTAGGAAGCACAAACACTTCAATTTGAGTGGAGTGTCCGTGTCGGACACGAACACACATGGGACACATATCCGACATGACACATGCGTATCCCATGTGACATATGACTTGGACACGCGACAGACACATTGTGGACAAGTAATAGACACGCCAGGACACGCCATGTGACTTAATTTTGCTTTTTAATATCTTTTAAATATTAAATTTAAAGCATTATATCAGTATTGATACACCAACTCTACAACAAAATTTATTTTTATTATGTCATTTATTAGTTGTTAAGAAATAAAAATATATAATTATATATTTAAATTATATATATTCGTCATGTCCCTATCCTATTTTTTTAAAATTTTGCATGTCGTCGTGTCATATCATGTTAGTGTCCTGCGTCCGTGCTAGATCAAAATCAGTCCAGCCTTAAAAAAAAACACGTGGAGAAGGCTTGTATACATAAAAAGGGTATTGGGAGTAAGAGCATCTCCAATGCAAATGTGCTCTGCTTCCTATGTGGCATGGCTTTCTCTTGAGACTTACTTCCTATGTGGAGAAAAAAGTTCCATAATTTATGTTGAAAAGAAAAATGCGTCTCCAATGCAAATGTTGTTTGATTGTTAGTTTTGTCTATTTGGCATTTAATTAATCAAATATTTTATTTTTTTAATTGTAAAAAAGGAAAGAGAAAATAAAATCTTTAATGAGATTTGTTAAGAAAGATGAGAGAGAATAATATCTTTAACTGAATTTGCTGACTAGGATAGGAAGACATCCTCTTGGTGAACCTCTAGAATAAGAGGATAGATTAGAGGGCGCCTTCCCATCTACATGCCACTTCATCTTCACATTAGATGAGCACATTTGCATTGGAGATGATTTTAAAAATAAACATAAAATTGGTTAAAAACCCCATAGAGAAAAAATAATTAGTGTTTAGTATTTGATATTTTTAAAATACACAAAAGATCTCGTGATCATTTTAAAAAATAGTTGTTAGTCTTTTAAACTTTTTAAAATATTGATTTAGTCCACGGTGAACCATTTTTTATAAGTTAAATTTCCTTTATTACCCTTTTGTAACTGTCTCAACACTTCCGAAACAGTTTAAAAAATCAATGTAATAACTCTAAATTCCTTATTTTTAGGAATTCTAATCATCCTTATCTTCTTCATAATTGTAGACAAGTCATTACAAATTTTTATACTAATTTACATGTGTATGATTATTACCCACGTGATATGAATCTCAGTCCCTAGTTTTAATATTTTTCAAATTTCGATGACATCCGAAGCGTCCATCTAGTTTTAATATATAATTTTACAAAATTAAGTAAAATTAAAAATTGAGAATATGAGAGAAAAAATAGGAATTGTAGTGGAGAATATTTGGTTTGGTTACAAAAATAAGGGTATTATTGTCACTTACAATACAAATGTTTGACTAACTACCATTTAGGATGAAACACATATTTTAAAATTGTCAAATACTAAACATTAATTAATTACTATATAATGGTCTAAACCCTAATTTTCTGAAAAATAAATTGGATGTGCTTTCTACGTGGCACACCACTTTTGAGCAAACCATGCTTGCATTGGAGAGGCTCTAAGTGGCTCCAAATGAGCCGCTTCCACGCCCATCCACGTATGTCAGTCTTACTTTTTTCAAAAAATCCAAACATACCCCTAACAGCGCAACATATCTATAAAATATTTCCACCCATATCCCCAGTCTCCACGAAAAAGGAAAAAGAGAAACTCTGTCTCTCCCATATCTCTCTCAAGGCTGACGAACCAGAAGAAGAAGAAGAAGGAGAAGGAGAAGAAGAAGAAGAAAGGTAGAACAGAAACTCAAAGTACTCTCCCATTCTATATATATATATATACCTCCCCCTCTCACGTCCATCTCTAGCTACTTAGGGTTTATATTTCATTTTTGTTTTACTGCTTCTGCAAAATTTCTGCATAACCATCACATTTTGGATTAAAATTCCTCCATTTTATTGCTCCTATCAAAATCTGATTAAAATGCCCAAATTTGTTGGTACAATGCCCTAATTTGTTGCTACAATGCCAATGCCCTAATTTGTTGCTAAAATACCCTAATTGCATGGCTGATCAAAGGAATTGCATATGTATTGTTTTTTATGGCAATTATGTGTCACTGAACATTCAAGGTTTCTTTGAATTTCATTTTCCTTAATTTTTATTAGTTTTTTTTTTTTTTTTTAATAAGACCTAGTTACAGAGCGATGGTAATGCAGCATAAATAGTGGAACGGATTGATCTATAATGGGATTGAGGTTCCAGAAAGATCAAAAAATTCAGATTGAATGAAGAAAATCTATGTTTTCTTCATCGTCAATCATCACCAATGGAATAGAGACTAATAATCAATCATGAATTTAAGAACATTAGGATTACCAAAACTATTTCTTATGGCTTCTTTTTGTGCTTGCAATTTTGATGCTATAACAATTTTTTTCTTTTTTCCTTTTCTTCATTTTTTTTCCCTCGGTTCTTTGAAGCCATCAATGATTTTTCTTATTGGGCTTCAATTAGTTTATAAAATTGTAAGATCAAAGTTTCCGACTTAACCTAGTCTTCTTTTTAACATAATTAATTTAATCATTTTAAGTATGCCTATGTGTGACCACCCTATTTTTACTTACATAGTTACATTAGCAAACACACCAAACAAGCTTAGGCTAATTTATGCAAATAGAGGACTGTAAAACTTAGTTCTTGTTTCTTTATACGTATTATTTTGTGGCTTTAAGTGTTTTTGCGAGTGATTTAACCCAATATTGCGTTTTATTTTCTCTAAACTTCAATTTTCAGTAGATGGGTTTTGGTGAAGCAATACTGGTGGGGGATTGGGTTGCCCACCAGTGTTTTTAGAATTATTTTTTAGAGAACCAGATTTAGATAGTATGGATTTGGTTTCTTCTATTTTTGTTATTTGTTCATAATCTATTATGTTTGTACTGTTTGATGTGGGTATTGATTTGATTTTTGTGGAGGCAATGTGAAACTTATTGGTTCTTTGATCTCTTTATGTTCTGCAAATGATAGATTCAGGTTAGGAAAATTACAGTCTACAAACTCAACCCACCCATGAACTTTCTTAGCAATCTTCATTAAAATTTTCACTTTCAAACCCATCTCATTCCATATTTTTGTTTCTTGAATTGTCAATGAAGATGTTGCTACTCTTTACTTGCCTGTTGTTACTGAATTTTGTGATTTCAATGTCTACAACAGTAGATTATTATCCTTCTGTTGATATCTGACTTTATTTATTTGGTTTAGTGATAACTTGAATCATCAAAGAAGAATATACAGTGCTCTCCCATCTTCACTATCTGTTCTGTATGTACTTCGGAATGCTAATTAGTTAATGAACAACAGACAATTTATTGAAGAACCGATTGATTTAATTGTTAGCATTCTGTTTTTATGATTTGGAGTGTTGAAATTTGTGTTCTTTATCATTTGTTATGAACTTTGCTGCAAATTATTTAGTTTCTACATCATTTTTCAAGACCCCTTCATGGGTATGTTGAATTTGGGGCAAATTTTTTAATTTCGGATCAGTTTCTGAGATAGTTGAGGGTGATACAAAGTTCTACCTTGGACCTTTTCAGTTGTTATATCTCAAGGTCTTAAAGTATACTTGCTGAGGTTGTCATTATATTGTTTTCTATTATGAGCAGGAAAGAGAAAAGTGAAGGAAAGAGTTTCTATAGTTAGGTTGGTTGGTGATGAAGAGTTGCTTTTGTGGCTGTTCATGGCATTGTTGGTTTGTAGTCTGATGGATGTCAAACAGGCATAGCTTCTTGTTCAGTTTTTTGCTTGAGGTTTGTTCTTATTAGGGAAATCATGAATTCTGCATCCAAACACACCATAAATAAAGAAGACTTCTATAGTATTTTGAATCTCCTTGTCATACCTATAATATGATTGATTGCATGCATGCATGCTACTATGAATTTGTATTCTGAATAAAATATAAGTATTGATTTCATTGGATATATTTGTTAGTTGGTGTTAGAAACAATTGCAGTTCGGTGGTTTTTGCTTCTCTTGGTAACCTTCTCTCAGCAATCTTCATCTTCTTCTTCGCCATGGGTTAGTTGGAATGTTGGATGTTGTTGAAGAATGATTTTGCATTCAGGATGGCTGTAGACAGAACAAAATGTATGGGTGTTGATGCATTTTGTGTTTTCAAAAGACAAAATGCATCTCCCTGCTTGCCATGACCCACCTTGTGATTCTAAGCAAACCCAACTAATGAACCCAACAAGTGTGTATGTTAAGGATCCCACCCTGTATAGAGTTGTAGAAGTAGATAACATTTGCAGTTTTTTATTTTGTTCGCTAGTACTGATTTATTGTTTCATTACTTCAGTTTTGGATTCAATCGATTATGATGGTTGGTTTTGTTTCTTAGCTGGTACATAGCTTCTTTCTTCACTACAATTGAATCTATTACCTGTTGTACCATATTTTTCCATGATCATATAATCAGCGCACTTTCATGATCATATATTTTTTAAGTGGAGGTATTTTTGGTATTCCGAAAATATATTTTTTTAAGTAGAGGGTACTTTTGGTATTTTACAAAAATAATGAAGAGATCATCCTCGCAAAAAAAAAGTCCTTGGATCATATCCATGAAGATCCCACAGGTAGGTGTAAGCAGAGTGTAAGAATATGGTGCGTGGAAACAAGAAAAAAAAAATATAGTGGAGATAGGTAAAAAATTTCGATTTTTGATTTGTGGAAAGTGGTCTTTCCTTGGATTTAGAAGGCAGCCAAACAACCAATGAATTCAAGTTTCCTAGATTCATGTTTCCAAGGAATCTTTTAATGGTTACTAAACACACTAAGGAATTCATGTATCCTAGAATTTATGTTTCCAAGTATTCATTAATCCCTTGAGAAACATGAATCCCTCATCCTATTCATCCATTTTCGGTTTTAGAAAGAATTTTCTTTTTTATTCAATTCAGATTTTGTCCTGAAATTTGATGTTCACGACATTTACATTTTCAGGTTCATTACCCAGCTCTAGTAACCCAAGCTTGGCCTCAACACAAGGGTCATTGTCGACTGTAGGAAGAGAAAGAAAGAGATGTCGCAGGTACTGTGGGAGAAGAGCGAGACATGGAGATGGATCGTTCGCAAGACTCGGGATTCGAGGCCATTCTTCATAGCCTTCGCGACCGTCTGTGGCGTTGTACCAGGCGTCATCGGATACTGTGTGATGCAGTTCACCAGCTCTCGCAATGAACAGCTAGAAGCCCAGCTCCGCAAAAACGCTCGCCCTGAGTCTCTGGTAATTCCTCTCTCTCTCTCTCTCTCTCTCTCTCTCTCTCTCTCTCTCTCTCTCTCTCTCTCTCCCTCCCTCCCTCCCTCTCGGGTTTCCATTGCTACTTCTCTCTTTTCCACTTTTCATTTCTGTTGTGACTGGAGAAATTCCTAAACTCTTTCATTCCTAGAACAAACGGGTTTAGTAATTCCATTTTAAAACTAAAAAGTACAAATCTGGCTATAGAATTTCAAAAATGATTAACGATTTCATTTATGCTTAGTTTGGGAAATCTTGGACGGGATAATAGTTTTTCTAGAGAAGTTAACAGACAGAGATCAGGTATTCTTTTAGTGGTGGCATTCTCTTCTTTATGTAAGCTTCCCTTACAAACCAAAAACCATTTACAATTTTATAGTTTAAAATAAATTGTACATTTAAATTATTTAAAGGTTGTTCTTGGTGAATTAGATGATGGGGCAAGTTAATCGGGAGAGACTGGCAGAATACCTCGGGGAGCTGCAGCGGAAGGAGAACACAAATGACAGGTATGTGGCAGCTTTAAGGGGAGAGACATTGACAAGAAATCCTTACGTGAGGATTCAACCTGTACCAAAGCCAAGCAGCACTGAAGCTGAGGAACAGAAGAAGTAGGTACGTAGGGTGTGAATATCATTTGACGTCTGGGAGACATACTATATATCTAGGAGTTTTATATATTGCGAGGAAGTGATGCCGAACTGTTGTTGGATTGCTCTTGTTTTGGCTGGTTAGTTACTAGCAAGTTATATGAACTTTTCTGTGGTTTTTATGCATGACAAGTCAAGCCAACTGAAGTGGATTATGATATCTGAAAAATTCTTCCTAATATGAGCAAGTTGTGTTTGAGGGCTCACACACGCACAGTGAGTCTGTGCCTAAGTTGGATTGTGGGTGGCAGGGAACTGTGGTGTAAAGAGTGCCACCGGTAGAAAAGTGAAATTTTGATGATGGTTCTACTCTTTTACTTCACCAACAGAAAGTCAGGCCATATTTGGTTTGCAATCCAAAAGCTAGTTTTCAAAACCTAATGTACATCTTGTACTACAAAAAGATCCTCAACATATTCTAATTTGGTTCTTTTCATATATTTCTTGAGGTAATCAAGAAAAACAGCTCATATTCTAAAAACCAAAAAAATTGTTGTTTGTTGGTGTTTTCAGAAAAATATAAATTTTTTTTAGTTTAACTTCTGAACAGTTTTGCGATGTTTGTTATACAAATTGTAAATTAGTTTTTAAAAACTAGTTTCTGGATCGCGAAGAAAACATGGCCTGAATTTTTTTTGGGGTTTTTTTTAGGGGGCTATATTGGGCCTCCCCTCCCCCTTATTGTGGTTGGGATATGTGTAGGACCTCATGAAACATGAATCCATCATCTGGATTCATTAAGGACATGCAGTAGAGCATATCGAGCAGTTGTATAAATTTCTTAAAATGCTTGCCTAAATTCTCATGAAAATGGTGGATGTTTTTGTTTTATTTTTTAATTTAGGCGTCAAAAACAAAATTGCAACAAATTTAGGAGAGGAAAAGGTTACAGGTTCATATTTTTCTAAGCCAAGTAAACCCACAAGGGACATAATCCTAATAGAAATAGAATGGGGTACAATGATTTTCCATCAAGCTAGTTGTCTGTCTGTAAATCTTATAGGGTTATAGTATACGTTGATGGCAATTTTACAATTTTTGTACCCATGCCCAACCCATTAATTATGGATTTATGGGCTTAGCCTAGGCCGGAGGTTAACATCACAGCCTAGCCCGTATTTAGGCTGTATTGAACAACCACTTTCTCTAAAAGTTCAAATTTGCAGACTGAGTTATCAATATTATATTATGCAGATCTAGGGTGTGCCCATTCTCTCTAATACTCCCCTTCAATGCATGGGACTTTTTGTTTTTTCTCTTTGTGCTAGACCTCTTTGGATCGTCTCTCTAATACCATGTTGAACAACCACTTTCTTTAAAAGTTCAAGTTTGTATAGTGAGTTGTTAATGTTATATTTATGTAGATCTTGGATGGACCCACTATCTCTAATAGGCTGATATGACTAAAATTCGGCCAAAAACTAAACCGAACGAACTGAAGATTTATAGGATGATTGTTTTTATTGCCACTAATTAATAGTGGATTCACAAAAAATGCTCTTTGTTTTTTCACAGAGAATAAGAGGTAATTAGGTACAAACTTTTAATCATGAGCCTCAATCCTATTAAATAATAATAAGTGGTTGGGGCTACCACAATGATTTTGCCGAAACTATATAAATATAGATTTCACAAGTTTTGTATAAAGCGAATTTCAAATGGGCCAACTTAGGAGTTAGGACCATACTTACACCCCACAACGAATTAAAAATGGGATGCAGATTGTCTAACCTATTGGGTCCCCCTTTTGAGACCACACAACAGCACTACAACAGTCACCCGTCCTTTCTCATAAATTAGGGGCCTCCTTCCTAATGGTCCTTTTTTTTTTTAACTCGACTAGACCTGACCATTGATAAATAACTTGGGTCGTCTTCCTGTCTATACTAACCCCATTTATTATTACTTAGGGTTTGCTTATACTTTGATCTCTCTTTCTCTCTGCTCCAAAATCAAAATTTGTCACTATCATTTTTGTATATACCACTGTTTGCATGAGTTATAATCCGTGACTTACATGAATGTCGCCAGATTGTCCTGACTGAGTCCTGACAGTGCCAATTGATGGCTTAAACCTTAGATCATGAGAGCACTCATTTACCTTTAGCACACTGAGCATATATTTTATATGTGTACTTACATTCATGCCATATGTATTTTAGTAGCTAATACCTGATATTAGAGTTCAAGACTCGCAATATTATGTTTGCTCTTTGATACATATATTTGAATGACTAATACGAATTGATAATATCAGTGATTTATAAATGAACTATTTTCACGAAAAAAATAATAGAAGTTCAGAGAGATTCGTGCGAGTGGTTTGCATATTATACTCAGAATTGTTTTAGGTGAAAGATGAAAGTATTCTTATAGTGTGTTTGGATGTAGAATTCATGTTTCTCCTTGGAAACATAAATCCCTAGAAACATGAATTCTTTAGTTTGTTTAGCAACCATAAAAGAATCAATGGATTCATGAATCCTTAGAAGCTTGAATCCTTTGGTTTGTTTGGCTGCCATTTAAAATCCAAGGAAAATCTCTATTTTGTTGTTTTAATTTTGTGGGGTGTAATCTGCATTGAGTTGGGTGAATACATAGTGAATCCTTAGTTTAGAATTCCAGCAAATTCTAAGGGAGGAGGTAAGACTCCAAAATAGGGATTTGCTGGAAAACATGTTTCCCTGGGAAACAAGTTTCCAGGGATTCTTGGCAGCCAAACAGACCAGGGAAACATGAATCCCTGGTCCCCATTAAATCCCTACCTTAGAATCCTCCATCCAAACAAACCATTAGAGTAATGCTACTCATCCGGGAAAAAATCCAGCCCTCGTTGTTTTCTTGAGTGAGTTGGCAGCTCAAAGTTTACCACATTCAATGCAAAATCTTAAATGTGCTGAAGTCTTTAACTGCCATTCCGGGCAAGAAAACAAAAAGTGATGAATTTTGGGAATGAACATCATTTTCCATATCATATCATTTATTACTTTTTGATAGCATTAGAATAAAAAATTTTGCTTTAATAATTGTGAGGAAGACTAACTTACTTTCTATAATACATATGACATTTGTCAATTATCATTACTTCCTCTAATATGATTTTAATGGGTTATTATTTCGAAGTCAAATTACTGTAAAATGCTAAAAAGCAACTCTTATAAGAGTAGCACAGATTCTACTATGTAAGCGCGCGGCAAAAAACTGCTTTGGAGTTTGGTGGTGGTATAAAATATTTTTTACTCTTATCTTTTATAGAGCATCATCTATGTTATTTTTTGAAGAGTTGCCCGCTAGCATTCCTCTATACTTTTAAGTGAGGTTACATATATAAAAGTAGTTTATAATTTATTTGTGTTTTTTTTTTTCTCTCTAATGGAATATTACTATTATGATTAATTAAGAGATGTCCCAGTCCTTTCATTCTGATTTTAAGAAAAACAACAACAACACACACTGAGTCCTTCTATGTGCATTATTTGGATGTATGTATCTATATTGAATTGAAAGGTCATAGAAAAGAAGTAGGATGGATATATGTGTGAAACCTTACCTACGTTTCATCATCCCACCCTTACATTTAAAAAGGCCATCCACCTTCAATACGCCTGATAAAACAACACAATAAACAACAGTGACAAGATAGAGAGAAAGAAACATAGATCTAGAGAGAGAAAGAGAGAGATGGGTCCATCTTATAAAGAGGTGAAACAATGTCTATCTACTCTATCTAGGGTGCATGAACATAGTAGAAAGTTTGATCTCTTTTTCACTCCAAACTCAATAATGTACATATATAACACTTTGAACAAACTTTGAGAAATGAACAAGTGGAGTGATCAAGAAAAGAAGGTGAATGCCCCTCCCTCTCTCTCTCTCTCTCTTTCTCTCTCTAAAAGTGAATGCCCTTCTCTCTCTCTCTTTCTCTCTCTAGTCATCTTCTACTACCTTTCATTTCATGCATGGTCCCTCCTCTTTGTCAGAGTCTTTATCCAACCCTTATTCCTAGTCTTTAGGCCCTTCACCTTGCCAGTAGTACTCACATGGCAACTGCTCTCCATTGTTGACCTCTTCAACCTTACAAATTGGAACAACACCTGCCCAACCCTCTTTCTCCACCTAAGCGTTCCGCCACGTGGACCCGCATAATTGTGCTCCACAACACTACTACTAGTAGTCATCTTCTTCACCACTGTACTAGTAGTATACAGCTTCTCGTTCAAGTCGTGATTTGAAGAAGGAAATAACTTCAAGTTCATGCCCTGTACTGATGATGAAGGCTTAGCATCTCCACCTTTATCCCATGAGGCGCAACCGTCGTCTCCGAACTTGATCGATATAAACGAATCTGTCAACAATAAACCAACATTCATTTATCGACGTAAGAAATGCACGTTTAATTTTTACAGAGTATTTAACAAAGAAATTAAAAATGTAGCATCTGATCTGCAATTCAACTACTATAAACAAATTAATGAATTCATGTTAAATGAGAAATTAAAAGAGTTGTAGAAAAGTTGAAGAGTACTAAACAAGCACATATATATAATTGAACTATTTAATGTTAGAGTTAATAAAATGACATATTTATCCTCTAAGAAATGACAATTTTCATTCTTTATTTATTAGAAAAGTTATAAAATAAAAAGGGTAATTAGGGAAGTTTCTCAAAAATGAGCAAACCATATAAAATTTTGAAATTTTGGCACTACAATAGTATATATACGTGTGTATATATATAGTATTTGTTTTCGATCAGTTTCGTCCAAATAACAAGGTTTTTTTTTTCTTAATTATTAGATCATATATAATATGTTTAATAAATCGTAAAGCGAGGATGTAGTAACTTGAATAATTATACGTATACCTTCTTGGCTAATAATGGACATATCGTCGTCGTCGGTTGAATCCAATTTCTGTTGACGCCCGCGGGAAGAGTTTGAGCGACGGAGGAAAGAACCCAAAGCAGAAACCTTTTGAAGGACATAAATGTGATGAGATCTTCTACTACTTCTAGATCTACGGGGATGTTTTGATGATGATGATGAAGATGCCAATAAAATGAGAAGCCTTTCTTTCAAGCAAAGAGCACACACCCCTACAAACACCTCTGTTGGGTGGATGTTGCACCAATTGTTGTTTCCTTCTTCACTGTGGCCTTTCATGGTGTAATTGCTGATCATAATTGTGAAGAAGGAGGAGAAGATAATAAAGAAGAATGCTAGCTAGCTAGCTAGCTAGAAGAAGAAGAAGAAGAAGAAAGTAGTTCTAACTAGGATTGATTTATAGGTTCTCTATTCAGGATTTAAAGAGCCAGCACATGGGAGTTGTCTATATATGCTCTCTCTCTACAAAACTGGGTTGGTCCTGGGCCTGGGCCTGGGCCTAAAATTAATGCCCACACATTTATCGATGTGTAAAGGTGGAAATATCTGCAAACGTGTTAATATGAAATGTACGAAATATAGTAAATATCGTAAAAGCAGATGTAGTAGGGGTCCCGAACCCGATGGTAACACAACATGGGTTGTGGAAGATATGGCACATAAAATTGTAGAGTTGGTCGTCTTTCATATCAAGCCATTAAAGCAATGTGTCGAGCTACAATCGGATAATTCACCCGTGTTATATGAGTGGACAATTTCGAAGAAATGGTAAGATATGGGCAAGAGCTCTTGCAAATCTTTGTGTGAGAATTGGATTTGGATTTGGAATTGGAATTGGAAGAGGAAATGGAAATCGTATGGGTTGGATTGCTCAAGGAAGAAATCCTATTTAAAACGGATGGTGTGAGTTTCTCAAATGCTCAACAAACCACAAAATTAGTGATGCAGACCATGTCCGTCAACTTATAATAGCAGGCATCAAAAGTTTGGCGCGGACTCCAGATTTAAGTAATTTCAAACTAAGTAACCAGAGGGCGAAACAGGGGAACGAGAGCGAAGCGCGAGCACTAGAACGACCAATTAAAAAATATTCTTAGTTTCGAAATGCCTTCGGAATGAGAACGTCAAAGCATGGTTTGGAACGAGAGCATTACCCCTATACCAAGATTCCGGTTACTAAGATTTCAAACCAATTTTAACTTCCCCCACCAACTTTATTGGCTTCACCAATTATTTCACTAGGGTTTTCTTTTTGAGAGGAAGCGAATTATTCATTAATGATTAGAAATTGCAGACTTATCAGAATTGATAGTCTGAAATACATGCAAGATGTGAATTCACTTTGAGTTATTATTTATTTATTTACCTTATTAGATATTCTTTTGATGTTATTATTTGTATTCGCTTTTTGAATCCTTTGAACATATAATTTGGTTGTGTGAAAATAATGCACACTTGGCAGGCCCAATACAACCAAAGGCCTAAAAAATTATAGACAAGTCGTTTGGTTATTTTGATTTTAAATTATGCAACTCCACCTTTTTTTCTTTCTGTATTTTTGTCAAGAACTTTGACTAAGATCTAGACGGGTATATCTAAGTTTTAGATGGGTGAAAATATTACGTGTCTTTAGTATAGACATGCAAAGCACACGACTCACAACCCCTCAAAAGGAGTCTCACAACAATAGTAAAGATTTGAGTCCCAATTTAGCCCTAGGGCGCTCGCTCTTTCCTTTTTTAGTGCCCAAATGCCCAGCCATAGAATCTTCACGACATTGAGTCACAGCGTGAAGATGCTGCCGGATGCTCCGAAGAAAAGTGAGAGCCCAAGGTCTTTTGATCATTTTTACTTGTATTAATAAGGAGACTTAACTTGTTGATGCACCTTGATCAAATCCTAACATATATATACATCATCTAAATATATAGCAAACGGACTTAGAACCTGTGAATCCATAACATATATACGATTCTCTAATAATAATTCTGAGCACATTAATCAGAGTAATAATACTAAGAAGAAGAATAAGGAGTAGAATAAGGATAGTGCGCATCGTAGAGAGCAGAGGAGGAGACCTCAGAGTTGCATATGGGACAAACCTGCAAGGCATTAAAAACATTCTAAGTTCAACACCACCAGATAGAAAACTTAAAGCAAATTATTAGTGAGTTCAAGCAAATTTTGAGTGAGATCTTAAAGCGACAATATTACTTAGCTAGCAGCAGGGTGGCACATGCAAATGCAAGCCTATGTTAAATTTAGAGGGAGAGTAATGTGAGTTTTGGGCCCTCTTGGTATTCTGCAAATTTCTTTTTCTTTTTTTTCTTTTTTTTGTTATCAGAGGTATTTTGCAAATATTAGAAGTGGCTCAACTTTTATGGGTTCTTTTTTATTTAGGCTTTATTTTTTTTATTTTTTTTAACACAAGTTTTATGGGTTCTTGGTGAGGCTTAGTGGTATATTTTCATAATAATTTGCGAGCTCACTGCAAATTATTATGAAAATATACCACTAATTACCACAAAGAACCCATAAAAGTTGAGGCACTCCTAAACTTGCAAATATTAGGAGAATACCAAACAACGCCTTGATTTTTGTTTTTTTCCCTTTTTGTGCGGCTATTGTGTAGTTACAAGTACAAGCAAGGTCCCACTGAATGTGAGTTATTGTTTATCGATAAGGTTGGAGTTATTTGACATTCATATATAGTTTGTAAATTATTTTGGAGAAGCAGCAGAACCGGCTACATGTGTTGGGTAAAATCATCTAAATAAATTTTTTTAACCTAAAATCTTTTTAAAATAGTTATCATTTAAACCAAAGTAAACACAGCATAAGTGAGTGTGAGTGGCGGAAAATGAGCATTTAATTACCTTTTTTATTTGAAGCCATTTGCTTATACACTCCAAATGGTATGTGTGGTCGCACGGAAGCGTCGTTACTGGTTCTTCTTCTTCATACTCAGTTTGGCAGACTACACACCTACCACGAAAAAACTTTTAGTTAGAAAGGTTTAAGAGTGGGGATATTTCCGCCCACCATTTTACAAAAATGGCCCGATGGATTTTTAGATCTGACAGTACAAATTTAATGAAATGGCATGCCAGTTCTGGAAATTCGACAAGCTACTTTTTTATTGTGCTGTCAGATATTCCAAACCGGTAGAGCATTTTGTAAAAATGTTAGGTAGAAATATCAGGTGCCAAGATTATATTAGTTGGATTTTAGTTAGATGGCAAGCTTGACTTACTGATCCACACCATATTTGCACTCCGTTTGTGATTTATATGCGAAGGGACACAAGTAAGATGCGATTTCGTCTGTTGATAGCCCATTGTTCTCAGATCCAACTATCTCTCCCAATGCAATCAAATCCTACAGTAAAAATGATCGGTTTAAGCCAATTCAAAATGTATGATTGAAATTTTTGAAAAATTTTATTTTTACCGAAGTCATTTCATTGGATAACTCATCCAGATTTATATCCCGATTAAAAATTATGATCGAAATTTTTTAAAATTGTATTTTTACCAAACTCACCTCATATGACAATTCATCCGGATCGATATCGTCTTCCTCCATGTCCTACAAAATAACAATGGCGCTATTACTAACTTGTATAGTTGTATATAAGCTCGATTTGAACATAAGGGGATTTATCATTTATCTTGTTGAGAAAAGATATGCAGAGCACATGCTTACATAAGATCAAATTCTATGATCTCAAAAAAGATGAGCTAGGTAGAAATTATACTTGTTTTAGAAAACAATGTGATTTTCCGTGAGAATTATCAGCTACATGTCCCCACAAAAATTCAGTGCTTGGATAATCTCCCTATAGGTCTGACAAGAAGGCAGGGTGTAAAGGGAGTTTAAGAATAAGTGCAGTGTTAATTAGGCACAAAAAAAAAAAATAGAGTGCAAGTAAAGTTCCCCTTTAAACTAAAACTCGTTCTTCATCTAAAAAAAACTAACACTCGTTTGACTCTGGTCCTGAATCTCTAATTGGAAAGGTAAATTGTTTATCTACCTCATCATTGTCGCTATCTTCTTCCTCGAGCTCGAGATCCTCTAATTCGGCTGCAAAAATAAAAATTCAGAAACATATATATTGAATAACAACCAGAATAATGGATTTTAGGTTTAATTACCTTCAAATATTTCATCACCATCTTCATCATGATCTCCATTGTAATCATCGTCACCATCCTCATTAGCACTTCCATCATCATCTTCATTGCTATCACTTTCGCTCATTGTAAACGATGTTAATGATGTTTCCTGCAATAATCTCCCCTACTATCAATTCAAGTAAAGATCAAAATAACTGGAAAAGAGTCAAGGTTATAAAATCTAGTGGTTGGCACCCTATACGTGATGTTACGATATATAGTATGACTAATACGTGAAAAAAGTACTCATGCCCTACACAACAGTATTCTCAAATAATTTTGTTGAAGAAGGATAGTTACGAAAACATGATGAAGTTTGGGACCCTGGCAGTATGACGAAAATATCTTTTTATGTCCTCGCGTTTATTCAATTGTTTTTATTAAGAAAATGGCAACTGTTGTAAATTATGTAGAAGGCCATGACGCCTAACGAAATACACCTACTAGCTTTATATGTTAGTATAAATGCATGAGTTGAAATGAAGACATCAATCGCAAAGAGTACCTGTTCCTGCAACGCCAAAGCGAAGGCATAATCTGAGTCGATTCGGTCAAGTTGGACATATGGGATACTCTTGGTATCATCATCCTGTTTGTTCTCTTCATTATCCATGAAAAATGACTAAGTTATGGAGAAGAGAAACAAACAAGAGACTTAAAATTATTGGAGTATTTGAAGGTAAATTAACAGAAGAGAACCAGTCTGAGATACCCCTTAATGCAAAGCAAGGGACAGAATTGATAGTTTCCTCATGACTTCAACATACCAAATTCAATATAAAGTAGAAGGTATCTTTTCTCATACAAGTAGAAGGCACGTAACTTGGTACACACTCCTTGTCTTCTGATCATTCTGTTTTTTTTTTTTTCTTTTTGAAAAGATTCTGGACGTTCTGTTTCGATTTAGGAGTTGGCAAAAAGTCAAAATAGAATAGTGTCTCTTGTGATGGTTAATAAACCTTAAAATTTCAATCAGCCTTTGATGGGGTTAAAATGCGATTTTTTGTGAGGATGGTCTACAAGATCATGAGATAGATCATCCTCACAGAAATATCATCCCTTGGCTTATCTCCAAGTGGGTGTAAGAAAAAAGTTGCGCGGAAATATCCTACCACTTTGGTTTTTGGAGAAATTCCAAATTCTACTTTTTTTTAAAAAGATTCGGCCATGCATGTTTTTTATACACAAATATGCTAACTATGATGAGGAAGGATATTTTCTATAAGGATGACCTACCCACCCACCATGTAGATCATCATCACACCCTCAAATCATTTCCACGAGGGCCCTACAAGGGCGGAGTTGCAATGGTGTCACAATATCCCTCCACAACTATGAATTAGACCATTGAAGTGTCACTCTTAAGTCGGATGGAATTCGGGATAGACAAACGGACTAGAACTGGCCCTAGGAGCACCTAAGGGTACGAGGGCCTTCAACTCAATAACCTCCTACTACGAAGCCATTCCTCCAACCACTGCAGTAAATGGTCTTTGGCTTTATCAAATAATATTAATTGATAGCGAAAAAATGCGATGTTTTTAGGATTAAAGTTGTATATTACCAATTAGTTTTCAAAAAGTTTGATTTTCGACTTTTTGAATCAAAAACAATAATCAAAGTAAAAAAAACATAAATATAAAACAAATTCAACAGTTAAAAGCATCCAAGAGTCATATAATCTGTATAATTGTGTATAAAAGGAAAAAAGAATTAACTTGGAATAATTACCTCTTCCTCTACTCGTTTCTCATCGAGCCGTTTGCAAAATTCGTAATCATTAACAACAGATTCAATGCTATTTACACTGTGAGACAAAGTAAAATACAAAAGGCAAATTAAGGAAATTAACATTTTCTAGAGAGAGAGAAAGAGATGTAAGTTGAAAAGGAAAATAACATTTTCTAGAGAGAGAGATGTACCAGAACCACACAGTAGACAGACTGAGAGATATCAACCGCAGAGTGGAGCCATGGCCAAAGAAATAACAACCCAGAAAAGAAACAAACAACAGAAACTTGAAGGGGGCTAGTCGACCTCCTCCATACAAACCCACCATTCGACCATATCCTATGAACGTTTCCCATAAAATCCTAATCCAGCGACTCCTAGTTCTTGGAACCCACAACCAATTGGAGGAAGAAAAGAAACTCGGTCCCACCGAAGAAGAAGAAGAAGAAGAAGAAGAAGAAGAAGAAGAAGAGGAAGATGAAATCATAGTCGATTTTAGGTCTGAATGTTGTTCGATTTTAGGTCTCAAAGACCATGGAATGGAAGGGGTTCTCCGGATTCTCTAACGTCTTTACTCCTTTTTCATTTCTGACAAAAATATTTACCCCAAATACAAAGATTTTAGAGAGGGAGAAATTTTGGGGGAGAGAGAGAGAGAGGCGGAGAGATGTGTAATGAAAAAGAAATGGTTTTGGTAGGTTGGTGAAATGTTCTTTTTGCCCTTCCATGTTGGCTGTGAGTCAGTGATTTCTGAAGGTTGAAGCTGGAAAATATCCACTTGGACTCTAGATTTCAATCATCCAATGGTATAAAATATATTGATCAAACATCTATAAGAATCCCCACACGCGCTTGGCGCGCACCCCTATACGCGCAAAGCACAGACAAACTCATTTTGTTATGTGATAAATTATACAGCGCGTTATTATTATTATAAGAAATAAGATTATAGTTGGTCCCACTTATGACTATGTATAATCTAATGTGATCTAGATATTAAGGAGATTATCGTTCAAAAAAATCAATCCTTGGATCAATACGATTCCACTGGCTAGTGTAAACTAAGTGTAAATAAATAAATAAAGTTACGGGACATAACCGGTATTTTTGATACAAAAGAGGATTTTGGTTGTTAATGTAAATTATGTGGTGCATTATGAGGTGGGGATCATCGACATAAAAAATCAGCCCTTGTGTCAACTTCATGTAGCACCAACATTAGGTGTAAACGGAGTGTAATTATTATAGAAATAAAGGGGCAGGACATGATTAGTATTAAATGAAATATATAATAGGACATCATGGGATTATAGATAGAAATGAAGGGCATTTTTGGAAAAATAAAAAATAGCACGCAAGTATTACGCGGTTTACTCGGCTCAAATTCAAGCCTCTTTTTTTTTTATAGTTTTTAACATTACATGAGGGGAGCCTACGGCTCGAACTCAAGACCTCCCCGATATGGGAGGGGATGCCAAACCATCCGGCCAAACCCGGATTGGCAAATTTTTTCGCTATCAATGGTCTTTGCCTTTATCAAATAATATATTGATAATATTTATATGCTTGCAAATACACAATGAAGACATTTAAATATATGCAAATTGTGTTTTGCATGCATTTATATATATGCAAATCACAATTTGCATAGAATTACATGTATTTATGCAATAACTCTAGAAACACTTTAAAGTACGCAAATTCAGATTTGCATGTCTTTCAAAAAAAAATTGAAAAAAATATTATTATCTTGTCTAGTTTTGAAGATAGATCTCGTCGAAAGCTTTCTAAAAATATAAATTTTATCAAAATCTGATTTATGATTTAGAAGATATAGCATTTTAAAGATTTAAATAAAAAATAACAAACTTTTTATCTCTGTTGTCCACCTTTAAAAATTAAGAAAGAAGGGTAAAATTAATAAGGGAGATCGTCTAATACATCCATTATGACTTTAATTCAATCTCTTTAGTCCACCAAATTTTATATGAGTCTATTTAGTCCAAAAATAAAATTTAGACAGATCTGCCCTTTAACTAATTAGTTATGGAAATTAAAATTTGACCGAATAAGAATCTCTGTTTCTCTCTCTACATTAATAAGCTTTGCTGCTTTCGATATTCACTTGTTTCTTTTACTTTGATTGATCGATCACTCACCAGTCAACAAAAGATCTTGATGATGATGAGAAAGAAAGAGAGACATATAGTTTCTACCATTACCATCGAGAGAGAGAGATCGGGATAGAGAAGAGGGGAAAATAGGAGATAGAGAGAAGAAAATAAGAGAGAATGGAAAAGATCTGATTAAGAAAAAAAGAGAAAGGGAAATGAAAGAAAAGAAGGAAAAGAGTGGATAGAGAGAGAAGAGAGGGACGTGAGAGAAAGAGAGAGAGAAAAAAGAAAGGAAACAGAAAGAAGAGGAAAAAGAACATAAAGAGATAGAAGAGAGAAGAAGAAGAAATTCAACATGGATCTATGCAAAAACGTTTTCACATGAAATTTTTGCATAAAATTCATGTAAAAACATTTTTGTATAGAATTATGCAAAAATATTTTTGCAAGAACTGTGCAAAATCATGTTTCACAGATGATTTAGCATAGATCTATGCAAAAAATGTTTCACAGATGATTTAGCATAGATCTATGCAAAAATGTTTCACATAATGATTTAGCATATGCAAAAATATTTTTGTAGATCTATGCAAAAACGTTTTTGCATGAACTCATATGCAAAAACGTTTTTGCATGAATAAATTTCGTGATTTTTTTTTTCAAAAACCTTTCTTGACTGGTCTAGTTTCAAAGATCTCAAAAAGTGCTTTCCAAATATATGAATTTTGTCAAAATCCGAATTTTAGTTGAAGAGATATAGCATTTTAAAGTTTAAAACAAAAAAAATAACTACATTTCTCTCTCATATAGCTGTACAAATTTGAAAAAGACAAAAAGGTGATTGAGAAATATAATAAAGGTAAAACATAAACATTAAAAAGGAAGGAATGGACTAAATAGATTTAGAAAAGTTTAAAAATGACTAAACGGATTCAAAAAGCTTTAAAAATGGTATTTCAGTCTTATTAAAAATCTTGTGTACTAAATGGATTAAAAAAATTATATATTGGATGTTTTGGCCATTATCCCAATTAATAATACATACAAGTAAAATACGCACATGAGTTTCATCAAAAGACTAAAAGGTTGTTATTTGTTAAAAAAGGACTAAACAGTAAAAAAGAAGTCACCAAAAGATGTTTTAGACAAAAAAAAATAGTTGGGATCAAACTGTAATAATACTTGGGAAAAAAGACTATTTGGTCGTTTTCTCATAAAAAAAACTCTAAAGAAAAAATTTGTTGTATTTTTTTTTTTTTTTTTTTTGATCGGAAAGAAAATTGTATTAAAGGAAAAACAATATACAAGATAGAAGAGAAGAAATGAAAAAACAAATATACAGAAGAATAAGGCGAACTACGACCTTCGAGGGATCATCCCAACAAAGTTGGCACCCGTCCTTTGAAAGGGGAAAGAAATCGTAAAGGCCCTAGGGGAGAAAAAGAGAATCCCAAGAGAAAATGAGATGATCTAGCCTAAATCTGAAGTCTATGAAAGCAGCCCATCCCCAAGAGAGTAACAAGGCTTTGACATCTATGCTCACTTTGAGGGGGGACTTGGCTATATTATTGAAAGCTCTATTGTTACGTTCTAGCCAAATAGACCACATAATGGCAAAAGGAATGAAAGGCCAAATCTTGCGACCAGTACCGTGAGGAGCCAAGAAAAAAAAAAAAAAAAAAAAAAAAAAAAAAAATTTGTTGTAACAACGTTGTTTTATGTCTAAATAGTACAGATCCCACATGGTGGCGATCCAATAGTTGATTTTGAGGAGGATATTCCCCTCAATATTTAGATCATTCTAACAAATAATCAGACAATTATAAAATTCTTAACACCATAAAAAATTTAGTTAAAATCAACGGTTTCTTATTCAATAAGGATGATCTTTTCACCTTTCACTTAAAATCAACTTTTGAAATAGCTTAAAAGTTCAAAAAAGGTCTGATTTTTTATATAAATGATCTAAATTGCGAGGAGAACATCTTATTAAAATATTAACTCTTGGATCATCTCCTTGTAGTACTCGTGCTATTAAGATATAAACGATATATTTTAAATCCATACAACAAATTTTTTCCTTTAAGAATTTTAAAATATATATATATATGTGGACCAGGCAGTCTCGCTAGACCCCATCTAGCAGTGGGTGGTGCCCAAGGTGACCGTCCTGTAAATATATGTAGATGGCTTGGGTAATTGGTTAAATTTTTCCTCGTCTCTGACCTCATAGGCTAAAAGGGCATAATACCCTACCCATAGTGTAACTAATTCTACAGATAGAGCCAAGAAAATCCACCACTATGATGCATGCTCTTAGATGTTAGGTTATAAATGCCACGTCAAATCCCTATAGGATCAAAGTAAAGCTATAACATCATTGTCGATGGGTGGTTTTGAGCATTTGCCACGCAGGCTACTACGGGCCACATGTACAACATTTCGCTTGTGTGGCACCGTTTGCCATGTGTATAAAGTTACGCTCGCATAGAATGACACAACCGTAACTTCCACGTAAATCTAAAATTGCAAAGTGCTAAAAATGTTGTCTAAGTCTTTTCAGGTTAAAGACGTTACTCGGAGTCGAGTCGACTCAACTTCGTGAGAGTTTCAAGGGGGTTGAGGTTTGGAGGGCATGAGGATCAAGGAGTGTATGATGGCACCTGACACTTCACTAATTCGAGCACCCAACATAATCTGGGCCTTGAGCTATTGTTACGAGTGCCTACTTCCCAACATAGTCGACACAGATCCGGACGTGCCAAACAACCAGACATTTTGAATGTACTTGGCCTTTGCTGACAGTAGAGAAGGGGCCAATGATGGAAAAGGAAGGGTACAACTGTGCCAACTCACCCCCTCATCTCCTAAAAATAGCCTCTTTTCTCTCATTTAGAAGGATTCCATTCGGATAAAAAGGAGAGAGAGAACAAGACCAAGTGAGAAGTTCACAACTTTGAATGTTTTTGGAATCTTCAAACTTTCTCAAAGCATAACTTTGAATGTTCCTAGCATCTTCGAACATTCTCGAAGTATAACTTTGAATGTTCTCGGCGCCTCTCCAGAAGACCTCCGACTCCAATGTTGCAGTCCTCTTCTTATCTCCAAGCCTCCCCGATTCCCACAAAGCAACAACACTCATACAACCATTTCTTAATTTAAGCGAGTGTTGAATCTCCCCCTAGCACTCAGAATCTCTATTTTCTCATCAAGTCCTTATCCACGTTGACTTACCTAGCAGATTCAACATTCCAAGTTGAATTGTGCATTTTCACACCTTTACAATCACTATCCACTCCATGGTACTCAAATGTTTTTGGATTTGAGGACAATACTCCACAGGAACTATGTTACATGAAAAAAAAACCCCACAGTAATACTACTACGGCCATAAATTTTGAAACCACAACCTTCCCCGTAACGAGAAGTGATTCGTTTACATCCGTTTAGGTATACAATCATATGTAGTGGCATATGGAATTTACATGGAGATGATCCACGAGTTGATTTTGTTTGATGATGTTTTCTCATCATGTAGATCATCCTCACCTAAAATTAGCTTATTTTAAAACTTCTGACCCCATCAAAAGTTGATTGCAAATTAATGGTAAAACGAATGACTCAACCAGTTAACCACCGTTGATTTCAAATGAACTTTTGATGGGCTAGTTTTTGGTAAGGATGATATACATCATAGGAGTTGATAAAAAGATCATTTATCATCATATTTTAAATCATCAGATGATTGAAACATAAGGTCAAACTTATTCATTTTTTTTTGATCGGATGGGTCAAACTTATTCATACAATTGTGTTACAAGATTTTTGTAAAACCCACAAGAAGATTGTGATGCAAAATTTTTGTTTAGCTCACATAATTTTTGTTTAGCTCACATGAATTTGCTCATCACCAAAAATCGTCTAGTATAAAAAAATTAAAAACTTCTAACCCAATTGAAAGTAAAGTCTAGTGATTTATAAGATGGTGTTTGGCAACCACTTAAAAAGTTACTTTTTGACTTGTATAAATCAAAAAGTAAAAAAACACTTTCAGTGACTTCTAGAAGCAAAAAAATTACTTCTATTTGAAGTATAAAATTTTCGCTTTTTGCTTTTGACAGAAGTAACTTCTCATACAAGTTTGGAAATTGTACTAAACCCATCGTTCACATATCCTTATTCCTGACTAGTTGAAAGGGCTCGAGACAAATTTCTTGTTTTCCCCTCACCACCATAGTTATGTCAAAACTATCTTCCATCAAAAATCTTAAGGAAGACATATAGTCCAACTCCAATGCTTCTAACTTACGAATAAATTTTCCTGGTAAAATTTTACATAATGATATAATCAGAGTCCATTTACGCATTCTTTTGACAACCCTACATGGAGATGAATGAAGGGATGAGTCTTGACTCTTGATGCATACTAATGCTTTTTGCCATTTTTTGTAAAACATTTAGAATCATATTTTGATGTGATAACTGATAACGCTTAAAACATGATAGCCAGCGACCTGTAATCAAAACTTGAAATCGAAAAAATTGAATCTTAATTAGATTTCATATGAAAGCTTAGGTTGGGAAGAACCCATACGATTATACATAAAAGGGTAGGAACCGCTAACAAAACCTATATACAAGAAGAAGCAACTACTCCCAAAGCTTCACATAGAGCGTAATGTCGAGAATGTTTTTGAACTGAGCGAAAAGTCGACGTTATTCTGCACGCAATGCAACAATACCAAGAGAACTTTCTCATACCTTCCAATCGATAAAACAAACAATGCCTTAAGATTGTCCATGTCTTTCTCTCTCTCCTCTTATCTCTTTCAAGTTGTTTCTGTAACAATTATCATCAAAAGCAGATGAAGCTTACTACAAAAGCATAGAGTATAGAAGAGACTTTGCATCTTTAAACATACAATATCCTGAATGACGTGACAGTGAAAAGCAATTTCATAGGAAATGATTAACATTTGCATGCCCAAGCTTTACCTAACCAACTCGAGTACAATTTTTTCTGCAAGAAAGCCAAAGGTGTGGAGGTGAGGACTCAATCACCTTTGGCAATGTGGAGCATTTAATGGGCTCATTAATCAGCTTTGAACATTAAATGCACTACGAGGGAAACTGTGACTCGTGTTCAAAGTGAATCTATAGTTAAAAAACAAGGTCTACTGTAGGCGGGATCCAAAAAGCATTCCCAAGTCTTTTGTGTGTTCCTATGTTTTGTGGTCACAAAGATATATAAAAGCATTCGTGAATCTCTGAGACAATTGACATCATCAACTAATAATGAGGGCAACCTCATGATTGAAGGCAACTATCCCAATGTGATCCATTCCTGAAGGCTTATACTTCAACCAAAAAGATCAATCTACAGCTTTTTCTTTTGCTCTTTCATCCCCCATTCCCCAATTGTAGAATATATCAACACTTCATTTCCTAAATTTTTTATTTCCCTTTTTAATGTATTTAGCATATTTTTTTCAAGTTAGTATGGATTTTTCTCCCTGCCTGGAAGGTTATTATCTCAAACTTTAGACCACTGAAGCACCTCAATCCATACTCCTGATAAACATCATTGCTTCTACATTTATTCAACTACTTTTACACTTGATAGCAGAAATAGAATATAAGACATGACAAGAAAATCAAAGAAGGTCATTAGTCAGAGCATTATATACAACAAATGCCTTGAGAAATGATGAGACAATATTGATCCTAATGATCTCAATATTAAGGGAATAAGATAGACATTACGATTGTGGCACATGATCAGCAAATATACAAATGATTCCACCGTTGAGAGAAAAAAAACTAAATGCATTTAGAAAGGATGATTTAGGAAGAGAGAAGTTGACTTCTAGCAAGAATTGAAGCGGAAGAAACATGAGATGTTTCAGCTATAGAAGGAAAACCACCTAAGAGCTTTTGATAAATTATTGCATCCCCTTGAACTATGTTGAAGGAACCAGCTAACAGCTTCAAATTTTTCCATATTGGCTGGTTTATCCTTTTGTCATTGATTTCAAACTATCAATCCCTATAATGCCTTTAAGACCACCATTAATTTAAGAATCTCAATATAAATATTGTTCCCACCACTTGGTCGACCTCCTAAACTCTTGTTAGGAAGAAAAGAGTACTTTGGCGCTTGGGCAACTTAGAACCATGGAATTTCCTGGTGGTGTCAACTCAATGATATTCTCACGATCTCACCTTCAGCCTATGGCCCTATGGTCTTCGGTTGTGCCACCACCGGTACACTAACACCACCATTATTTCAAATGTTTTTTTTCAGTTTTGGTGGTGACCTACATGAAACCTTCTCGGTTTGTGTCAGTATGTATCGCAGTTATTCATGTCTTGCTACATACATCAAAATTATTCGGGTAAACTGTCTTGGTTTTTGAACCAAAACATTCAAGTGAAACAAGATTCTAAAACCTTGCATAGTAGTAATTGTCGATGTAACTGTATCTTCTGTTTTTTTAGTGTTTGGAAACTCGTCACGTTGCCATTCTCGTCATATCCATAGGACTTGCTTCTCTAAAATAAAATTCAATTTACCAAACAACAAGTTCTCGGTGTGGCTGCCGCTCAAGTTTTTCTCTTCCTTCGCCATCCATTCTTGTAGCTTGCATAGCAGGATGTGTTTTCCCTTGCATCATGTTACCAGCTAACCCACCCTAAACTTGTAAAGATTTATCAGTAGCACCTGATTATGTAAAAAGGCAATTTTCTACTTCTTTTCAGAAGGTCATGGGGTTTTATTCTTTTACCAGTTGGAAGGTCATGAATTCAATTATAAAGAAGGCAGGTTTCCTCCATCTTGCAATGTGCAGTTGAGTTAAAAAAATTAATATCCTCCGGGATCACCCCAAGGCCGATATTGTCTAACGCAGATTCTATTAATCAGAGGTTCTTGCAATCCAGCCTTAAGAGCTTAACTATTTTACCTACCAAAAAAAGATTAATAGAAACATTTTTCTCCATGAAAATTAATAGAAACTTATCTGGTTCTCTTTGTGAGAGTACATGTACATTCCTTTCTCCATAGACCAAACATTTTTCATCACAAATAATACACGAAAAGGACGAAGAACACTAGTTCTTTCAGATATCCAATTCATTGTAACATTCTATCGAACAGTTTGAAAGAGAAAGCAAAAAAAGATGAACAAAATCTAGGAAGTAGTAAATCAAGTAAAAAAACTTAACAACTTATCAGCATAAATTTAAAGTGCATAACAAATTGATTAAAGAATGGGAATCAATTAAATAGAATTAAATTACCAGCTAGAAGCCAAATTAGAACCCTTGTTACTGTAATATCGAGAAAGTCGACCAGTGGGAGGCTTAGCCTTTGGAGGTTTCTTCTTCAAACTCTTGCAAATCTCTTGCACCAGAGGAACGTGAACCAGAACCAATTTCCAAGCCAAAACCCAACCTACGTTATGTAAAACTCAGAATTTGTACAAAATTATAAGCAAAAAAGCAGGTTATAAACAAGAATTATCGACAACCCATACCACAAAAACGGATAACATCAACAGCCCAGAAACTTAAATCGAAAAAATATTGATTTTTGGAGAGAAATATCGAAATTGGACGACCAGAGAGAGGGGTTTACCCAGTAGAATCAAAGAAACCACGAAAGAGACTGCGAGTAAAGGACGAAGAAAAATTAGAATCAGATAATCAAAAGACGAAGGAGAAGAATCCATGGTCGTCTTTGGCAAACCTAGATTGGAGATTTCAGAGGCCCTTTTTCTATTTAGGGCGCGTTTGGTTAAGAGCTTTCAACCCAATATCGTTTGATGTAAAAGGGAGAACGAGAGGAAAAGGCTTGCCCGGTGGATTTTTTTTTTTTTTTTTGGAGGGGACTAATGTCCAAGTTTCAACATGTTTAGATACACTATAATCAGCGTATCAAAAGTAACTGCCATCAACATGTTACTAAGATGAGTGCAGAGAAAGTCATCACCTACCGGTGTAAGAAAGGCTACCACCACAGGTGCAGAGTAGGCCACTACTAACGGGTGCAAGAAAAGCTACCACCAACAATGGGCGCAATTTATTTAGAAATATTTACCTACATATATATATATATATATATANACAAATGGGCACAATTTATTTAAAAATATCTGCCTACATATGTATAACATATTACATGGGCTAAACTTAATGGTAATTCCACAGCCAATAAGTCTTGAATCCAAAACCTTACTGCGCCAACATTGCACCATTTGTTTTATGAGGTAAAGTGGTATTGGGATAGCTTTCAGTAAAGATGTTCTCCTCACTATGTAGACAAGCTTCGTGCACGTGCGTTGCATGTATTTATGTTAGGCTTGTGCTTTAATTATAGTTGTTATTTATTAATGTGTCATGTTGCTCATTTAATGTTATAGTAGTTATTTAATGCTAGAGTTTTATTTAGTACCAACTACGCATTTTATTTGATAAATAATTTACAACTATATATGCAATTTGTTAATAACAAAGTATACATAAGGGTATTTTAGGAAGTTTTGGTAAAATAGGCTTCACTCAAGCATTTGTATTATATATTAGTATAGAGTATAGATATAGATAATTGTACCCGAGAATTAGCCCATTCCAGAAGTTCTAACCTCATGAAAAGTTCATCGAAAAATAAAATATCAAGCAAGAAGCCTAAAGTTTGCTTATTTTCTACAAGATGATTTGAGAGGGTTAAAACATAAAAGTTTTAGAGTTTGCTAATTTTTTGATATGATGATATACACAGTAAGGAGAACACCCCGAAGAGAACATTTTCACAAAAAATTAGTCCTTAAATTATTCCATGTGAGCACTATAAAAACAAGTGGTGCAATATCTCTCTCCATTAACTAATTTGGTGTTTGTTCTTTTTAAGACTTCAAATCTAGGGTGGAAGACGCTTTGTTTGGTATTGGTAAATTTTTTCAAAAATCTACAACCTAAAACTATATTGCATATGCTTGGGTGTAAATATTTGTGGTCATAAATTGGTTGCACTTATTCACATCCTATTTCACCAAATTCATGTGGAGGACTACTATTAAACATATACAATCAAAACGAAAGCGCATTCAATGGGATTTTGGGGTGTGATCTTTTGCGAAAATTTACCAGATACCAAGCACAACCTATATATATATATATATATAGACAAAAATCTAGACAAAAATCAAACAAGTGTTTCATATATATATATATATATATATATATATATATATATCTTAATTCTGTAAGTACGTGGACCCAATCACTTAAGTGGGTCTTTCTCCCACCACTTACTTTTTAAGTATAATGGTATGTTTACATAATATAACCACGAGAACGTTCAAAATACATTGTTATATGTACATTATATGTGAGGCCCACATGAAGTTGATCTTAGGGATGATACTATGTGAGAATGTTCTTCTTACTATCTTGACCATTCTCATTGAAAAGTAGCACATTTTAGAACTTGTAGCCCCATCATTCGTTTATTGAAATCACAAAAATCAACAGTGTTTGAGATATTCATTTTATTGTTGATTTCACTCAATGAATGATGTGGTTACAAGTTTTCGAATGGGGTCATCTTTTGGAGAGTTATCTATAAGATGAGGAGAATATCTTAACTTAAAATTAGTCTTTAAATTATCTTTATGTGGCCCCCATAGACCAATGTATGAATAATAATGTATCTCGATCCGTTCTCTATAACCTCATAATGATAACTTACTGATGTGGTGTGATATGATTAGCATGCACTTCGATTGTTATGTAAGTCAGCATTCTTATAAAAAAAATCAAAATACTAGTCATATAGCGCCACGTGTCTATATTATGTGAGCATTGATTTTTCAGAAAATGAAGCCATGCGATAAAGGTCATGAAGACGATGAGAACATAAAGAAACGAAGAAGAACAAGAAAAAACCCCTATTTTTTGTTTGCATATAATTATTTCTTATTGATTTCATATTGATTGCATAAAGGTTTTTCAAGAAAATGAAGCCATTCGTTCTAGGTATGAAGATGAAGAAACGAATAAAAGATGAGGAAAATTTTATACTCACCCATAATTTTCACCCGTAAAAGTTACCCGTTGATGTGGAACAACTTAAATTTTTAAAGAGAATGAGCGGGGCTCTAACTTCTCCTTCTATTTTTAAATTTAAGTGGTGACACATCAACGGGTCAGAATCCCGAGTGAGTGTAGAAGCGCTTTAAAGATGAAGATGAAGATGAAGAATAAGAAGTTGTACACTTCTTTCTTCCATAATGGGTGTTTTTATCATTTAGAAAAAATAAAAACATATCTCGATTCCTAATATTTTAAACCCGATAGCACGCACGTGCATAGTGCATTTTAACCATTCTAGTTAGTGACTTTACAAAAGTAAACTTTTGAAGAAGCATTGTCATAGATTGAATATAGATCTTGGGGGAATTGAAATGAGAATTCATTGTTCTTGTCTATAGGCCAAAAGCTCATTATTTTTTACTAAATAAGAAATAAAAAGGTATTTTTTTTTGCCAACGATCACTTCATTGAACTTCTTACAATTGCTATAACCTGTTATCTTTTCCTCTATGCCATCACCTTATCTAACCTCCTAAGCATTGCAATAACTCATTGTCTCTCAAATTGCATTGGGTTCTATTCACAGCCTTCTAAGATGAGAGTTTCATATTTTACTCTAAAAATTAACAGGCCATATCCTACTGTTCAAACATCAGATAAACTAATTTAGAGAGCAGATCAAAATATCTGCCATGAATAATACAAATACACATGAGCGGAACTACACTACGGCTGACCTGGGAGCCTAGGTTAATATTTGTAAATGTTTTTAGAGTAATACTACAGGAACCCCCGGATTTGCACCCCAAACAATACCTCATACTATAAAATTGATGTGGGGGTCTAATTTCGGTCTAACTTTGGTCTAGAGTCAAATTTTATAATCTGATGTATTGTTTGGGGTGCAAATCCAGGGTTCCTATATAGCATTTTACATTTTTTTAATAGGTATAGATGTTGGACTTGTGATACATGAGGGTTTAATATCTTAGCTCAGGATATAATTGGAAAGAAAAAAAGAAGAAGTAAACAAGTAGGAAGAGAAACATGCTTATTTTTTAACTTGATTAGATAACCCAAGAGGATAAAATCTAGATTTGAGACTTAAGTTTTCAATTTATAATTGTTTGATCTGAAATTTGAAGGGTTTTTGTTTTGTTTTCAATTTCAATTTGACTATTTGAGAGTTTTCTTCTAAAAATTTCTGAAATTTTGGATTTATCTATTAGGGTTTATAGATTATGATTTACAATTTTCCAATCTAAAACATATACTTTGGTTAATTGAATGACTGGTTATAGTTTATAGATTATGATTTACATTATGACATTCTGACTTTCAGTTTGATTTTAGGTTTTAGTTTCTAAAGCTAGATAAATTCCTAAATATGCATGAAATATGTTTAGGGCTTTATGAAGTAATCTAAAAGTGAAAGCTTGATGTATCCAATGTAGAGTTTTTGGCAACACCCCTTGGAAGACAATTGCTAATTTATGAAGTTGCTATTTTTTGAGTCCTTCTTGGACTAGGATTCCTACTTCATGGATACCTCTTGTAAACCTATAAATAGGGAGGTCCTAGATAGGTTAGAGGTGTGCTAAAGAGTGCCATGAGGCCAATGTAAAGGTGTTGGAGTTCCTAAGGTTCAAGAAGAGGTAAACCTAGGGTTTTGGTCTTCTTGTGTAGTGAGGAATCCAAAAGTGTGAGAGACTTGTTGAGAGAGAGAAAGGGTTTGTGAGGATCTAGGGTTTGAGGGTTTCTTCATGGGGGTTGGGGCCCCTGCCCCAACCCAAGTTTCTAGTGTTCTCCATGTGTTCTCTCCTCTGTTACTATGTACAACCATGGAGATAGACTTTCAAGGTTGAAGATGATGTGAGTGTGCTGTTGGGAGTAGTTTAGAGAGTCGATCTCTAATGGATTCTCGTTGGTGTTCTCCGGTAAGTCTTGTAACATCCTTGATGTGTGTTTATCTGGTTGGTTGTGTATAAGAAGCATTGTAATATGTTCTTGATAATAGTGGAAGTTTCTCCGGTGCGCCGATTTGGCCGTGGATGTAGCCCGTGAGGGTGAACCACGTATATCTTGTGTTGTGGTTGATGCTTGTTTTTATCTTCGTCATTATATTTTCTTGTTGATTCATCGTTATTAAGTCTCAAGATCCTTAAGCCTGTTCCGCTGTGCGTCGGGGATGTGTCGTTGGTATGACGAAATTCCTAACAAACTGGTATCAGAGCTGTGATTCGACCTGGAAAATCGCGTAGTTTGTTGTATCATAACAAACGGGTATGAGCGGCAGGTTCGATTTGGAGAGCTGTGAAGTTGGTTGTTTGGATTTGATTCATAATAAGTTGAATGGTAAAGAACGGGAGTTTCGTTCGGGTGGAGGATATGTGAAGATAATGTTTTGATCTGTTCAACACAAGTAAGTGATTTGTGGTGTGATTCACAAATTGGGGTGGTTCAACTTGAAGATAGGTGTAGAAATAAATTCTTCATTGGGCTCTTGTGAAGTTTTGGAGCGGGATGGAGTGTTCTACGCGGATCTTGGAAGATGGGTGTAGAAAGAAAGTCTTCATTGGGTTCCTGTGAAGTTGGAACGGGATGAAGTGTTCTACGCAGTTCTTGGAAGTGTGGGTAGCCGTACACTATAAAGAAAGGGTTACAAAGATGAGATGGTGATTCTCATGTGTTAGGGGCGGTCCAGCAAAGCTCCGAAGGTATGCACGAGATGTTTTGAGATTTGTTTAAATCTGTTTATTATTCTTGATGGCTTGCGCGGGTTGTTTCAAGGATGTGCCCGATCTCGTTTGCATAGACCACGTTACTTTGGGCGGTGTCACACGGTACATATTAATAAGCAAGTATGTTGGGTGTGATGGTGGTAAGTTTGTCGGATTGGCGATGGCTTGTTGAATTGCTTATAGGTAAGCCTGTTAATCGTATTTGTGGGTTTGATGGTGATGTTCAAACACACGGTAATCTTGACATGTGCTGGAGGTTTTAGCTTGCCTTGATTAGGTGGAGCTGGTGATGTTTCTTTTGGATGGTTCTCTTGGTGATCAATGTGGGAATCTTGCGCGAGGATTCAGTTGATGGTGTATTTGAAGTTTTCAAGTTGCAGTAGTGAGACGGTGTAGTTTCACATGTGTTCTTCAAGGTTGAAGATGGTGGCAGACTTGGATGGTGCTTCAAAATCATCGTATTTTGATCGAGGAGATGGTTCTAAGAGGTATGAAGGTGGTTTGCCAAAAAGGTGGAGATTTGTAGAGTTTTTGGCAACCCCCCTTGGAATGCAATTGCTAATTTATGAAGTTGCTATTTTTTGAGTCCTTCTTGGACTAGGATTCCTATTTCATGGATACCTCTTGTAAACCTATAAATAGGGAGGTCCTAGATAGGTTAGAGGTGTGCTAAAGAGTGCCATGAGGCCAATGTAAAGGTGTTGGAGTTCCTAAGGTTCAAGAAGAGGTAAACCTAGGGTTTTGGTCTTCTTGTGTAGTGAGGAATCCAAAAGTGTGAGAGACTTGTTGAGAGAGAGAAAGGGTTTGTGAGGATCTAGGGTTTGAGGGTTTCTTCATGGGGGTTGGGGCCCCTGCCCCAACCCAAGTTTCTAGTGTTCTCCATGTGTTCTCTCCTCTGTTACTATGTACAACCATGGAGATAGACTTTCAAGGTTGAAGATGATGTGAGTGTGCTGTTGGGAGTAGTTTAGAGAGTCGATCTCTAATGGATTCTCGTTGGTGTTCTCCGGTAAGTCTTGTAACATCCTTGATGTGTGTTTATCTGGTTGGTTGAGTAAGAAGCATTGTAATATGTTCTTGATAATAGTGGAAGTTTCTCCGGTGCGTCAATTTGGCCGTGGATGTAGCCCGTGAGGGTGAACCACGTAAATCTTGTGTTGTGGTTGATGCTTGTTTTTATCTTCGTCATTATATTTTCTTGTTGATTCATCGTTATTAAGTCTCAAGATCCTTAAGCCTGTTCCGCTGTGCATCGGGGATGTGTCGTTGGTATGACAAAATTCCTAACATCCAACTTCTCTTATACAATTAAAGGGTACATGTTGTTGTTAACTCTGTTTTACCTAGCAGTATGTTATTTTCTGTAGTACTAAAATTTTTAACTCTTTGAATGTGGTCGAAGATAATGGACCAACTTGGTCTTAACACTTGATCGTTATTGGGGGCAAATTATGGCATCATTTAGTTACCTCTACTAATTTTTGTTTCATAGGTGATTGGGAATATATAATTTCAACCACTTTTTAGTTCTTAATAACCATAATCTTGCTATTTTAGGTTACAATGTCGCATCACCATCAAACATCCATACGAGGAAGAGCGATAGATTCGTTCTTTAAGTCAACTTGACTAGATATATAGTGAAGTGCACAACTTGAATAGTAATTTTGCAAAAAAAATTCTACGTATATATGTCATACTTGACTAGCTATATGGTGAAGCGCACAACTTAAATAGTATTTTTTGACTTTTTTGGCGATCGGTGAATAAATATATGAAGATCAATACAAAATTCACTTTGATTTTGTTACATGAAAATGTGGAAAAGTTTATTACGAAACTTCCAATTAAATATCAAGAAAAGGAGGAGAGAACCCTCCTTTTTGTCCGAAATTACGGAGAGGACGTGCGCCATTTGGAATGTGCGCACGGTCCCTCCAGTTTTTTACTTTTGTATGGATAGGACTTCGGATAGTTTTTTTAAAAAAACTGTTAATTTTGCATACCTAAACTACCCTCCTCTGTATGCAAACTACTCATTCTTAACTATTTTGTTTCTAAACAATGATGATGTAGCGGAGAGAGAAAAAAATAATATTTTTAACTTCAAAATGTTATAACTTTTAATCTACAAATCGGTTTTGGATAAAATTTATATTTTTGAAAAGCTTTCTTCAAGATATTCAAAACAAGATCATCGACAATACTAAATTTAAAAAAAAATAATAATCTGACTGTGCAAACTCAGATTGCATACCCAGGTGAGATGCAAGTTGTAATTTGCATAGTTTATTTCTCTCAAATTTGAGCATTTACACTTTTGTAGGCCTATATCCATATCAAATTTGCTTATTTTGATGTCCATTTATGTATTGTTAAACCTAAAATGTATAGTTGAAAACCTAGTAATTACGCAAGTTGTAATTTGCATGGCATATTTTTAAAATTTTGAAGTTTCTGCACTTTTTTAGCCTATATGCATTATACTAATGCATGTTTTGATGTTCAATGTTGTATTGTTGGACTTGAAATGCATAATTAGAAACCTAGTCAGTATGCAAGTTGTAATTTGCATATTTTTTTTTTTGAAATTCTAAGTTCTGCAACTTTTTTTTAGCCTTTATGCATTAAACATTTGCTTATTTTGATGTTCAGTAAAGTATTGAAGTTCATTGTAAGTAAATTCAAATGTAGAAACTCATATGTGCAACCTTAACTATTGTATACAAATTATAATTTGCATACACTAAATACTAAATTGTATGCAGATCTGGGTTTCCATTCACTTCGTGTTTAGGTTTTTTTTTTCGAATTTGGTATCCATGACAGATCTTGTTTGAAAGATCTTGAAAAATGCTTTACAAACATATAACTTTTGCTCAAATCCGATTTATATTTTTGAAGTTATAGCCATTTTAACGTTAAAAAATAAAAAATTTCTCTTTCTGCCACGCGTCAAAAGAAAAATCAGTAGAAGGGGTTTTCCGTCTTTTTACTCGCGCTAACGTGCGCCATGGCCTCAGCACACAAAAAAACGGCTGTCCTCTCCATTACTTTTTTCCCATGCAAGGGTGTATGACTCATCTTCTGTTAAATATTTTATAGTTATTTACTAGATATTAATTTTAGCACACCCCAACATAAATTCTTGGTTCCGCCCCTGCAAATGCATGAAATAGTGTCAACATATATCTGCTATATAAAGTTGTAAGGGCTTAAGAGTTAAGACACTTCAAAAAAATGAAGTAATTGAAAACTTCATTATCCATCTAAAGTCAAATAAAAGAAAATCGAAAAAATGAAAAGAAAAGAAAATCAATTAGAAAAAAATTTCATTCTTTTTTTAATAGAACAACATTTCTTTGACCACCAAAGCTTTGAAATTTTGCAGTTATTTAAAACTTCATAAATCCAACACTTTCACTCCTTCAATTCCATGTAACTCGATTTTTCACAAAGAATCAAAAACTAAATTTACTTATTTCTCAAAAGATAATATAAAGAAGAAGAGGTAGTTTCCAAAACTAACATGGGTATGATATCCCTTAAATCGTGGATGCATATATAGTTGTCAAAGTAGTGGTTGATTCAAAATCCCTAAAATCTCTTTTTATTGTTGGGGATTGGAGAGTCAGTTACGGATTAATCTCTTGATATGTCACTATTACTATCTTACACATCATGTTATTTAGAGCATCTCCAATGCAAATGTCTTATAAGACAATGTCTTATCTACGTGGCATGTAGTATAAGACAATGTCTAATCTACGTGGCAACAAAATCTTCACAATAGACATTGTTGAAAAAAATGCATCTCCAATGCAAATGTCTTAGGATCACTTTTTAACTTATGTGGCACTTAATTTTCAAATTGGTCAAACTTATTTTGTTTAAAAAGTAACTAAAAATTTTGGAGGAAAAAAAAATTGCTGATGTGGACCGTAAGACATTGTGAAGATGAATGTCTAGAACTAGACATTCTACTTCACAATGTCTAGAATAACTACCGCCACATCATCATCACATCCTTTCTTCACATTAGCATTGGAGAAGGTTTTTTAAAGACAATGTCTATTTATCCTATGTGGCAGTCTTATTTTACCACATTCACATTAGCATTGGAGATGCTCTTAGTCTATACAGGTAAATAACTCAAAATCAAGGGGATTTTAGGTCATCTTTTGAAGAGGCCAGGGCGTCCAACGAAATAACCGGAACTCCTCCATTTATATAATGGTATAGATAGTGCTACACGTAATAAAGACAAAAAGAAAATGCGTTGAACTTATTTAGAAAATAAAAAGTTATCTAGGATGTTAAACCAAAGCAAGAGGAGGTGTTAATTAATCTCAATTCCTTTTGGAAAAAAAAAAGACTTCTTCCATTATACAACATCGGTTTGCTCAAATGCCAATACATGCATGCCCAATGAGGATGGTTTTAATAATGGCACATATGGAGATCATCAAAGGTTGATTTTAATATAAATGATTCTCACAAATTTAAAAGCCCCTAGACCATCTTAACGTGACCCCACAAAGAGATGTAAATGGGCATATGAATAAGATGGGTGGTATTAATACCCTACTTATCTTACACCCCATTTACACCACCTTTAGGCTCCATATGAAGATAATCTCAAGGCTCATTTTGATATCTAAATGATCGGAAAATCATTCTCAAAAAAATTATCCCTTAGATCTATTAGAAACTTGGTTTAACCAAGTTAAATTTATGTTATTATTTAAGTAGGACCCACGAAGAATTTGGGGTGGGACCACGCATGGTTGCGTTATACTCTTCGAGTAGATGAACATAACGTATTTACATGGTCAAAATAGTTTCGGGATGAATAAGAAAAAATGAATCTTAGTACCCCACTCAATGTTAGAAAACTTGAAGGAAAATGTTTTAGTTGCACATTAGAATAGTGTGGGAAAGTTTTAAGCTTAAATATATGGTAGTAGGCTAATGGGTTGGGACCCAAGGGGAACCCCACTTTTGTGTAGGACCAAGGAAATAGATAAGACCACACGCACGTCGTCGTCCATTCGGCTAAGCTCGGCTTGGCTTGGCTCCATGGAGCCAATAACTTATATTTTTGTTCAAAATTTGTTTTGAATACTTGATGCGTCCTCTGTTACTACGAACCTATACCTCCAACCGTTGCCTTTACTATATGTATGATTGTTATTTTCATTGTGTTTGTTCATTAAGTATATGTTCATCATCTATAAATAGGTATATGCATTCCATTCTTCGAGGGTGTTTGGCAACCATAAGTTGAAGTACTTTTACTTATTGTAGAAGTATTTTACTTTTGAGAAGTTATAAGAGAGAAGTTTGTTTGGTAAAATTATAAGTTCACAAGTAAAAAAGTTAGTATTTTTTCTTTGCTAGGTATGCAAGAGAAATATATATATAAGAAAAAAAAAGATGTACAAACAAAGGCTAGAGCCTCAACTGTACAAAACTACTGAATCAGAAAAAGGACCTCCGCCACATCACAAAACAGACAAGGCATTCCAACTAGGTTGGCACCCCTAGCTGCAACAATCATTTATTTCCAAAGTCAAAAGAATCTAAAATATTTAGTTAGCTTAATTAACATGATAAATGACTAATTAAAGAGAATTAATGAGATAGAAGGTGAGGAGAGAAACCTTGAGTGTGACACATCAGCCTTGAAAGCCTCAATGAGTGACACATCAGCATTAGAGGCCTCATAGCATGACACGTGGCGTTTGAGGTTTCTGCTAACCAATCTTAAAAATAAGGTATAATTATGGTAATTGTTACGTAATTAATGCGTAATTAGTGGCCAATTAAATGGAACCAATCTAATTATCTGACTTATTTCTTTTTTAATTGGCTACCAATTATAAATTAATTTTATTTTTAATAAAATAAGAATCACAATCAAAATTCTAATTTCATAACGATTACTACCATTAATTTCCAATTACTAATTAAAATAGATTATATACCCAAGTTTAATTACCTATTACGAAATTAATAATAGTTAAATTAGTAATCACACATACAAAATTAATAATAATAGACATTCTAAATCAGTATTTGCAATTCTAAAATACAATTAATAATACCTATTTAATTAATTGTTACAAATTTTACCCAATATTGTGCTAATTAATTAACTCCTCTATTATAAACAGAGTGGTGATGTAGGCCTTTTTTTGTGCTTTTTAGGTATATCTCTCTTCTCTTTTTACTGTTGGGATATATTATTTTTAGTTCATCTCTTTTTTACACTCGAACCTCGCCTGATTACATTATGTTTAATTTGAGTAAGTTTAATATTTTTGTTTTACTTTGCAGGAATTAGTAATAGGTAAAAAGGGTTTGAAATTTCAGTATCGTGCTAATATTGTGTGGTAAGTAGACTCGATCATTTGTATATATTTTACTTTATTTTAATAAGCAATTACATAAATTTAGTTCAATCACTTTTTTATCATATCCAAGACATTATTTTATTGAGTTTGCACTTTTTTATTTTTTAATGATTGAAAATACTACCAATTTTGAGTTAGTGGATCATGTTATTTAGGATAATGATATAACCAAGGATTAAGGAAGATCTACTAATTTCCAAGTGTGGTTTTGCATAATAGATTCAATCTCACTATTAATTACCTCTTTCCAATATGAAGTTTTAGGAGTGGACATTGCCTCCTTGAAGGTTTGAGGCTCATTTTCTAACAAAAATGTTAGAAAATCAGGACCAAAAGACTTAGCAGTCCTAGCCCTCTTACTGTGTTTAGGTTCATCATTTTGATCAAAACTGTCATCATTTTCTTCATTACGACAATTACTAGATGTTACTTCATTATGTGTTCTTTTGTGAGAGTGCACATCATCAGTTTTGCAAGGAAAAATATGTTCAAAAAATTCAGCATCACGAGATTCCAAGATTGTATTCTCATGAATATCAGGAATATTGTTATTGATTGAGCAGGATTTTTGTGAAAACAAAATTGAGTGATATTATTATTTTTTCAGATATATATGACAAGCCCGAAGAATCTCTCCTCCGATCAAGAATTAAATTTTGATTGTTGTGAAAAGAACCATAAAATTTTTTGTTAAATCATAAATTTCTCAATTTTCTCGGCTAAAACGCCAGCCAAAACACGAATGTATATAACAATAGTAATATAATTTTTATTTTAATCATTTTTATTTATATTCAATAAGGTTATTCGGTGAGAGATTGTTATCTTTTGATGTTTCCTATTTGATTTTCTACTTCCCTAACAAAGTAAGTGATGCATTATAAGGTACAATTTTAAATAACAATTCCAAAGATCTAATTTATCTCAGTCTTTATTAGTTCCATTTTTTACAAAAAAATAAGAAGAAAATAAAAAAACAGAAGAATTTCTTTGATTAGAATGAAGATGGCATTTATCGATATAGGTAAAAATGTTACATTTGAAAGTTATGTGGTGACATAACGAACAATTGTGATTGCATATAGTCACTTTTGAAAATTCAGTATAAAGTTTTAAATTAATTAGTTTTCTTTTGATGAAATGGTTTGGGTAAAAATTCAAAACTATTTTTTTTCCTAAAATAAAATTTAAAAGTTAATATATATAGTTTCCACTTTAGGATTACATATTTTAACATAATTTTAACACAATCCCTATGTGGGACCTACATAGAGATGATCTAATTTTTTTAGGATAATCTCATCACCATTTAGATCATCCTCAATGGAAAATACATTTTTAAAATATCTAACCCCATATAATATTGGTTTAAACTTATTAATAAAATGAACGGCTTACAAACTATTGTATACTCAATGTACAAATCAATTAAGATCACTAGCTATTACTAACATCCATTACTAAAGTAATGAAAACTAAAATAATATTAGATGTTACAAATCTTATATACAAGGATAAATATTATAAACTATTCTTTTATTATATGCCCTTCATGTAGTTATTTCTCTTTATATTTCAAATTACTAATAAATATTAATATGACAATATTACAAATTAATACTAATTAAATCATATTTATTAGCATAATTTTTAAAAACGATTACCCGTAAATAGTACGGGCTTTAAGACTTGTCTATACTATATTACTATAGCTAAAGCGTTGGCGTGGCTCTTCTATAGCTCCACATGGCATCCTAAAATTCTAGAGTGACACATCACCAATTATGCCACATCACTAGAAGTAATTACTCTCTAATTAAGATTTTAATTCTCTTTGATTAGTACTCTATTATCTAATAGTAACGTCCCTCCCCACAATTCTCTCCTGAAATTTCTCCACTTTCAATGTAATTTTTTTTTAAAACTCTTTCCACTTAATTCTCTCATATTTTCTTTTCATAAAATTTCTCCATGTCCCCTTAAATTTCTCTCTTCTCTCCTAATTGATTTCCTATTTTAAAGAGCCATTAAAATCCTAATCAATTACTCTACCTATACCTCTCTCATACGTCTTCCTCCCTAGAATTTCTCTTAAAACTCTACTAATTAATTAAAAACGATTATCCAAAAAAATGTTATGTCTCTTTAAGACTAGCTATATATTTTCTCCATCTTTTTCTTTTCACAAATTGTATCCTTCCAAATTTCTCTCTTTTGCATAACAATATTGTACAGTTTTATTTTATTTTTATTTTTTTCTTGCATTTTTTATGGTTGATGATGGATTGTTTTTCCATACTGTATCGCCTCCTCAATCACAAGTCAAAGGTGAAGACCAATTTCACCATTTTACTTATATTTCATTATTTTTTCAATTATCTTTTTTCTTCTCCTTTTAATATTTTTTTTCTTAACTCGATTTACAGACTGTAGCAAGAATTTGGGGGTTGAGCCATTTGCAAACATGACTTGGTGCTGATCAGTTATAACCGACGAGTGTTTAATTTCAAATCAATAGGTTCACCCGTGAAAATTTACTTTTGTATGTTTTTTTTTTGTTATTTATATGAATTGATTTTTTTTTAAATATGAAGTCTTTTTAAAATTGAGCTCGATGTAGGACTATGAATTAAATTTGAAAAATAATCTATGTGATTTTTGTTTAAATTTGGCTCTAATTTCTTAAGGAAGAGTCTTCATGGGATTGTGATGCATTTATTTAAAATTTTTATCTTGCCTTTTTTCTTTTTCTCTTATACTTCTACTCAAGCATAATTTTTTTTAATTTTACCTACTACTCGAGACTAGGCTATAAATCTATATTGAAATAAGAAATAAATAAAAGTCAAATAAGGATATGCTGGGGATGAATTTTATGGATTTAGTTAATTTGATGTGGGCTTATCTTTTATTTTACAACTTTTTATGAAATTTGCAGGAGATGTGATCGAAGAACATATAAATAGAAGAATCATTTGTTGAACTTATATTTCTAATTGAAATAAGCACCAAATTTCTGTATATTCTTTATAATTCTTTCTTTTACTTCTTATGTCCCTCATTTCATGAAATTAATTGTATATTAATTTTTTACTCTCATTAACTCTCTCTTTACATTAATTATCTTTTTTTTTCTTCTATATATAGTTTGTCTCCCTCATTGCCATTGTGAGAAAAATCTATGCACCATCTCAGAGAACATACAAGGCGTACTTAGTGGATAACTGTAATACCCCTTTAATTTAAATTACTAATATTAGGGGGCACCCACTATTCATAAGGGCACCCAATAAAGAGTTTAGCAAGGATATGGTTATATGTAATATATAAACTAACCTTATTATAACCCATAGAGGGTTATAATCGGCTGGAAGAGAAGAAAGAGGGAGAGAGAGAGAGTGAAGAGTACGACTGGGGCAAAAGAGATTCAATTTCTCGAAGGTAAACCTAGGGTTTTAAGCATGTTCGATTACAGGGATTCGTGTACGAAAGAGAGAGGAGTGCAGATTTCGTGGTTGTGGAGTTCTCCTTCTTCCTTGTATTGCGGATACAACTAGGTTTTGGGCAAGTAGTAACTTCCTCTTTTGGTGTAGATTTAGGTTTTCTATGATGTTGGTATGCTTCTTAATGAATGCATGAAAACCTAAATTATATAATGATTATATGTTAACTACATGAATGAATGCAAGTAATCCATTATCATATGATGTGTGCATATTTCTAATGGTTAGAATGTATGGAATCTATGAATATTTAATGGTTATATGATTCCCTAAAGTTACAGGTGAGAAAAACCATATTTCCTTGGAGTTTTGTTAAAGAACAAAACTCAAAATCGCGAGAAAACCCCAGAGGGTATCGATACCCACATAGAGGGTATCGATACCAGCTGACAGATGGGGCAAGTATCGATATCGCCTCTGGAGGGTTTCGATACCTCCCCTATCTGAAAGTGGGTATCGATACCCACTGAAGGTGTATCGATACCTACTGGCCTTTTTACCCTGAAAGTGTTTTTGATGAGGAGCGGACCAATCTTCCTAACCGCGCGCGGGCGAAGGTTTGCGTAATTAGCTCATGTATGAAGGATATAATGATTATATACATGCAGGCTATTAAAGAATATGTATTTATGAGTTTAGAATACATATGTAACTTCTTGTGAACTGCTTCCATGATGATAAGCACTTGTGAACACATAGAGAATGAGTAAGAAACCTCCATAAGCTTGATGTGTATTTAATCAACTTGTTTGGCTTGTGTGCAAACATAGTTTTGGTCTTATATAGGCCTGGTCCTCTCTAAGCGAGATCTACGGAATCGCCAAGTGAGGTCTACAGAATCACTTGACACGTAAGTAACGCCGACAAGGTTACCAATGTTCGGGGGACGAATTTCGAGGCAGTTCACTGGATTCACGTGGCGCACGGCCAGTGTCTTAAGTGAACTACAGGGACGGGGTGAAACAAGGGTAGTAACTAGGGAGCACTACTTGTTGCGATAACTTAATCTCAACTAAAGATCATAAAACACAACAACCGTTATCTTATACATCTCTTTACTTTTGTTTAATCTCTTATCCTGACATATCTTATGCTATAATGTTAAACCACTTGCTCTTGTGAAACTCGTGGTTCTCCTAAATCTAAGCCAAAGGAACTAGTGAACTTGCTGGCTAGGTTTTGACCTAGCACCATTATTTTACAGGTCCAGGACAACAGATGAATCTTCGGTAGTGGCAGGGGAGTACATTAGGCAAGAATAAGTCTTCGGAGACTTCCAAGAGTTCCGTAAAGGCGTAGGACATCCTTTTGATATGTTATGTTTGGTTTGGACATTGTTTAGTCTAATATTCTTTGGGTTTATTTAATCAACCATCTGTTTGAATCAGTTCATCAGTGAAGTTAATAAAGTTTATTTCAGCTTTATTTTACTTGTGTCTTGAATGTGAGTGCAGCATCTTGTTAGCTTGGTGTAACACGTACACCCTAGAGCTACAGTTTATTAATGGTTCCGCCGGAATGCCTAGTTCTCATTGAGTTAGGGCTGCAGACCTGAAAGGTGAGGGCGGGGTGTTACAGTTGCTATTAGAGCCTCAGGTTCAAAGTCGTAGAGGGAGTAAAACGAGTTAGGATGTTGTTTGTGACACGTTAGGCACAAAAGCTAAGGGTGCACTTGAATGAATTGCATTGCTCGTTTGCTTGTTGCTTGGGTCTGTAAGTTGGTTATGAACCCTATCTAGGTGGGCGAGTACAAGGAAACAGGTAGAATCGTATCATGTTAAGGTACCGCCATCGGCAGAGTAAGCGGAAACACCTACGTAGTTTGGTTGTTTGGACACCTCAAGTGATTAGGTTTTCCCTACGTTTGGAAGTGTGGTGGAATCGTGTGTTTCACCCATATAGTGCAAGAGCTGAGGAAGGAACGAGTGCCTTAATAGAGGGACTCGTTATACACATTAGGATGTACAGTAGATGTTGATTATCCATATGAGAATAGGATCTATGTAGGTATGAAATAGATGCACTAGTTATGGATGTGCATGAATGGGTAGTGATGACTACCAGCCTTATCGACAATGGTTTGAGAGTAGTAGCCTATGGACAGACTGGGGCTATAGGCTAAAAACTAAACAATGAGGTGTGAAGACCTTTTTATTAGTAGTGTTTCCCATAGGTGAAAGGGTACTAGTAAATAGTATTTATGGGATTTAATAGTCAGTTGTGGAGGATTGGACTTCTTTTTAGATCATTTTTCTAGATCTGAATGTTGAGATGGATATTAGGCATGGATTGGCTTACTGCATACCATGCAAGATTGGACTGTTATGCAAAAATGGTAACATTTTCCATTTTAGAGGAAACGACTTACGTACTGTCGTTGTTGCAAGGATGCGGTCTCGATAGGACACACCTGTGGTTTGTAGATATGTTGGAACATCCGGTTGAAGGCAGAGAACTTGAATTGATTTTTGTGGTACGCTAATACCGTGATGTATACGGCGAGGTCCTAGGGTTACCACCTCACAAAGAGAATTTTGTTGGAGCTGGTTCCGGGAATAAAATCGATTGCTAAGACACCTTATCGGATGGCTTCAACTGAGATGAAAGAGTTAAAGAACCAGATAGACCAATTATTGGCTCAAGGTTTCATTCGTCATTGTTCGTCACCTTGGGGTGCACTTGTTCTTTTGAATTAGATAAAGGTGAGTCTATGAGACTTTGCATAGACTACCGAGATGTGAGTAAGGTATAGGTTTGGGGTGAGCATATATCCTTTACCTAGGATAGAAACCTTAATTGTTTGGCTCAGAAGAACGTGATAGTTTCTCATTTTAACGTAGGGTAATACTGTCAACTTGAGTCGGGAGCAGGACATTTTATGATTAGGTTCTGTATGAGAGAAGAATCTGTAGAGATTTTCAGTAATGTTGATTGGGCTTGTGAAGGCCTCAACATTTTTGGTAGACTGTGTTAGTCAGGCCTAATTTTAGAGATGTTGAATAAGGTTGTAAATTCCTTTATAGTTGATTTCATGATCGACTCTGAAATGCATGAGGGTAGTGGGACCCATTGTGTTAGGTAATGTAAGCACTGAGTGAGTGCTTATGTTTGGCCAAAGTTTGACAAATGTGAATTTTGTGTAGCATAAGGTGAAGATCTTAGGACATGAAGTGTCCGGTATTGGAGTGACTGTGATAATCTCTCCAAACGATCGTGACTGAGGGTCGTAACTTTTCTACTTGGATCGGGCATTATTGACGGTCCATTGTGGAAATTTCTTCTTAGCACATGTTCCTAAGGCCCTTTTTGGCTAGGGAAGGTGTGGAGACGTTCAAGTGAGGAAGTTAATTTGAACAAACTTTCTATAACAGTACGCTTGTATAGCGTCACCATGTTAACAAATCTTCTCGGAGGTAAACTTGGATTAGTGGTGGTTTCGAATGCAACACATCGGTGGTGATGATGTGTGTTCTTATAGATGACAAGGTAGCTGTCATGCATAGGAATGCCGAAGGGATAAGACGAGAGTTTACTCGACTCATGATACCGAGTTGGTAGTATTGATGTCCTCTTGTGTTTGGGGGCATTAGGTGATTAGTGAGGAGGCGTAACTCACTACTAAAATCTCAAGATTTGAATTCTCATAAGCAAGAATGAAAACTTTAAACCATAGAGATGGTTTGGATTTTGAAGGACTGAAACTTCAAAGAGTCACATAGTACAGGATAGTCAACGTAGAAATTGACGTGTAGAATGGATAACCGGGAGTGTTATGACTTCCGAGAAGGAATATCATCAGTAATCATCAAAGATGGCGTCCAAGTATATATAAGATATGGATTCTTAGGATAGAAATAAATATTATTGGGTTGCTTAGCAGCTAAATTACCTACTACAGTGACAGAGATAAGGAGTATCCTAGGATTGACTGGGTACTATAGGCGGCTTATCGAAGGATTTTTGCATATAGCAGGCCCTTTGACTAACCTCACAAAGAAAGATGTTCCATTCAAGTGGGATGACAAGTGTGAGCAAGCGTTTCAAGAGCTGAAGATAAAGTTGACAACAGCTCCAGTTTTGATTATTCCAGAGAGTAAAGCTGGACTCGTGGTATATATATACTGATGCGCGTCACATCAGGGACTGGGATGTGTTTTGATCCAGGAAGGACGAATGGTTACTTATGCATCGAGACAGTTGAGGACACATGAGCATAACTATCCGACTCATGACCTCGAGTTAGCAGTTGTAGTGTTTGCACTCAAGATATGGAGACACTACTTGATAGGTAAAAGGTTTGAGCTCTTTTCAGATCATAAGAGTCTCAAATACTTGTTCTCATAGAAGGAGCTGAATATGGGGCAGCGTATATGGTTGGAACTACTGCAGGATTGCGATTTTCAGTTGCAATATCATCCAGGAAAGGCTAACGTAGTAGCAGATGCGTTGAGCAGGCAGCCTAGGGGTATAGCGGCCTCTATAAGGGTCCAACAGTGGCGACTGTTGGAGGTAGCATAAGAGTATGACTTTGATTTGGCAACCCACAAGCAGAGACAGCTGTTATTGGGTAGTATGGTTATTCAACCTACTCTGGTAAGCAGAATCATTTGTGAGCAAGGAAACAACCAATGGTGCCGTGACAGAGTTGCAGGAGTTCAACGGGGAGAGATAAAAGACATGACTATAGGGGATGATGGTGGCTTGAGGTTCAAGGGACGCTTGTGTGTTCTAGAGAAATCTAAATTGAGGAGGAACATCTTAAACGAGGCACATCGTAGTAAGTGTACCATTCATCCGGGAGAGAACAAGATGTATCGGGATCTTAAGCGACATTTCTGGTGGTCAGGAATGAAGCGGAGTGTAGCAGAGTTCGTTTGGACATGCTTTACGTGTCAGCAAGTGAAGGCAGAGCATCAGAAACCAGCAAACACCTTGCAGTCTTTAGATATACCCGAGTGGAAGTGGGAGAATATATCCATGGATTTTATCGATGGATTACCCAAGACTAGGAAGGGAAACGACTCTATTTGGGTGATCGTGGATAGACTGACTAAATGCGCACACTTCGTGCCAGTCAAGAATACATACACCGCGGAGCAGTTGGCTACGTTGTATGTAAAGGAGATAGTTCGATATCACGGAGTTCTAGTTTCAGTAGTATCGGATAGGGATACTTCATTCACCTCGAAGTATTGGAGAGCGTTCCAAGAAGCTATGGGGACGCAACTTGACTTTAGCACGGCTTTTCATCCTTAAACAGATGGACAGACAGAGAGAGTTAACCAAGTGCTGGAGGACATTCTCCGTTGTGGCTGTAAGGGTAATTGGGAAGATTCATTACCGCTTATTGAGTTTGCCTATAACAACAGTTACCTAACTAGCATACGGATAGCACCGTTTTGAAGCGGTGTGTGGCAGACCTTGTAGATCTCCAGTATGTTGGGCAGAAGTCGGAGAGTCGAAACTTCCAAGATCGAAAACAGTACAACAGACTACAGAGAAGATAGTTCTAATTAGAGAGCGTTTGCGAGCATCTCAGAGTCGACAGAAAAGCTACGCCGATCAGAGGCGTAGGAAACTTGAGTTCGAGGTAGGTGATCAAGTGTTACTGAAGGTATCACTGATGAAGGGTGTTCTTCGGTTCGGTAAGAAATGAAAGTTAACACCGCATTTCATTAGACTTTTTCCTATCCTAGATAGAGTAGGGAAAATAGCATACCAGTTAGCTTTGCCAGACCAGTTAGCAGGAGTTCATGATGTCTTCCATGTGTCTATGCTTCAGAGACATCCCAGGGATGAGAATCGCCCAGCAGTGGTCGATTTCCACGAGTTAGAGTTACAACCAGGAGCAACCTATGTAGAGAAGCCTTATAGGATTCTTGACTACAAGGAGCAGAAGCTTCGGTCAAGATCGATACCTTGGGTGAAGGTTCAGTGGCATCACCACGATGAGCGCGAGGCCATGTGGGAAAGAGAAGAGGAGATGCGCGCGAGTTACCTAGACCTTTTTGAAGAGGTATGTGCGATTTCGAGGACAAAATCTTCTTTTATAGGGGTAGACTGTAATACCCCTTTAATTTAAATTACTAATGTTAGGGGGCACCCACTATTTATAAGGGCACCCAATAAAGAGTTTAGCAATGATAGGGTTATATGTAATATATAAACTAACCTTATTATAACCCATAAAGGGTTATAATCAGATGGAAGAGAAGAAAGAGGGAGAGAGAGAGTGACGAGTTCTCGAAGGTAAACCTAGGGTTTTGAGCATGTTCGATCATAGGGATTCGTGTACGAAAGAGAGAGGAGTGCAGATTTCGTGGTTGTGGAGTTCTCTTTCTTCTTTCTTGCATTGTGGATACAACTAGATTTTGAGGCAAGTAGTAACTTGCTCTTTTGGTGTAGATTTAGGTTTTCTATGATGTTGGTATGCTTCTTAATGATTGAATGCATGAAAACCTAGATTATATGATGATTATATGTTCACTACATGAATGAATGCAAGTAATCCATGATCATATGATGTGTGTATGTTTCTAATGGTTAGAATTTATGGAATCTAAGAATATTTGATGGTTATATGATTCCCTAAAGTTGCAGGTGAGAAAAACCATGTTTCTTCGGAGTTTTGTTGAAGAACAAAACTCAAAATCGCGAGAAAACCCAGAGGGTATCGATACCCACATAGAAGGTATCTGCAATGCCCCATACTCCAAAAGAAGGGACATTACCATCAGTTTACAACAAGACTCAAATCCGGCAGAGTCTCTCCTGTAAACTGGACCTTTTGTAACCTAATAAACAAAGTGCATACAAAATATACACAACGGAAGCAAAAGAAACTAAGGGTATGCACAAAAATTTTCACCCATTTTTTTTCTCAACTCAACTGAAATCCCAATGATGTAGGACCAGGAAGGACTTATCAAGACAACATTGTCTAAAATTATCCCATCCTCTAAGTCACCTGCAAATAACTATGACATTCAATCTTTCACTTAACATGGATATATTTGTGATATGATATATAGTTATGTTTGTTGTTTCCTGTCAAAATATATATAGTGAGAGAAGATAAAGTAGAAGTCGCATTCATATAAAACAAAAGTAACGTAAAGCTCACAACCCGAGCCATAAAACATAAGTCTCAAAGAAAAAGGAATAGAAGTAGGAAATCATCCACTGTGACTGAAGAGAGGAAGACCTACATCCACTACAAAATAAGGAATCCCTCGCTAAACAAACGTCGTCACAGCACCACTAAGGATCCGAACTCGATCCTCAAACGTCAACTGTAAAACCACGAGAATAATTGGGTGAGAAGCTCAGTAGGTAGATCAACCATCCTAATATCATCACATGCAGCGATAATTACGATAACATCTCGAAAGCATTTGTAAAAGCAATGCATATTATATAGTTGATTGAAACATCATAGAAAATCCTGCATATACATATACAAACAATGGTAGTGTACTTCTACTAGCATAGCCAAGGAACACGACCAGGTTACCCCAGTTAGAATTATTTCAAGATTAGATACTAAGAGCGAACAATTTGACGACTGCAGACAAGACAAGGGCCCCCCAACTAATCCAGAGAAGGTTCCCCGACAACCTTCCCTCACGGCTAACACCCATCGGGCAGGCATGCGAACCTCAGCTAAACTAGTTACTCAACACCACCAACAAACATGGTTTACCAGGAAATAATCGTGACTTCCCAGACTTCCCTAGATGTACCTGTCTCTCTGACGTCCCATACCGCCCTGAAGACAAAAACACCTAGCAAAGTCTCAGATGGTGTACCACATCCGGATAAGCATGATCCACCATCCTTGTAGAGAGTCCCCAACCTTTCACAAGCTTACCTTAGTGATAATATATAGTAGTATATATATATAGGTTGTGTATCTTTAAGTTAAAGTTCGAAAACTATTTTGGAAGAACCCTTTTTGAAAACCAAAGTCCTTTTTGTAGAAATCCCCTTTTGAAATTTCTTCTCTTTTGAAATCTACATATAACAAGTGTAACTGGTCCTAAGGATGAGGGAACATGGCAAGCCAACTCACCCACCCTCGTAAGGGTGAGGATCCCTGGCAAGCCAACCTACTCACCCTTAGGGTGCGGGACCATGGCAAGCCAACTCACCCACCCCCGTAACGGTGAGGATCCTTGGCAGGCCAACCCACGCACCCAAGTCTGTGGGACCTGACAAACCAACTCACCCACCCCTGTAAGGGTGAGGAACCCTGGTGGCCAACACATACAGATCGCTCAGGCAGGAACCTGAGTGAAAGTAACACAGGCACCAGTCTACCTAAGGCATACATGGTTCTCCGTGTCGTCGTGAACCCTATCAAGCCCGGTAGTGAGACGCCACTACCGTCTTTAGACGGTCACGAAAGAAATTCCTTTTCGTCACATTTTTAAAGTTGGGTTTCACATCGAGAAAACACTCGATAAAATATATTCTCGTCTCTTCCAAAGATTTCAATATATCAAACACGGTTTCGTCTGCACATGTAAAATATGGTTTTCTAAACATAACCATCATTTCATCCACATAAATCATGATATAAAGATTTGAAGTCACAACAGTTCACAATCCATGAGAAATATTTCATAAACATGATATATAATTAGGCATGCATTTTTCCATATTAAAATCAGTTTCTCAATGCTTTCTTTATATCATAAGTTCGTTGTTATTCATAAATCACATGTCATGCCGTGTATACAAGAAGGAACATACATATTAGTTCCAATCATGCATTTAAAATAGTTGGGTGCTATTAAGATGAATTGACCACCTACCTCTAGCGGTACAGGAACTGATCCTCCTCACCCAGAGAGTCAGCAACACCCAGCTCACCAGCTGGACAAGGAAACAAAAGACAGAATTAGGTTCTAGTACTTAGAACCAAAAAGTCGAATAGATGGAAGAGGAACAATAAAAATTTAAAATCAAGAAACACCAACGACTTAGAGTACTACTCTAAACCTCATCAGTTAGTAGGATTAGTACTACNAAATTCCTAATATGGAAATAAGGATTTTCACTATTAGTTCCTTTAAATTCGGGGAGCTCTTTTAGGGTTCCTTGTGTGATCTCAAATTTACCATCAGTGTGTGGTATTACCACTCTAGGACGTTGAATTATCCTAACGGGGTTCATACAATCCCGTAGTGTTGGATCATGAGNCTTTGTGTTCATTATAACCATAAGCTTAAGAAATAATCACTTAAAACTATGCAAGGTAAACTTCAACTTTAACCATCATTAACGGTCCCAAGAATACCTAAAACAATCCACAAACTTCATCCTAGTTTTAGAAGTCATTATCCACCAAAACAATGCAAGATTTTATATTCACCACAACCAAGCACCATCTTTAGTATGAAACTAAAGGAAATCATCCCAATAATATAGATTTCACCATCTAATTTATTTATCTTGAACATCAATTTTTTTTTCTATCATCATCCACAACTTCACTAGGATTAACCACCATAACCTCATCATTTTCAAGTCTTCACTTGCATGCATCAAAAATAGAGGAATTAAGATCATAAAAACCCTAAACTCATATCAAATCTTCAACCCATCCATCTAACATTTCTAATTCATAATAAAATTTCGTTTTCTTTTAAAAACCCCAATTTACATCACAAAAATCACAAGATCTAAAGCATTAGGGTGTTGATTTCTCACCTTAACATGAAAAAATTAGCCCATCTCATCCCCTCTTCTACCATTGAGCTCCAAAACACCAAGATCTACACTAACATGCATGTTGAATAAAAACCCTAAGTTATTAACTCAGAAAAATCAGCTGAAATTGAAGGTGAAATGGGTTAAAAATCTTACCCAAGGAGTTTAGAGGTTGAGGGAGAAGAATGGGGTTGAGCTCCCCTTCTTTTCTTTCTTTCTTTCTTTCTTCCTTCTTCTCCTTCTTCTTCCTTCTTCTTCCTGTATTTTCTGCTGTCTCATTTTTTTTATTTTCCTTTCTGCTGGGACGGCAACTGTTGCCGCTCCTCTCTTCTTCTCCGGTAGCAGCTGCTGCTCTCCTTTCTCTCTCCTTCAGCTTCTCTCTCAGCACTCTGCGATCTCTCTCTCTGTCTCTTCTTCTCTCTCTCGGTTCCTCTCTCTCTCAGCTCTCTATCTTTCTCTCTCGGTTCCTCTCTCTCTCAGCTACCTGTCTCTCCCTCTCGGCAATATCTCTCTATCTCTCTTAGTCTCTCTTTCTTTCTCTCTCGGTTCCTCTCTCTCTCTCAGCTCCCTGTCTCTCTATCTCGGCGATCTCTCTCTATCTCTCTCAGTCTCTCTTTCTTTCTCTCTCGGTTCCTCTCTCTCTCGGCGATCTTTCTTTGTCTCTCTCAGTCTCTCTTTCTTTCTCTCTCGGTTCCTCTCTCTCTCTCTCAGTCTCTCTTTTCTTTCTTTCTCTCTCAGCTCTATCGAGCTCTCCCCCCCGCCCTCTCTCTCTTCTTCTTTTCTTTCTTTTCTTATTTTCTTTTTTTTTTGATCAGCATTCAGCTGATTGGGGGAGAGGGTGGTGGCGGGCTGAGTTTAGGTCACGGGCTGGGCCGCGGGTCAGGCCAGCCCGTGTCCCCCAACCTAGCTAAAAATAAATAAATCCTTCTCTTTTTTTTGTTTGCCTGCTCTTATTTTTATTATTATTATTTTTATTAACGGGGTTTCACAGTATCGATACCAGCTGACAGATGGGGCAAGTATCGATATCCCCTAGAGGGTATCGATACCTCCCACGTCTTAAAGTGGGTATCGATACCCACTGCAGGTGTATCGATACCTACTGGCCTTTTTACCCTAAAAGTGTTTTTAATGAGTTTCTTTTGCGTAATTAGCTCATGTATGAATGATATAATGGTCATATACATGCAAGCTATTAAAGAATATGTATTTATGAGTTTAAAATACATATGTAGCTTCTTGTGAACTGCTTCCATGATGATAAGCACTTGTGAACACATAGCGAATGAGTAAGAAACCTCCATATGCTTGATGTATGTTTAATCAACTTGTTAGGCTTATGTGCATACATAGTTTAGGTCCTGTATAGGCCTGGTCCTCTCTAAGCAAGTTCTACGGAATCGCCAAGTGAGGTCTACGGAATCACTTGATACGTAAGTAACACTGACAGGGTTACTAGTGTTCGGGGGACGGATTTCGAGGCGGTTCATCAGATTCACGTGGCGCACAGCCAGTGTCTCGAGTGAACTACAGGGACGGGTGAAACAAGGGTAGTAACTAGGGAGCACTACTCGTTGCGATAACTTAATCTCAACTAAAGATCATAAAACACAACAGCCGTTATCTTATACATCTCTTTACTTTTGTTTAATCTCTTATCCTGGCATATCTTATGATATAATGTTAAACCACTTGCTCTTGTAAAACTCATGGTTCTCCTAAATCTAAGCTAAGGGAACTAGTGAACTTGCTGGCTAGGTTTTGACCTAGCACCACTATTTTACAGGTCTAGGACAATAGGTGAATCCTCAGTACTGGCAAGGGAGTACGTTAGGCAAGAATAAGTCTTCGGAGACTTCCAAGAGTTCCGTAAAGGCGTAGGACATCCTTTTGATATGTTATGTTTGGTTTGGACATTGTTTAGTCCATTATTCTTTGGGTTTATTTAATCAACCATCTGTTTGAATCAGTTCATCAGTGAAGTTAATAAAGTTTATTTCTCCTTTATTTTACTTGTGTCTTGAATGTGAGTACCGCATCTTGTTAGCTTGGTATAATGCGTACACCCTAGAGCTACAGGTTGTTAATGGTTCAACCGGAATTCCTAGTTCTCATTGAGTAAGGGTTGCAGACCTGAAAGGTGAGGGCGAGGTGTTACAATAACGAAAAGATTCTAATTAAGCTCTTCTCACCAGTGTGGTTTGTTGAAAAAGTAGTTCATGATAGAGAAGCTAAAGGGATATGAAGTAGTTGATGAGGAACTATAGAAGGAGATCAATTATGATGATGGTGATGGCTAGAGAACATACAATTTGTACATCTAGATTTGTTGGTACGTACGTAAACGAATCTTCAACCTTCTTAGTCTTCAATTCATTCACAATTCGATTTGAAGATTAAGAGTAGATGGTAAAGATTAAAAAAGACACATCTTTGAACTTGATGGAAATGAGCCATTTAAATTTGAAGTTTTGTCCATGCATTTTCTTTGAGTTTATCTTATTATTATCATATTTTTTAACTAATTTTAAGATTTTTAATTATTAGTTAAGTTTTTCTGATATCGTGTTTTTTTGGTGTTCCGTAGGTTTGGGAGCTACATCATCTACTGGTGTTCTGTAGGTTTGAGGGCTTCATTTACATGTTCTTCATTTATACCATTTATGTCCTGCAATGTTATTTTATGTAATAATTACACTCAGTTTACACCTGCAAGTGGGTGCCACATGGAGTTGAACCAAAGGTTGATTTTTTGTGAACGTAAATCTCCTCGTCATTGAGATGGCATCGGCGCATGGGTTATTTCCATGTGGGCTCACCTAATAGTCACTTTTATTCCTACAATTTATTTACATGCCAGTGGGTGTCACATATAGGTGATCCAAGGGCTGATTCTTTGTGACGAAGATCTCATCATCATTTGGATCACACTAGCCCATGGGCTGCACAATTTTCTAGCTCACACTCACATTTGAGAGGGTAAAGTGAGTTTGTCGGGGGACATAAGGGCTTGTTAAAAATAAAAAAAACCTAAACTTGACATAGAAACACATCCTTCTTCATTAACCTACTACTACAGTACTACAAACAACAAAAACCAAAAAAAAAAAACAACAATCTACAAAAAATGCTGATTGCCATACCAAAAATTGTGAAAGGGGTGTAACATTTAAAAAGTTGAGGTGTAAATAAACCAAATCTTCCATAAGTTTCCCAACAAATTTTAAGGGAGGTAGGACTCAAAGTGAGGATTTGCAAGAAATCAAGTTTCCCAGGGAAACATATTTCCAAGGATTCATGGCAACCAAAGAGACCAGAGAAACTAAAGTTCTAGTTACTCTCTGGTCCCCACCAAATTGTTGAAAATTATGTAGGAACAGTAATGGAAACTTGAACGGCTTAAAGAACTCCAAGGCACGTAGTCGCTTTCTTTTAAATAATATTTCACCCCTATAATTGCACCAGGGTATACGAAATATGTTCTCAGGATACAATAGAGTCTAACCGAAAGATTTAGCTTTGTCAACTTCGATCCCACGCTCAGAAACAATGTGTCCTAGAACAATGTCTGACTTCACCATGAAGTGACATTTCTCCCAATTGAGAACTATGTTCTTTTCTATACAACGCTTAAGGACAAGTGTCAAATTGTGCAAACATGTGTCAAAAATAGAACCAAAAACAGAGAAATCATCCATGAACACTTCCAAAAATCTCTCAACCATGTCAGAGAAAATGCTCAACATACATCGCTGAAAAGTAGCAGGAGCATTACATAACCCAAAGGGCATGCGACGATAAGCAAACGTGCCAAATGGACATGTGAAAGTTGTTTTCTCTTGGTCCTCACGAGCAATTGGGATTTGGTTATAACCAGAATAACCATCGAGAAAGCAATAGTAAGAGTGACCTGAGAGACGATCTAACATCTGATCAATGAAGGGTCAGGGAAAATGGTCCTTTCGGGTCATCGAGTTCAGTTTCCTATAATCTATGCACACACGCCAACCTGTTTGGATCCTAGTTGGAAACAATTCATTGTTCTCATTCTTTACGACGGTGACACCTGATTTCTTAGGAACTACTTGGATAGGACTGACCCACTCACTGTCAGAAATGGGGTATATGATACCTGCATCCAATAACTTAATAACCTCGGCCCTAACTACCTTCTTCATGACAGGGTTAAGTCTTCTATGTGGTTCCCCTGATGTCTTTGCATTTTCTTCAAGATGGAACTGATGCATGACAATTGAAGGACTAATCCCCCTAATATCAGCTATAGTCCAACCTATTGCTTCACAATGGGTGCTAAGAACCTTAAGCAATCGACCTTCTTGTTCTTTCTCTAAGTCAGATGCTATGATAACTGGTAAAGTGTTTACCTCTCCAAGAAAGACATACTTCAACGTTTCAGGCAGGGGTTTCAGCTCTAACTTAGGTGGACAAACTACAGATGAGATATGATCTAACGTAGAGATAGGCAATGGTTCAGCTTTAACATTCCATCGTCTTGTGTCCAACAAAGGAGTAGAATCAAGTAAGGCATTCACTTCTTGAACTGATTTATCCATATCAAAATTATGACCGAAATGTGCCAAACACTGTTCTAATGGATCAGAGTAAGAATTTTCCTCAAACACTTGACTTACTATGGATTCAATCATGTTGATTTCCTCAAAGTCATCAGACTCATACAAATTTGTGCCATTATTGAAGACATTTAGTGTTATCTTCATATTCCTGAAAGCTAATGACATCATCCCATTCCTACACCGTACAACTGCATCAGCTATGGCGATGAAAGGGCATCCTAAAATGACATGCACGTGACTATCGGGGTTGATGACAGGCTCAGTATCTAGCACGACAAAATCAGCAGGATAGTAAAACTCATGAACCTTCACAATAACGTCCTCTATAACTCCCTTGGGTACCTTAGTTGACCTATCTGCTAAACTCAAGGTACTTTTGGTGGGTTTTAGCTCCCCCAAACCTAATTGTTTGTAGACAGAATAGGGTAAAAAGTTCACACTAGCTCCTAAGTCAAGCAAGCATTTTTCAATGATTGTGCTCCCTATCTTGATAGCAATGGTGGGACACCCTGGGTCCTTAAATTTGGGTACAACCTTCTGTTGGATGAAACTAGTTGCTGATGCAGCAACATCAACATGCTTAGGGGTAGAATTTCTTCTCTTCACTGTGGTTAGGTCCTTAAGAAATTTGGCATAGGAAGGTATCTGTTGAATGGCATCTAAGAAAGGAATGTTGATTTGGATATACTTAAAGACGTCTAGGATTCCTTCTGTATTATGTTTCTTCCTATTATCTTGAAGACGTTGAGGAAAAGGTGCTTTAGGTACAAAAGGTGGAAGAACATCATCAATGAGTTTACCTTTTCCATTTTCCTTCTGAGTTGATTTTTTTTCATTTGCTTTCTCTGTGACCTTCTCGGGTTCACTCGGTTCAGGTATTACAGGAATTTGGACTTTATTGTCAACTTGCTTTCCAGATCTTAAGGTAATAATGGATTGAACTTCACTCTGATGCTCATCGGAACTACTGCCGACTTGGTGTTGCCCTCGAGGCATAAAAGTAGGTCCAGTTTGTGGTTTAGGATTTGGAACTGTCTGACTAGGAAATTGTCCTTTTTCTCTCCCTCCGACCATAAGAACTAATTGGTCCAATTGCACTTCTATCTTGGTAATAGCCCTAGAATGGTTCTGGTTTGTCTCCATCTGACTTTGCATGAATAGCTGAAGGGTATCCTCCAAAGATGGTTTCCTCTGATTAGGTGGCACATAGGGAGGTGCTAGAGTAGTTACATGAGTATTTTGTTAGGGAACATTCCCATTGAACTCATGTGGTTGCTTCCAAGAAAACTTAGGATTGTTTCTCCAACCAGGATTGTATGTGCTACTGAAGGGATCATTGTTGGGATATGGCTTACGGAAGGAATTAAAATGATTGACGTGTTCAGCTTTGGTAGCAGCTAACCCCGGACAGTTCTCAACTAAGTGATCGGAAGCTTCACACAACACACACATGGGGGATTCTATAAACCTAACACTCTCAAGATGGTTGGATCCCTTCTGGGCCTCTAAAGCTTCTAGGCGCCTAATTACTGTAGCTAATTTAGCTTCAGTTTCAACACTAGTGTCTAACCGGTGAATGCTTCCTCTAAAAGTGGAATTCCTACTTGGCTCAGGTTCCCTCATAGAATCCCATTGTCGCACTTTCTCAGCAATTTCAAAGAATAAATCATAGCATTCATTAGGGGTTTTCAAAGTAAAATCCCCTCCGCTCATTGTTTCAACTTGGATGCAAGATTCACTAGTTAGACCTTCGTATAAAATTTGTGCCAAATGAGATTTGGGAAATCCATGGTGAGGACATTGGTACTGTAACTCACGGAATCTTTCTAGGTAACTGTAAAGGCTCTCACCAACTTTTTACTTAGATGTTTGAATTTGGTGATGAACCGAAGTAGTTTTATGATATGGATAGAATCTTTTAATGAAAAGCTCAGCAAGTGCAGCCCATGTCGTAACTGATCCTGGAGGGATTGAATATGTCCAGTCCTTGGCCATGTCTTTGAGAGAGAATGGAAATAAACGAAGTTTTAGAACTTCTTCAGGAACTTTAGGATAATTCAGTGTTCCACATATTTCTTCGAAATT
>MVGT01004051.1:9292-21158 GCA_002174775.1 Macleaya cordata
GAAAGACATACTTCAACGTTTCAGGCAAGGGTTTCAACTCTAACTTAGGTGGACAAACTACAGATGGGATAGGATCTAACGTAGAGATAGGCAATGGTTCAATTTTAGCCTTCCATCTTCTTGTGTCCAACAAAGGAGTAGAATCAAGTAAGGCATTCACTTCTTGAACTGATTTATGTATATCGAAATTATGACCGAAATGTGCCAAACACTGTTCTAATGGATCAAAGTAAGAATTTTCCTCAAACACTTGACTTACTATAGATTCAATCATGTTGACTTCCTCAAAGTCATCAGACTCGTACAAATTTGTGCCATTGTTGAAGATATTTAGTGTTATCTTCATATTTCTGAAAGCTAACGACATCATTCCATTCCTACACCGTACAACTGCATCAGTTGTGGCGAGGAAATGGCGTCCTAAAATGACAGGCACGTGACTATCGAGGTTGATGACAGGCTCAGTATCTAGCACGACAAAATCAGCAGGATAGTAAAACTCATGAACCTTCACAATAACGTCCTCTATAACTCCCTTGGGTACCTTAGTTGACCTATCTGCTAAACTCAAGGTGATTTTGGTGGGTTTTAACTCCCCCAAACCTAGTTGTTTGTAGACAGAATAGGGTAAAAGGTTCACACTAGCTCCTAAGTCAAGCAAGCATTTTTCAATGATTGTGCTCCCTATCTTGATAGCAATGGTGGGACACCCTGGGTCCTTAAATTTGGGTACAACCTTCTGTTGGATGAAACTAGTTGCTGATGCAGCAACATCAACATGCTTAGGGATAGAATTTCTTCTCTTCACTGTGGTTAGGTCCTTAAGAAATTTGGCATAGGAAGGTATCTGTTGAATGGCATCTAAGAAAGGAATGTTGATTTGGATATTCTTAAAGACGTCTAGGATTCCTTCTGTGTTATGTTTCTTCCTATTATCTTGAAGACGTTGAGGAAAAGGTGCTTTAGGTACAAAAGGTGGAAGAACATCATCAATGAGTTTACCTTTTCCCTTTTCTTTCTGAGTTGATTTTTTTTCATCTGCTTTCTCTGTGACCTTCTCGGGTTCACTCGGTTCGGGTATTACAGGAAGTTGGACTTTATTGTCAACTTGCTTTCCAGATCTTAAGGTGATAATGGATTGAACTTCACTCTGATGCTCACCGGAACTACTGCCGACTTGGTGTTGCCCTCGAGGCAAAAAGGTAGGTCCAGTTTGTGCTTTAGGATTTGGAACTGTCTGACTAGGAAATTGTCCTTTTTCTCTCCCTCCGACCATAAGAGCTAATTGGTCCAATTGCACTTCTATCTTGGTAATAGCCCTAGAATGGTTCTGGTTTGTCTCCATCTGACTTTGCATGAATAGTTGAAGGGTATCCTCCAAAGATGGTTTCCTCTGATTAGGTGGCACATAGGGAGGTGCTAGAGCAGTTACATGAGTATTTTGTTGAGGAACATTCCCATTGAACTCATGTGGTTGCTTCCAAGAAAACTTAGGATTATTTCTCCAACCAGGATTGTATATACTACTGAAGGGATCATTGTTGGGATATGGCTTACGGAAGGAATTAAAATGAATGACGTGTTCAGCTTTGGTAGCAGCTAACCCCGGAAAGTTCTCAACTAAGTGATCGGAAGCTTCACACAACACACACATGGGGGATTCTATAAACCTAACACTTTCAAGATGGTTGGATCCCTTCTGGGCCTCTAAAGCTTCTAGGCGCCTAATTACTGTAGCTAATTTAGCTTCAGTTTCAACACTAGTGTCTAACCGGTGAATGCTTCCTCTAAAAGTGGAATTCCTACTTGGCTCAGGTTCCCTCATAGAATCCCATTGTCGCACTTTCTCAGCAATTTCAAAGAATAAATCATAGCATTCATTAGGGGTTTTCAAAGTAAAATCCCCTCCGCTCATTGTTTCAACTTGGATGCGAGATTCACTAGTTAGACCTTCGTATAAAATTTGTGCCAAATGAGATTTGGGAAATCCATGGTGAGGACATTGGTACTGTAACTCACGGAATCTTTCTAGGTAACTGTAAAGGCTCTCACCAACTTTTTGCTTAGATGTTTGAATTTGGTGACGAACCGAAGCAGTTTTATGATATGGATAGAATCTTTTAATGAAAAGCTCAGTAAGTGCAGCCCATGTCGTAACTGATCCTGGAGGGATTGAATAAGTCCAGTCCTTGGCCATGTCTTTGAGAGAGAATGGAAACAAACGAAGTTTTAGAACTTCTTCAGGAACTTTAGGATAATTCAGTGTTCCACATATTTCTTCGAAATTCCTAATATGGAAATAAGGATTTTCACTATCAGTTCCTTTAAATTCGGGGAGCTCTTTTAGGGTTCCTTGTGTGATCTCAAATTTACCATCAGTGTGTGGTATTATCACTCCAGGATGTTGAATTATCCTAACGGGGTTCATACAATCCCGTAGTGTTGGATCATGAGGAGCTATAAGAGCTTCATTCTCGACCTGTGCTTCATTGTCAATAATATTGACTCCAGCCATATTAGTGAAGCGACAAAATCTACCAATGAACGTTGATGGAAGAGGACTTAGATCAAAGAGATCGTTACGTTCAACACGTTTTCCAATTCGTCTCCAAAGAAGCATGCACAATCACCGCTGATACACCAAACAAACCTAACTTTTTAGCAAATAATGCAGGATGGCTCACCTAAATTTGAGAGCAAGATCCTTGAAAAAATGTTTCTTGGAGTACTCTCTCTCTTTTTAAGACTAGCTCCTATTCTTTTCAAAGGTAATCTTCAGTTGCTAACCTAACAAACTCTGTCAAAGCAGCCCGATTAGGTAAGTTCCCAGTTCGAACAGTAAGCTTGTAAAGCTTTTGGCACTGTCTTACTTAGGCAACGTACCCCTTTCTCAGGGTGGCCTTTTTGTCAGAACTTTCCTTAATCGCTAGCTTTTCCTGAGTGTTTGTAAAGTAAACAATGAAGTTATTTTCCCTTTAAAGAATTTTTCTGTGAGCTTGAAACCCTAGAGTCCTCTTGCTAGTCCGTATTTTAGGCTTAAGATCGCGTTAAGTTGTGCTTTTCCTAGTTCGGGCAAAAGAATCCGGTGATGAAATCCGATTCTTATCTTTTTGGGTCCAATTATGCCCTTTACTAAGAAAGACAATAAATTCTTTTTAGATCGCAATCAATTTATCAAGCAAAGGCATCCAGAAACCCACTTGCACGAGATTCGTGAGTGTTTAGAAATTACCTCCCGGATACCACCAGGCGATGACCAGTTGTAGTCGACTAAGGCCACTGTTCCAAAACGATGTGCGAACCTTAGGTGCAGATCACATAAATAGAGAGAATATTCACGGATGATACGAGCTTTTCTCTCTATCTAGTGATAGTCCTTCCCTGTTGATTTACAACTTGTGCTCCTTTTAAAAGAGTCAAAACTTATGTTTTACAAAACTACAATCCAAAATACATTGTTCTAAATAACAAAAATAAAATAAATAAATACAAAACAATAAAAAAAAAATTCTTGGTCTTGCTCTTTAATTCTTTTTCCACTTCAACCTGCACAACAAAAACAACAAATACCAAGAGTGAAATAAAAAAAATTATTTTAAATAAAACTAATGACATCAGCACGACATCATGCTGATGTCATCACATGGAATTGCTTATATTCAGTACGATTTTTTTTATTTTTTTGTTTTGCCCCTTTTTTTTAATTAAATAGCTAAAATAAAAAAATTACAAAGATGGAAATAGTACTGTTTTTTTTGTATAAAACTAAAAATTAATAACAACTATTAGTACCTTTGGTTTTAGACTGATGACATCATGATGATGTCATCGAATTTCAATTCAATAAGTACCCTGTGTTTTTTTTTTTAAAAAAAAAATAAAAATTTAAACTAAAAATTTTAAACAAACCAAAAACAGTACTGGTTTTTTTTTTAGATTGATGACATCAGCACGACATCATGCTGATGTCATTAAATTTCAATAACAGTAGAATCACGAAATTTTTTGTTTTTGTTTTTTTTTAATTAAAATTCTTATGATATTACTGAAAAGGAAAAAAATAGTACCAATGAACAATGTGAATAATATTTAAAAAAAAACCTAAACTAAAATTAAAAATACATATTACCGTTAATCCCCGTCAACAACGCCAATTGATTGGTCGTGATTTTATCACTCAATAATATTTATACCGCAATCGCACGGTTGTCTATTGAGACAACGACAAGTACGGGTCGATCCACAAGGATTAAGGAATAAGTAAAATTAATTTAATTAAGATTGAACAGTTTTTAATTGATTTGAAGCAAATGAAATAACTAAATAAAAATTTCACAAAAAGTAGAAGAACTAGGATTTCAGATTCCACTAATTAAATGCATACTATCAATTTAAACTCTCTCTAATTTCCCTTCAATTATAACTTAAACCCAATACAAATCGAAATAATTTGTGGAGAGAGTTTAAATTGATGGTATGCATATAACTAGTGGAATCTGAAATCTTAGTTCTTCTACTTTTTGTGAAATTTTTATTTAGTTATTTCATTTGCTTCAAATCAATTAAAAACTGTTCAAACTTAATTAAATTAATTTTACTTATTCCTTAATCCTTGTGGATCGACCCGTACTTGTCGTTGTCTCAATAGACAACCGTGCGATTGCGGTATAAATATTATTGAGTGATAAAATCACGACCAATCAAAATGTTAGAGAAGACTTTTACGACCTTTCATACCTTGAATGTGCTCCTACAACAGTAGTATCGAGAGCGTCGTTGTAAGAGATATTCTGAACTAATCTCTTATCTTCTCGTAGCGGAATAAAACAATCAGCTGTTATTGATAAACCATGCTTCTCGTCCTTCTGGTTCTGCATCACTGCCAGAAGCACATGCAAAGTCCTCTTTTGGACGTAGAAACAGACGAGGTAAGCGTGGTCGAAATCGCAAAAGTTGTGTCACAGTAATTCCAGATATGCTCCGTATGACCAGAAGTAGAAAAATACGGATAAGAATCAATCGAACCCTAGCAGTGGGACGATAAAAAATCAAAACACCAGAAATGAGATGATACAGGATCGCACCCCCAGAAGAGGAACGATTCTAAAATGATGCAGCGTGGTTTGCCGAATAAACCTCGTAAAACTAATGAAGAAGTCTGCCATCGTTGTGGTATGCATGGACTCTGGTCGCGTACATGTTGTATAGCGAGACATCTGATAGATCTTTACCAATCTTCACTCAGAAAGCCAGAAGCTAATGCTGAGATGAACTTTAGTTACAACATTGATCATTGACAAATACCCACCTGGAATTACCTGAAGCCTTCTATGACCTTGAAGGCAGTGACTTAGATCAACTCTTTGGTGATGGGCATGTCTACACAAAATAGAGTTTTATTTACTTTTGACTGTGAATATTTGTACTCACTTTTATACATGTATATACATATGTATGTAGAAATCAAATCAGCCGCCTGAAGTACGGTGTGAACTTTGTTGGAACACACCAACTGTATCTCATCATGATCCTCACACCACTCAATCTGAAATTGAAGTGCAGAAGATTGTCCAGCTCCAGAAGATAGCTAATGAAATGCCTGATGTATTCAATGATGCAGCAAAAGTGACTAAATCACATATTCCTGATGTAAATGCTCCAGCTCGAATTGATGTCCTAGCAGGATGTCTCGTCCCAGCAGGACGTGTTATTCCTGTAGAACAACCCATTAATATTGCAGCCAATGAGTCGTCTAAAGCCCGCTTGAAGCATGGACGACTACTCGGTTCAAAAGATTTTATTCCCCAGAAGCGGAAATGCCAATCAAAATTTATGCAAGATAGTAATCCAGAAGAGGCTATTAAAAGGTCCACACTCTCTACAACAATACCTTCTGAATAGAAACAATCTCCTGAAGAGATACTAACTCCTAAAGAGACACAAACCCCTGACGAGGGGAATCCTCCTAAAGAGGACCACGTACCTGTGAATAAAGAAATCTCAATAAATTATGTTTTTACTAGAGAGGTGTGGAATGAAACTATTGTTAACGAAATATTCTCATTCCAAGTAGCTACTAGAATTGTCATAGATGATGATGGTATTGAGCCACACTCTGTAGAAGAATGTCGACATAGAATTGATTGACCAAAATGGAAAGAAGCAATCTAAGCTGAATTAGATTCTCTTGCAAAACGTCAAATTTTTGGACTTGTAGTTCTAACACCCAAAAATGTAAACCCTGTAGGTTACAAATGGGTGTTTGCAAGAAAACGCAATGAGAAAAACGAAGTCGTTCGCTATAAAGTACGACTTGTGGCACAAGGTTTCTCGCAAAGACCTGGGACTGATTATGAAGAAATATATTCTTCTATTATGGATGCAATCACTTTTCGATATCTAATAAGTTTGATAGTCTCAGAAGGACTCAACATGTATCTAACAGATGTGGTTATAACATATCTGTATGGAAAGTTAAATACAAATATCCATATGAAAGTCCTTGAAGGATTCATATTGCCTAAAGCAAAATCACATCATATGTACTCACTTAAGCTTAAATGAGCTTTATAGGGATTAAAGCAATCTGGGTGAATGTGGTATAATCGCCTTAGTGAATATTTAATTAAGGAAGAATATGTCAACAATCCCATTTGCCCATACGTATTCATTAAGAAAACAGAATCTGGATTTGCTATCATTTCTGTATACGTCGATGGTATCAATCTTATTGGGATTCCTGAAGAGCTCAAGAACGCTGCAGAATACTTAAAAAAGGAATTCGAGATGAAAGACCTTGGAAAAACAAAATTTTGTCTCGGCCTGCAGATCGAGTAAAGTATATACAGAATTCTTGTCCATCAAACAACGTATACTAAAAAAGTCCTGAAGCACTTTAATATGGACAAGGCATATCTGCTTAGTACTTCTATGGTTATGAGATCTCTCGATGCCGAGAAAGCTCCCTTTCGCCCAAAAGAGGAAGATGACGCACTACTTGGTCCAGAAGTACCATATCTCAGTGCGATCGGTGTATTGATGTATCTTGCACAATGTACTAGACCTGATATTGCTTTTTCAGTAAATTTGTTAGCCAGGTTTAGTTCTGCACTGATAAGGAGGCATTTGACTGGTGTCAAATAGATTCTCTGTTATCTCCGTGGCACGACAGACATGGGATTATTTTACTCTAGAATTCCATCTAATGGCTCACAAATCCAAGGCTATACAGATGCCGGATATCTTTCTGATCCCCACAAAGCTATCTCCCAATCTGGCAACGTTTTACAAATAGTGATATAGCTTTTTCTTGGTGATCTAATAAACAAAGTCTTCCAGCTACTTCTTCGAATCATTCGAAGATTATTGCACTTCATGAAGCTAGCAGAGAATGTGTATAGCTGAGATCACTAATTGGACATATCAGAAGCTCTTGCGCTCTACCCTCTATTACAGATGTTCCAACTGCCATTTTTAAAGACAATGCTGCTTGTATATCACAAGTTAGAGAATGCAACATCAAAGGTGATAGAACCAAGCATATCTCACTAAAGCTATTTCATTCTTACTATCTCCATAAGAACCATGAGATTGATATCCAGCAGATACAATCCTGCGAGAATTTTGCTGATCTGTTCACCAAGTTTCTACCAACATCAACTTTCAGAAAGCTAGTCCATGGAATTGGTATGAAGCGTATGTATCATCACTCGGACTGATCCGAGATACTGCTCAATCAGGTAGAGTATACCGGTACCTACTTTTGTCTGACTAGACCTTATCGCGTTATACTCTTTTTTCTTTGTCAAAGTTTTGTCACTTTGGATTTTTCTTGTCAAAGTTTTTAACGAGGCAGCTTATGCCAGTCCAACACTCTTTTAAGTCTATTGTACTCTTTTCCTTAGCTCAAGTTTTGTCCCTCTGGGTTTACCTGGCAAGGTTTTTAATGGGGAAGTGTTATAACATGTAGGTGTTTTGGTGGCTGATCCACTGCTTCACTGTTTGCATGTAACAGGTGTCAACATCTCTCAATACTTATCTTGTTTTTCACCTCCTATATATACCCCTTTTGTATGTTGTAAGATACAGAGATAATAAGAGATGAATTGTATGTTGAGATACATATAAGTTAGTACGATCCGGTTCCTTATAGTTAATAAGAGATCTCCACTTCTCTCGTACATCCTTTTGTATTTGATATCTTGTGTGTAGAAATCATAACATACAATACATCCTTTTGATTATTCATATTTGTTTGTAATGAAGTAAATAAATAACTAGTTTGTTTAACCGATAAAAAGAAAATCAGTTTATTTGTTTATATAATGGAGTATCCAGAGATTAGTTTATTTGTATATTTTATATGATTAATTATTTTTTAATATGATAAAGTTAGAAGTACCAAATAGCATAATTTATTAATTATTTGATGTTAACAATATTTGATCGATTTTTATTCTTTCTTTTCTTTTCGCTCAATAATTTTTTATTTTATTTTTAATGTGATTGATTAGTTATAACACACTATAATGTAGAAATAAAAAGACTTATTTATAAATTATTTGTTAGTACATTAATTTTTTTAATCAAATTGTTAGTACATTAATTTTGATCATACATTGTTTTGAAAAGTAATCCATATTAATTTATTACACTTATGAATACCACACATTATTTGGTTATTCCATATTGTGTTAACAATACATTTCTATTACATTTTTATTACATTAATATTATTTGATTACTTGATAGTTTATTTTATTAACTAATTAACCACATTAGTTTTATATGCTAGCAATTTATAATTTATAGTTTTAATGTTTGTAAAATTTAGAAATGTCGGATGGAGAACAACAACAATAACAACAAGAGGTTGTAAAAGGAAAAAGAAAAAATGATACTTGGACAATGGAAGAGAGTAATGAGTTATTACAACTCTTGGTTGATGCATATCAACATGGTTGGCGTAACACTAGTAGCATTATACCTAAGCAAACAATAGAGCAGAAAATATTGCCACAACTTAATGCTAAACTCCAGCAACAAAATAATGACAAAAATGTGATATTCAAACCAAAAACCTATGAAAATTATTTGAGTTGTTTCAGATGGTTTAAAAACCATTATAGGGATCACTTTACACTTATGCGGTTCAATTCTGGATTCGGGTGGGACAATATCAGACAAAAATTCAAAGTTGCTGACGAAGTGTGGACAAATTTCATTCAGGTGAGTCAGTTATATTGCATTGCTGAATATGAGATTATTATTGCATGCAACTAATTAACATTTATGGATATTAAATTTTTTTTATTTGTTAGTCCCATCATGGTCTTGCACACCTTCGTATTGACACTATAGTAGATTATGAGAATTTACGGATTGTAATTAAAAATTCGACTACTATTAGGAGGTCATCCTTCGGTATATGCACTAATACCGATGCACCCCTCTATGGAGTAGAAGAACAGAGAAGATTTGTAATAAAAATTTAAGTTTTGATGATCAGAGTGGGACATTTAAAGCAACGAAACATGAATCATTAAATCAAGCTACAATAGATCAACCTCTAACTCAATGTGCAGATACGAGGGTGCCATTAGAAAGCACACAGTGAAAGAAACTTAATAGAACAGAGAATGGTGCGGTTGGCAGCTCATCATATAGCACTTCATCACAAAATCAACTTCTAGAACAACTATACCTTGATGTGCATAACATGTCCAATAAGTTTGATGCAATAGTGGAAAAACGAGGTGCATTGTGGGATGCTATGAAGGAGGACCCAAGATTGGACATGGAAACTCGATTCAGGGCAATGAAGTTTGTAGTTGGAAGGGAAACCAAAGAGATGTTTGTTGGTATGTCACCTGAGGAGCGCACGAATGGATTACGTTTCAGATTAAAGATGATTTTTATTCATTGGATAATTGAGGAACCTTGGAACTTTGAAACTCTTTAAATTTGAATAAATTTTGGTGGGTATTTTTGTTCTCTGTCCGACATTAATTCAAATTTTTTTAAAGTTTTTTTAGCATTATTTTAAACATTATTTTATTTTGTTATGGATTGCATAAAATAAATAAAAGATTATGAACTTTATTTTGTTATGGATTGTAATAAACAGAAAGCTTATAAACTTGATTTTACCTTTTGTTATTAATTTTTAGGTGCAAAATGTCTAAAATGGACATAAATGAAAATAATGTGTTAAGGGAAGATGAAGAGGAAGAATTGGAGCTCATTACTTCTTTATTAATGCAAATGATAGTCGTAGAAAAGGTAATGATTGTAATAATGATTATCACAGGTCGGGATAATGAACATATTGAACGTCCACTAACACGACGACTAATTACATCAAATGGATACTTATATATAAATAAAATATTAAATGAGGATGCTAAAGATTTTCGACAAAGGTATATGATGTATCCTGATGTTTTTTGAAAATTATTTGCTATCATTAGGGATAAAACACTTTTACAAGATAAGAGATACATTTGTGTCGAAGAAATGCTTGGAACTTTTCTACTCACAGTAGGCCAAAATAGTCGTTAATGTGTAACACGTGAGACATTTGGCAGATCCCACTTTACTATTAGTAGAAATTTTAATAGGATATTAAAAGCCTTAAACACAATAGCAGCAGATATGATAGCCAAACCCGCTTCGACAGTGCAGGCTAAAATAAGAGATAGCACACGATTTTATCCTTACTTTAAGGTAAGTTATGAATAATACATTTTTTGTTATTAATAAATGATTAATTATTTTAAAAGTACAAGAATTAATTTTAGGATTGTATTGGAGTTATGGAAAAAACTCATATAATGTATTAGCAGCTTATAACTTCGATTTAGAATTCATATATGTGCTAGCTGGATGGGAGGGATCGACTCATGATTCGAAGGTGCTAAATGATGCATTGACAAGGAGAAACGGACTCAAAGTCCCACAGGGTACCTAGTTATTTTTTTGCACTTTGGTTGAACTATTTTTTAAATTTACATATCTAATAAATGAATATATATGTTTATCAATAGGTAAATACTTCTTAGTGGATTGTGGATTTGCAAATCGACGATAGTTTTTAGCTCCATATCGTGGTGTCCGATATCATTTACAAGATTTTTCCGGTAAAGGTCGTTATCCAGAAAATGAGAAAGAGTTGTTCAACCTTTGGCATTCTTCCTTGAGAAACGTAATTGAGAGAATATTTGGTATTTTTAAATCCGCACCACAATTTTTAAGTCCGCACCTCCATTTCCATATGAGACACATGCACACATATATAGTGCTTGCTTGTGTTGGACTACACAGCATTTTTCGGAAGGAGTGTCATTTAGATGAATTTCTTATAGAAGAAAATGGCGACACTTCATTATCTTTTTCATTACCAATCAATGAGGAAGGTGATTCAGAACAAAATTTTCAAACTCAAGAACCCCAACGAGAAGAAGCTAATGAATGACGAGCTGGTATAGCTTCTAATATGTGGAGAGTGTTGGGTTTACGCCCTAAAACAATTAAAATGACATTTTATGTGTTAATAAATAGTTTATTAATTTTGCATGCATGATAATAATAATGAGTTTACGTAGATGAACTAGATGCATGCAAGTGTTGCATGTGGGAGATATAGTTCATTAGTACATTGTTCGTAGTTTATTAGATTACTGTTCTGTTGACAATAAACTATAATGCATTGGTTAACTGTGTGATAAATCTCCATCACTGGAGTGTTGACTCCTAAGTCCAATGCATTGATGTAACAAGTTTACATCGAACTGGTCAGCATGGAATTATGTTATTTCATGTCACTAAATAACTGAAATTCCATGGAGACCATTGTTGCATTAAACCT
>MVGT01004051.1:25954-48579 GCA_002174775.1 Macleaya cordata
TCCTAGTTCTAATTAATAACTGGTGGAGAAAACCCTAGCCTCCATTCTAGTTCTAGGTTTTCTAATCTTCAGGTTGCAAGAAGAAGAAGAAAGCTTGGTGATCTACAGTAGGAGGTTTGAAGCAACTAATTGAAGCCTTCTAATTCAAGTTTGTTGGATTAAGCGTTGAAGGTAAGCAACTAATCTATTTTAAAGATCCTTATTAACAGTTGATAGATCCTACATGAATCAGAGATTAATTTTTTTTTTAAACCCTATTATGTTTTCCGCTGCGTAAATATAATCTCTGGTTTGTGGGAAGCAAACCAACAGAGAGATGGTACAAATGGCAAAAGTTCATTAAAGTTTGATAATTATGTGTCTTATGTAGATTCATTAATAATGACGCATTACTCTAATAATTAGCTTCTACTTTGATAGTTAATGAAATGAGTGTTTTGATCCTCTTATAAATCCTTGACAATCTTTATAAATCCATGAAAAAATCTGAAAAACTCCATTATAGTCCCAAACATGAATCTTTAAAAATCCTTGGAGTCTTTCAGGATACATTATAAATCTGCTGGATTCTGCCAAAATCCATAAAAATCCATCACTTAAAAGAATTCGTCACAATCTTTAAATATCCAGATTGAATACACCCCCTAAGTCTAATTATCAGATTTTTAGGGTTTGGAAAATTATTGGGCCGTTGGGCCCAACGGAAGGAGGTAAGCCTTAGAACCCTATTCAATGGGTTCCAGGCACTCAAAGCTTATTAACATGATTGCGATGGTCGGAAGCTAATTAAAGTAACTAAAACCAAGATTAAGTTACTAACAACTTGGAATAATGATTCAAGCAAGCAAAAGCATGAAAACAATGATTCTTGTAATTAAAGCAATAAACAAGAGACAAAAACTTTCACATGCACTTTTAAGCATTATTAGATCAAGATAATGATAATCTCATATTTTGGAGATCCTTTTTTTTTTAACGGGACTGCTGCCCAGGTTACAATATGGCGTAGATACATGTAGTGGTCATGTGAGAAGCGCAGAGAAACTACCAAGAACATCGTCACCAACAAATGCAGGAAAGGCACCCACCAACGGGCATAGAGAAACCGCCAATAACAACGTACCTATATTTATTATCAGATTACATAGGACAAACTTAACTGCAATACCACAGCTGAGAAGTTTTGATCCCAAGACCTCCCACTACCAAAGATTTATGAGAGAGATGCACAACCATTGAGCTAAAGGCCCAAAACATGGATAAAAGTGAGCGAAAATCGCTTCAAACTCAATTTAATTAACAATATTTTTAATAATCGAAACCGATCATCTTAATCCTTATGCTAGACCATACTAATCTATCACAAACATTAAGGTAATTAAAGCATTCTCACCATTGAATTTTCAATATACAACTCACTTTTTATGAGACATTTTAAACAAACTTACGTAGAGATTTTTCATTTTAATATCATTATCATTCATGGAACATGGCTACATCATCAAAATGAATAAAAATAACATGAAACTACATGGAACATCAAGAAATCATATTATATCACATTTATGAAATCTAGTCCACCAAGTATCATCTACATCATGCAATCATCAAAATCTAGAGATCATGACCATGGGATTTACATAACATGCTTAATATTATAGCATCAAAAGCATAAGTTTAACTCCATAAAATATTTACCATAAGATTTGATTCATTAATAGAATTTGATTTTATTCCACTTAAAAACATACATCACATTTATGGAAACATGATTACAACAAGATCAACATCATCTAACAACATTTTCTCATTATTACATTACATTACATTTGAGCATAATTTTTATGCAAAAAAAAGGTGTTTTAGGGTTTCACCCCTAAAAAATTAGCAATTAGGGGTTCGTTCCACTTTTTTGAAAAAGCTGAATTTAGTCCAAAATTAGATGAAAACCGTTAAATTTTTATTTTCTTGTGCACATATGAACTACGCATGTGTATTTTGACAAAACTGCTCTTACATGTTTAATGCGTGAAAGAGTTGAGTCGTATTGTCAAAATGCCCAAAGTACACTCTTGTTTATTTGACCTCTTCTTCTTCTCCTTTTCTCTCCTTCAACAATTACAAACCCCATCAGTATGTATCCCCACTGGATGCTGAAACCAGTGATGAATCGTTCAAGGAGCGTCCGAATCATTAGTGAATCATTTGGATCAGTGGTGAATTGTTTAGATCGGGTGAAGTGGAGCATCCAAATTTTTTTAACACATTTTGTAAACCCGTCTTCAATTTTGATCCTCTTCTAATCTCATCTACAAATCTTGTAATCACGTGTAGATTTTATCATTTTCTAGTTTTATCAACAGATCTTGTAGTCTAGATTCATCTTCAGGAAGAATCCCTTTGATCTTTTGGATGTCAAAGATAGAACATATTTGCATATTAGACCCATCAAGATCAGACATAGAGCAAATCCTAGTTCGTCTTGTAGTGTCAAAGGAAAAGAGACAAGTGGAAGATTATCAAATCTCAAATTATTTTGTAGCTTATCATTGTGGTTTGGCCGATCGAACTATTGAAATCAATCACAAGATGCAGATCTGATAGAGAGGATTTAAGAGCCTTACGAATTTCAGATGCATAGAAAACGAGGAGAGGGGGCCTGGAAGAGAACATAAATAACAAACTAAATAGAAAATTAGAAATAGCTTTTGGCCTTCTCCCCTGTTTCACTTTACACATGTCAATTTCTTTTCAAAAATAGATACACATGTTTATGTTTTGTTTAATATCTTACAATACAAATAAAAAACATAATATAAGTTATATTCCTTTCATCTCTTTCCCTCACCACATTTATCTTCTTTTTTCTGCAACGAAAGGAAGTGGTTTGCTAGATTCTGCCACCATCCAGAGAGATCATGTTAATGGTTCGTGATGGCGGTGGTAGCATTAATGGCAATTAGGTTTGCTATTGCTGAATAAGAAAATGAGAATATGTCAAATAAACAAGAGGGTATGTTTATCATTTTGAAAAAATGGGACTTAAGTCCTTCACATGAGGGCATTTTTATCAAAATTTTCATGTGTAGTTCACATGTGCACAAGAAAATAGAAATTTAACGGTTTCCATCCAATTTAGGACTAAATTCAGTTTTTTCAAAAAACGTGGGACGAACTCCTAAATGTTAATCTGGTGTGGGATTAGGATATTTAAAGGAGATTACCTAGTGCTTGCATTCAAGGGTTAAAATAGTAGCAAGAAACCCAATCTCCAAGACAGAAGGTGTAGATCAATCTATGTCCATTACGAAAAAAAGAGTTTTAGGGACGGTTTAAAATTATTCCCAAACATTGCGTTTACATAAACCGTCGCAGACTAGGGCATAGAAGATAGTATTAGAGATGGTTCGTCGGACGATTTTTGCTCGGTGCTAATACTGTACTTAATTGCAACGGTCCAAATCGTCCCTAAAAAGGTTGTTTAGCTATAACATTATTCTACTATTTGGGAAGGATGAGAACCGTCCCTAATATTTAGGGATGCATTAAAATCATACCTAATATGGCTTGTGGATATTAATTACTATCCTTATTGGGATGGTTGGGGACATCCCTAATAGTCTTTTTTTTTCAGTGGTTTGTTCCTGTCATTACATTTATCCATTCTTCATAATCATTTACAAGTCTAAAAAGTAGCAACCATTCTACATTCAATTCCATTCATAATACCAAAATAAGTAAATAACATCCACTTATAATCCATTCACAAGTCCAAAATAACATCCACTTGCATTTATTCATTAATCCAAAATAATATATCTAAATCCATTTACAAGCCCAAAATAAGATATGCACATTTCATTCATAGGTTAAACTTCCATTCCAATATCTAAATGCATGTCTTAGATTAGTAAACCAAAAACAAGAAAGTTTTGCAACTGCAACTCGAGCTCCCATAAATGGTTTCCACCTTTCCCTTGAACTCATTTACAAACTCCCATCTATCTACACAACTTTCTTAAAACCCTACAAATGCAATAATCCATATTAATAATAGAACCAACATCTTATTAGAAAAGAGTGTCCACTTCTAGGACCATATATATGGACTATAAAGAAGATAATTAAGGTTCCAAGTGGTACATGAAGATTGGTTTAACTAAGTTTTACCTATTTCTGTACATTCATATTAAGTACAAAGATAAATGAAGTTATACATCAACAATGAAGTCATTGCAATAGGAAAACAATCTATCCAGAGTTCACTAGTTATTATTGATGTAAGTGGTCTCTCTGAAACAGGGAGGAATTATTATAGTATCTTGTTAGAAATGTCAAACTAAAGCATTATGGTCATCAAATTATCTCAAATTATAGTTAAGACTAACATCTATAGTACTCTAAAATAGAAATCTAGTCTCACAAAAGCAAGGTTTAAACTCGTTGAAATCTAAAACTCACAAAATCTTATTCAAACCACCATTAAAATAACTTGAAACAAAACACTTTCTTGCTGACGAAGAATGATTAAAGGATGATTTCATTGACGATTGATTACATATAATCTCTTTGTATAGATAATTAAAGAGTTTGAACATAGTAATAAGATAAACACAAATCTTTATAATCAATCTCAATCTAATCTTAAACCAAATCTTAAGATACAATATGATTCATCTCTAACACTTGCAACCACCATGCATACTGCACCACCAAACAACCCCTAGATGCATATTTAGGATGTATTCGATATAGAAAAGTCCTATACCATTGATTTACTCCAAGATAGGACTAGAGAATACCCACACAATATTACTAAAACAAGGGATGCACAAAAAAGTGTTATGATATTATTCATTAATCACACTTCACAAAATACTATTCACATATACTATTTTTTTTATACAAGATGCAAAATTAAGCAAGTTTATCTAGTTGTTGCAGCAATCATTTTTTTATATCCTTATTGATCAAAAGTATTGAATCAGTTGTCCGTATCAATTCTACAACTATCTTCTTTATATGGTTGTACACTTTTGATAGAAGTAATGGATATAACACATTTATTCAAAAAATAAGTAGTGCATAAGTATTAATAGATATGATCTCAAACTAGACTAAAATTATATATGAAGTATAAAGAAGGTTGTAAAAACAAAAGAATAAAATTGTAAGATTCGCTCTGAAGAAAAAAACTTTTATCCTTCCACCTACAAACGCGAACGATCGAAGAGAGAAGTGATGGAGTTTTTTTCGAGATTCCTAACTGGGGGAGGAATTATTTATGATGTGTAAATGAGTTACCACCTGATTAATTTGAGAATCAAGACCCGGTTTTAAAAAATTGTTTTGTTTAATAAAACATAGCGATCTTTCTGACTAGTCTGGTCTGCAAAGAGAGATTCCTGGTAAGGGAATCTTGATATGGGTCGAGAAGGTATTAGGCACCCGACAACCGCCCGATTGTGAGATTGGCCACTCCTTCACGACTAAGGGGCATTTTAGAATTTCTTGATCAAACTACGATTATTCTAAGAAAGAGTGTGTACAAAGAAAAGTAAGTTTGCAGCCCCCCCATATCTACGTTTCATACTTGTAAAGTTATGGGCAAAAATAAAAAAGATGGTACACATGCTCTGTCTAGGAACAAGTGTCAAAACAAAGTCACATATATATTTCGATATACGTGTGCACAGAAAGTATTTACACGTGGGCGCGATTCCATGTGTAAACAATAGTACGTATGGATTCTGCTCCATATGTGGTAAGCATGCTTGTTCATGGGCTCTATCTCGTAAACAAACAAGAATGAATAAGTGGGTCCTATGCTACGAAGCAAGCAATGGTTATACGTGGATTCGATTCAACGAACAACCAATTCATATATGGATTCTATTCTATATACAAACGACCAGGCACAAACAGGCGTTATCCCATTTATGGGCTGAGAACTACAAATGGACGCGATTCCACAAGTAATGAGAATATACGTGGACTTGATCCCATATACAAGTGGGCATGGGTGCACATGATTCTATTCCACGAGCGTGCCGAGGAAGACACTTAGGCGCGATCCTAAGTGTTAGCAACCATGATGTACAAGTGTGCGATCATTTAGCTCCGCGATGTAATATGTGTTTACCATTGCACACGTGACACGAAAGAAATTTTGTTGATTTTGATAATGATTTGACATGTGTATTGGTACACGTGGCCTAATGTATGGGTCTTTATGATGATACATGTTTGCTATTGCACAAGTGGCACAATGATTTTGAAAATAATGGATGAGCTATGCCTAGAGATTTGCGCACGAATAATCTAGAGATCATAGCTTTTGAAGAATTTCTAGCTCTAGGATGAACATAATCTAAAGCTAATGCAAGTGATTTGATTAGATAGAAAACTTGTGTTTCTTTTCTTATTCTTGAAAATCTTTGATTTTTGCAAAGTTGGGGTTAGTCTAAGAATTAACCCAAATTATCGAGTATGTAAGACCATCGACATGGTGTAGGCACGCATGTCACACTTAGGTGTGCCAATCCATGGTGGTCACACTTGACGAGTTTAGGCGAATTCCTAGCTTAATCCCAAAAATAACAAGCAATCATAGTCTAATGCTATTCTAAACTAGGAAAGTAAGAGAACAAATAACCCTAGACCCAATGCCATGTTAGGCTTAGAACAATTGCATGTCTAACCTAGGTTATCTTATTCTAGGTTAAAAACAACCTACATTTTAAGTTAATTTTATTAGAGTTTGGGAGTTTTTTGGCTTGTTAAGCCCAGGAGAGAGTGGATGGGCCACAAACAAGTTGAAGTGGATCATAAGGCCCATGAGGGTATGAGGGTTTAGGAAACCCATAAGAGTAATGGGCATGGAGCCCACAAAGTAAGCCTAACACTTAAAAAAGTGTGTAATGGGCTCATTCAAGCACAATGAATGAGTAGGCCCAAAAGGCCTACTAGGTGGATTGTAAAACCCAAGTAGTTTATTTAAAAGTTTATTTGTTATTTGATTTGTTTATAAAGGCAAACATGGAAAGTGACAAGGCACTAATTCAACCCTAGTGTTTCATGATAAACATTGATGAAATACTTGAATTAAACAAGTAAAGCAAAGCATTAAAGGGAATTTTAGCCAAAAATGAGGATTTCTACACTTTAAGCATTCTCTAAGGTATTTTGTCGAACACATTTAAGGTGCACATTCAAACTACCGTAACTTCTTCATTTCACAACCTTTTTGATTCATTCTTGAGTCTATTTTGTGTATTTTTTCATACTCTACAAGACTACAATATTAGATTTTTTATTTCAAACTTGAATTTAAAGATTCCAGCACGTTTTTTTCTAACCTTTCATGTTGTAGAGATTTGATAATCAACCCTTGCACACCCACATATTTGAAAGCATGATCAAATGATTAATACACATACTAAACATGTTATTCTTAACATTAACCATGCATTCCATACAACTTAAGACATCATCACATGATGGAACAACATCCAAAAGAGGTTAATCTTGCTAGCTCATCAAATTACTAATTATTTCATGATACATAAATGTTAAATATGTTTAAATCATTAATTATTTTAAGTAGTATTTAAAGATTTGAACAATAAGAAAGATTGATAACAAATGCATTCCAACAAAATGACTAACAAGTTATTTATGCACAACAAAATGATATAATGAGGAAAGATCTATAAAATGACACATTTATTTATTTATTCCAACTACATCATACAACATTTAGGATGTAATTTCTACTACAAATGAAAAGGGGTTATGATCACCTACCTATTTTACTTAAGATCCACAATGAAGAGAGTGGAGAAAACCCATTGATTAACCCTCCATTAAGACATGATAATTTTTTTTGTTGATGATAAATGATGATAATGACTTTTTTGCTTTTGGAAAAATGGATTGATTTTCTACTAACTCTCTCTAACTTAACATTAAGATGGAAAGAAAACTCAATAAATCTGAGTTCTTCCCATCATGAATGAGGTTTGATGGTATTGGATCTAAACTAGTTTGGTTAGGTAGGATGTAGATAATGGTTGATGGATGATGGGGCTAAAGTGTAAGGCTAAGATCTAATGAAAATGGGTTTACTCTCACCTAACTCTATTTCTCTCCTTCTCAAGCTCTTGAATGCTCTCAAACTATTCAATGTAACTAATGAGATCTATTGAATGCTTATCCCATGAGATCTATTGAATGCTTATCCCATGAGATCTATTGAATACTCCTCAAGAGATCTATTCAATGCTCTCCTCCTTCAAATATTGAAGATCTCCTTTATTTATAGAAAAAATGGGGTTGGTGGGGTGTAAACATGTTTAAGGCTAAGGGGTGAGAGAGGTTGAGAGAGATCTAAAAAAATTGGGTGTAAAAAGGGGCAAAATAAGGGGTTTAAGGGCATTTTTATCTACAACCGTTAGATCTAGGCTAATCTAACGGCTTGTAGAAAATGGCTCATGGAGGGCCATTTTCTACTAGCCGTCAGATCTGCCCAGATCTGACGGCTTATTGGAAATGGCTCATGGAGAACCTTTTGCCTAAAATTGACTACGGGTTCGCAAAATAATACCATACTTGCCCAAATGCCCAGCAACCTTTTCCCATTCTTGTCTAAATACTGGGTCGAGTTCGGGTTGACCCAACCCAAGTCCCACCCCTAGCCAATTTTAGGGTTTTTCACTCAATTTCTTCAATTAGGCTCAATTTTGAGCCAAATTAAGTCAAACTAAATTCGATTGAGTTGAAATATGGTCAATTTGAGTTGAATTAGTGGTTGACTGAGCTGAATTAAGGGCGGTTGATGCCATGATCTCGCGGTACACTCCAATTTCGGGTGTTTAGCATTCGGGGCTAAAATTTGATGTCTACAAAAATATAAGAGAGAGAAAGAGAGACTCCATTGAAAATTATTTTTTCTCTCAACAATGATGAAGGAAAAGCTATTGGAATCTCTACAAAAACTAACGAAAGATGCAAAATAAACACCCCTTAATATGTTTTTTTCTCGAATAAGAGCCTTAGTAACATCCTCCTCTGAAGCTAAGCGTAAGAGTGTTAATGTGCCTTAGATCTATAATACCATCTTTTATGTGGCAAGTTAATCCCCAATGTAAGTTAATACGCGGACGAATATCCTAAAGGCATTCCGTTGAGAACTCGTGATGAGAGACTAACACATTAATGCTTCTAAACGAACTAATCTTATGGAGCAAAACTGATATAATGTGAACATGTTTTCAAGGAGGTATCTTTAGTAGTCTCTTTATATTTGAATTCCTTTTACTTAGTTTCTAAAATATTAGAAAAGTAGTTTCCATTTTAAATATATAATTTTATAATATTTAGCTTTTAGGGAATTATATATTTTAGAAGGTCGTAAAGTCTTCATTTAAAGTTATTTTATGTTTAGAAAGAGTCCTTAACTTAGTAGATAACTTATGTTTCAAGTTTTAAATTTTTTCGTAAGTGGAGTTATTTTGTATAGAGTTATCTATATAAAGAGCTCTAAGTACAAAAATTAATTAGTTTTATTAATGAAATTGAAAATCCTTTTTTATTAGATTAGATTTGGGTTTAGAATTAGCATTTGTGAGATGAAGATATGCTTCCACAANAAAATAATTTTGGATGTAGTAAAAGATTTATATTATTATAAGTGTAAATTAATTTTTTAAAACAAATTTTTGGATCACAAATAAAACGGGCCATTAGTATTTCAACCAATTTGACTTTGAGTACTAAAATTAGGGGTGTCAATGGGTACCAAAATACCCGGAATCGAACCGTACTAGAACCGTTTATTGCGGTTCCGGGAACCTCATTTTGTGGGTCTAGTTAATTTCGGATCTACCCATTTTAGATCCGTATATAATTTCAGATCCACCCAACGAGTACCCGCGGTTAACCGGTTCTGTATAATTTTTATAATTTTATAGTTTAATCTACCATTATACAATAAATTTTTAAATTATTTTTTTCTTTTTTAATTAAAAAAGAAAATAAAAGAAACCAATGACTATTATATAACAAATTTTTTTATAAACCTAATTTTATAATTGAATAGAATACGAAAATACAAAATGCAAATACTTTTCATGTGAAAAAAAGTTAAAAAAAAAACGGGTATCGGGTACCTGTGGATCCTAGCGGTACCGGATCTAAAACCACCAATTGAGGTTTCAGAATCGAAACTGATAGGATCTAGAACCGTCTTCATATTAACAAGACCGGATCTGGAACCTCTAGGATCTGATCCGGAACTGTCCTGTTGACACCCCTACATAAAACCCCAATACTCTGACGTCGTTTTTCTAGCAGGCATGAAATAACCAGGAGAAAACCTTAGTAGCCAATCTATGTTGGGGAAAATAGGGTCTAGATTAAATTGTGCAGCAGAAACAAATAACTATTTTCCCTTCACAGGATCACATGAGGATGCATGAATTAAAACAATAACTTGAAGATCAGATACATACCGTTTAAACGCTTGCATGTAATCCCAGATCTTCCTCCCACATTCTGGATCAGTTATCGAAAACCCGAAAAGATACAACAACTGTATTTCGGCCATAACTCTCTAACGGTTGATCCGATTCGCCTATATTTTTGTAGGAAATCGAATTTTCTACAACTTTGCTTGAAATAGCGAATCTCCAATTCTGCTCCGAAGTGCCTCAAAACTCGATTTTAAATTCTGACGGGAATATACTACGAATTTTGGGTTTCTAAAACCATAAAGGTCATAACTTGAATTCTAAATTGGGAGAGAGTTTTAGATACACAAGTTAGGGTGGGCTATCTTATGAACCCTATCTCTATTTATAGAGAAAGACTCTCTTCCCATATCTTTAGCTCCAAGTTAGGTCCATATGGGCCCCACTTACTTAAGCTTTTGATTTATTACTTTGAGGTCCATATATCTCATATAATTCTCAAATAATAAATCTAATTGCAGTTAAGTCCACTAAATAACTGCAACTGAATACTCTCAAGTAAATGAATATTATTCAGAAGCCCTTCACTCGTTATACCAGCAAATAGTCCCTCCACTTAACTGATATTCGTAATATACACCAAGGTAACATTAACTATTAATGTCAGCACCTTTCGAGTAATTACATCTTAGTCCTTGCCTGCCATATCATACCATTATAATTATTCTAATAATCCAATAAACATTTTATAGGATCACTGCGCAGTCTAGAATAATTAATACTCTTGATTAGGCTCTCAAGGGAATATCATTTTGGTGTGGATTCCTTATTGACACAAAGTAATCCCACTAAGTGATTTCGACCACCCAACCTACCCAGAATATTGGATCACGTTTGCGTTGTCTGACCTCACTGTTTGGTAGATCAAAGTGAGTAGAAACCAACTTGTAGGGTATACTCTGCTCTCAGGATTTAGGACATTTGCAATTAGCAAGTTTTACAGAATCTTTTTATGTGCTGACAATAATATAAAAAGTATTCTGTCTGACCTGTTCAGTGTATTCCTAATACACCAACACACTGACTTAGAGTCGCCACTCCGGTGATGGAGATACATCACCCTATAATATAGAAGTCTAGTGTGTTATAGTCTTATCAGATGAATTGTTCAGATTCATCACTGACTATGAACTATACAAGAATATGAGGAACCAGTAAATTACATCTCTCCATGTATGAACACTTCATACAAATAATTTACTTACAATATCATCTTGTGAACAACACTTAATCCATCATATTAATAAAGTGATAATATAATATCATGCTCATTAATAAATATAATTTATCAATGTTGTCAATTTAAATTATTTTAGGGCATAAACCCCAACAATCTAAACCCTAAAAGATGTCTTTTTAACAATAATATATAGTTACTACGTCAGTTTGCAACATGAGAAAGGCTTGACTAAGGGTTGTTTGTAGGATCTATTCACTGTTGACCTACTGGGAGAAAAGATATAGAGTCTTCTTCTCGGTGCAATAATGTGGAGTGTTAGGAAGGAAAATAATGCGAGTGTTTGAAAAAATGTGTTAAGTCTTCAAAATGTTAGTATCTTTGTTAAAAAATCAATCTTTCTTTGGGCATCGATCGACCGAAACTTCTCAAATGCATTTTTTGATTATTTAATTGTAAGATGAAGGGAAACATAATTTCTTTGATATTCCATGGCTTTCGTTTTAGCAAAAGTGTACTTTTTTGCAGACATAAGATCCTCCACTTATTGATTCTTTGTAACCTATGGTAGAAGATCCTCCACTTGTGTATCATTTGTAACTTGTTTTGCTTTTTTATCAATGATTCTCGATTTACCAGTGAGAAAAAAGAGTTGGCTAAGAGTCACCCCTTTGTAAAACTACGTATCTTTGAGTCAATTTTTAATTATTATCTTTTTGATTAAAAAAAGAGTAACTTTTAATTGACTCTAATTGACCAAAACATTGTTTTCCCCCTTCTTTAAACACTAGGCACCCTCTAACACAAGCCTACTTAATTGTAACTTCGTGGTAAATCTAACTTTATATATATATATCAAAAGTACTATTTGTTTAAAGAGTCAAGAAATTCGTGGGATCTACATAGATAAAATTCAAATGCTGATCTTTTGTGAATATATTCTCCACACCCTGTAGATCATCCTCATAAAAATTAGCCATTTTAAAACTTTTTATACCATCAAAAGTTGATTGAAACTCAACGGTCATTTATTCAAACAGAACCAATTTCTTCACAGTTGATTGCAATCAACTTTTGATGGATTTATAAGTTTTAGAATGGACTAATTTTTTGTAAAAAGAACATCCTCACAAAAATTAACCATTGATCCTATCCTTGTCCAACTCATAAGGCTTGAAAATTTCTTTGTCAGCCTGTTTGTTATGGTTTTCTTGTCAAAGTAGGATTACTCTTTATATAAAGTGTCCCACTTATTAGTGGGCCTACATTGGGACTACCCATTCAATTAGCCTATGCCAATTGCTTTAAAAAAGGGGGTAATTTTTTTAAAAAAGTAAAATTTTTATATAGATTACTCAATACTAAATCATTTTACATCAGAGACTTATTTATATTAAAAATTCAATGTCCCTATGGTTGTCAGATCCAACCGAAAGTGTATAACTAAAGAGAGGGATAAAACCTACTACAATTAAAAATTGTTTACTAGAAACTAAGTAAGAAACAAAAATCTCAAAACAGAGTATTGACTTATTTGATTCTTAATATGTATAATTAAGAACAAGAATCGAATATTTCAATCTGTATGAAATAAGCAAAATAGAACACAGAGATTTTTGTTGACGAGAAAAATCCAAACTGGAAAAAATCCTGGGTCCTAGTCGAGTCGAAACAATCCATTAAGATAACGCGAACTTACAAATTGTTACACACTAACTCAAGACTCGAACTCCACGATTTGATCAGTCGGATGTAATCTCTATGACTCGAATCCACGAAACGCTTCTTAGTTGATCACCACACGATGCACCTCCAACTCGGAATCTACTAAGTCCTACAACACATATAATCACTCGAATCCACAAGCAATCATAACAAACTTAAATCCACAAGCTTTTACACACCAGAAGTCCACTGTCAAACCTCAAACAAAGGTTTAAAGACTAAGATTGGAAGGGTTTAGTCTTATTCAACAAGCATAGAAGCTAGATGTATGAATGTAGAACTCTAACTTGTTGAATTGTGTGAGATTATGAGAATTAAGGTTAACATAAGCCTTTTATAGAGGTATTGGTCATCCAAGTATATTTAAGAAACTCCTAAAATAAATTAAGATCGGTTAGGAATCCCATTCAAATAAGAATTTGAATTTTAGCAACTTTTAAACGAGATTGTCCATGTTGATTTTGATATGAACAAGTCTTCTATCGAAAGCAAATACTTCTATCGAAGTCACTTTCGAAAGAAACTATGTCCATATCGAAAGCAAGCTTGTCTGTCTTCAAGACTGTTATATTGGTTTCGAAATCAAAATGTTCATATCGAAAGTAAGTTCATCTGTTTTTCTGAACAGTGACTGAACTTCATTTCGAACGTAACAAGGTGGTATCGAAATTAAAGTAGTATGTCAAACGATTTTACTTTCCATTTTGAAACTAAATGTCTGATATCGAAAGAAAAGCTCTTTGGTTTCAACACAGAGCCCTGTTCTTAAAATCAGAAGGATGATATCGAAATCAACCAACCTATGAAAGATTCTAAGGTATAAAAACACCATGAAACTTCTATTTAATGTACGATGACAACTTGCATATGGTCTTAAATTAATGAAACTAACCACCTATGATGATATTAGGTATTTAAGCCACTTACCATCCTAAGATATTTTTCGGTGGTGTTGAGTATGAGCTCTTTTGCAAGATGAGTCTCTTTCTTTTTCAATCTTCAAAGATCAGATCATGCAAACAACTCACTAACTCTAACTAATGTTACAAAGACCTTTTAAGTTTGATTTGACATACAAATTGACAAACCTAAAGAGGGAACTCCTGGATCTAACATATATATTTTCCTTTTAAATTATTAGGATTTGATATTCAACAACTTTTTATTTGATCAACCCAACAATTGTTGGTTGCAAGTCGACAATACAAAATTGGCTTATCCAATAAGTAGAGCCGATATCACAACTATAAAATAGTTTGTCGGGTTTATATAACCGACATATCATTTTATAAAATTTAAACTATCGATTATGTGGAACCAACGTATAGTTGTGTTGACTTAGTAAAATGTTATATTTATTTATTTGTGGCCTAAATTATTTCTCTTTTTCACTTCAACAAAAATTTGACATAGATTTCTTAAGAACAAATATCGACTTCATATTAACTCCACCCAATCTCAAGTCCTAGTTCTACCCCCGATAAACTAGCAAAAATAAAATAAAAATCAACTAAACTAAGTAAAATTGTGGTGATGCTCTGTTGTTGATTTGCATGGCCTTTCACTTTGATTGATGATATTAAACATTCTAGGTTTCACTATGAGCCATGGCCTATACTATAGGCCATCCTAGTTTTTTCAAAAACAGACTATAAACCATCCTATAAACCTTATATGAGCCATCCTAATTGATAATAATAAAATAATAATTATTATTTTTCTTTTATAAAAAAACCCTCACAAATTTTATTTATATAAAACAACACAACACAACCCACTCAATTTCTCTCTCTAACATCTTATTCTCTCAAATCCACCATAAGAGAGAGAAAGTAAAGAGCGAGAGATTTTAAATTTTAGATTTCTCTCTTTCGATCCCTTTCTCTATCTAACGCACTTGATCTAAAAGAGAAGAGAGAAAACATATTGGATTTTATTCTTCTTCCGATATATTTTGGTGAAATCGAGTTTTCATTAAGGTTAACAGTTATAGTGTATCAAACCCGAAGGTCTAAACACGAAGACTAGTAATGGACTACACAATTAGTTTCATATTCATATATTCATTGGAAACTAACTTAGTAGTCTGTTTCCTGTACATAAGAAACTGACTTAATTAGTAGTCCATTTTATATACACAAAAAATGGACTTACTAGTCCGTTTCCTCACATCGTTTGCCAGCTCTATCACCATCTCATCTTTATAACCCATGTTATTGTTTTCTATTTGTTATAGTGTAAGCAAGATAAGCAAAAAAATCTTATCGAAAAGAAAAGAACAAAAGATCGGAGGTTCATAATATTGGTGAGACTAACTCAGTAATAGGCAAGGTGAGCAAACATTAAACTTGTTTACCCTATTTAAAATGTTAAAAGTAAATGGCGCATCATGTCATTGTGTAATTGTTTTATGAAAAAAGATGTAAAAGTATATTTGCAAGGCGTAAAAGTATATTTGAACTATATATGCATGTACAAGTGGTGCTGAAAATGTTTTAACTCTTCAAATTTTTAACAACATCCTGTCGAATTTATGCTGATTCAATTTTTTGTCAAGTTTTGTCATACTTAGTTAAAATACAGATAAGTGCGACCGAAAATATCTTAAATTTTCAACAACTTGCTTGAAAATGCTTCAAATGTTCAACAACGTCCTGTTGAATTTATGATGATTCAAATTTTTGTCAATAAATTTGTATTATACTAAGTTAAAACACGGACTAGTGTTGTCGAAAATATTTTAAATTTTCAACAATTTGTTGTTGAAAACTATTCAATTTTTCAACAACATCCTGCCGCATAGGAAACGGACCTACAAATCCATTTATAAGCCAAAATGAACTTATAGGTCCATCTCAATGAATATGAAACGGATCCGTTGAGAGTATTCATGCTTAGTCTTCTAGGTCCGTCTTACAGTCATAAATCTGGGTATTGAATGTGATTTTTTTGAGAAAAACGGAAAAAAAAAAATTAATAAAAGATTAAAGGGGTACTTTTGAATGGTAATCCCCTAACCACGAGAGTTTTTTTTTTTTAAGAAAACTCATCCGTCGATGGGGTTTCTTTCGTATTACGTACTACTTCCATTGAAAGTACCGCACAATGGTCCGAATCTTTGATGGATTTTTTATGTTTGGTGAATCTTTGGCGAATAAAAAAAAGACATAGTGGTTTTACATAAACCTTGATTTTCTCTCTCTTAGGTGGGAGATGTTCTAAAAGTCCTAGGAATATTTATTTTTAAAACCCTAAGAATATTTTATGTTTGAAGTGGGAGTTATTTTTATGAAAATTTTATTAAAATTAGCAGTGTTTTAAAAATCGGACTAGACCGGCCGGTTCAATTGGTAAACCGGTGACCCAGTCAAATTTTCAGTTCGGGTCAACATTGACCCAGTAATTTTCTCAAAAACCATCTTTTTGAATGTGAATCGGTCGACCCAGCCGGTTGAACCAGCGAACCAGGTGACCCAGTCGATTTTTAAACTAGTTTTTTTTTAAGTTAAAGTGTTATAATTTTTTACATTTTGCAAAAATGAGCTTGCTGGGTTTTGAACCTAAGACCCTAAAGTGACAAACCTCTTACTATTTCAACTATCATTAGATTGTTGTCATTATGACAGTATAATTACTATACAACTAATTGTTATTTAAGAGTTTTAGCATTTTTCAAAACTTAAACTGTTGAGTTTCGAACACGAGACCCATAAGTGACTTCAAAAGACACTTTACCAACAGTGCTGCATAAAATAATATATTTTTATTGTTGTTATTGTATTAATAGTTTAGACTTAACCCACTGGTCAACCCACTGGTTGAACCAGATTGACCCAACCCACTAGCTTCCGGTTTTTAAAACATTAAAAATTAGTGAGGATAGTTCATAGCAAAAAATTTGTCAAAACTGAGTCAACTATAAGTTTGACCAACACCAAAAATCCCTAGGATGGCTCATAATGAAACATATATATGATGTTTAATATCATCAGTCTTTACTTTTAAGTGACAGATATTACAAGAAAAGAAAAAAAAAGGCGGATTTTGTTTATTTTCTCTGGCTGATCAATCTGCATGTTGGACCCAAGTTAGATTTGAACAAATCGGAGCCAATGAGAAGTTTTCATGTACAGAGCAACAAAGTGTTGGTGAGTGCACCATCAGAACATATCACTTCTTCATTTTTGCTTTCTTTATTTCTTGTCAACAGTAAAATCGCTTCAAAATGACTGTTCGTATATAACGTTTAACGACTTGAACGTAATTTTCATATGTGGATGGGCCCGTGGTTCCTTTGATACTCCTAATTTCTTTGTCTCTCTTGCTCCAACTTGCTTCAAAGCAGATCTTCTAATTTTATCTTATAGAGACGATTTAATGGTGGATATTGTTATTTATATAGTATACTGTAATGGCATAGTAAGAATTAGTATTCTGTATATATAACAGTACAGAACTGTTATTGCTGTATTGAAATACAGAATATATAATAGTACTAAAAATAGTATATATAATAGTACTAAACTATTATACAGTATCTATATATATACTAGTACGAAACTGGTATATATATAATTAAACGAAACTGAAATAAAGCATTAGAAGAAGAGAAAAATTGTAGATCGAGGCTAGAATAAATCTATGTCCTTAAGACAATTAGCGCCCCACACGGATGCTGATGGAGCAATGGCATTTGTCTCTCAGGACTTCAACGATCTTACCTTCTTGTAATTGCAGCACTTCACTATTACAGGAAGCTACGAGCCAAATTATGCAGAGTTTTTCTCTCACAAACTTTTACAGACACTAATACTTGATGCGAAAATTGAATGAAACTAATGCAGACTCTAGAAGACTATTTATAGATGGAATGGTGACTGTACGAAGAGGCAAAAGATCTGTTCACAAGCATCCCTTCGTCCAAACAGATGTATTTGGATGAAAAGACTTAATATAAATTGAACAGACTCAAAAGACCAAGAAAAATCCGTTGGAAATAAACCCAGAAACAAAAAGCAAAAATAAATTTAGGCTTGAGGGACCTAGGCACAGCCCAGGCCCAACATGAGACCTCCTCTAGGTGACCAAGACCAAGACCAAGACCAAGACCAAGCCAAGCCCGGTCGGACGAGCGGACAGCGCGCGCATGTGTGTGGTCTTACTTGGGTCCTTCCCCTTTCACAAAAGTAGGTGCCCCTTAGGGCCCATACCCGAGGGCTATCCAATGTATATAAGAGGCTCTTGAGGTTCTTACAACTTTTCAATGTGGGATTATTCTTTTTACACAAGATTTGTCTCATTTCCAACTAGGTTATAAAAGGTTCAATTTCTCATTCATCCGAAATCGGTTTTGAGCACATAAATACTCTACGAGCAACTATTCGACGAGAGGAACACAACCCAATGATTTATTTCCATAAATCAGATGTGGGTTCCACTCAATTTCATGCCTAAGCATTGCTGGTCAAAATCGAGTTTTTCTACCAGATATTTGGTGAGAATGTTCTTTTACCCTGTAGATCATTTTTATAAAAAAATCAGCTCATTCTAAAAGTCTTGACGGTATTAGAAAATAAATTTTCTGAAAGTCATTTTTCTATCGAATAATAAACGGTTGAGATTTCAATCAAATTTGAACGGTGTTAGAAATTTTATAATTATTTGATTTTTTTTTTGTAAAAATAATCTTTACAATGATCAGTGATTCGATCATCTTCATTTGAGCTTCACAAGGCGAAATAAGCAAAGGAATAGAAGATTTGGGGGACAGAGGATCTACTGGCTGATGGGACCCATTTGCCTGACTAGTATGCGTTGCTTCTGATGCCACTCTCTCTCTCTCTCTCTCTCTCTCTCTCTCTCTCTCTCTCTCTCTCTATTTTCTTCTGTTCTCACTATTCTCACCACCATCACCACCGCCCAAGACATATACTTAAAAGCAACTTAAAACTCTCCTTTCTTTACTTTACCTGCAAGCTTTTAAGATTCTCTTCTTTCTTTCTTTCTTTCTCAGTCTAATTGTCTTTGCTTTCTCTCTTTTGCTTTGTTAAATATAGACTTTCAATTCAACGTGTTTCTCCATAAAATGTAAAAATGTCTCACTTGTTTTTGTTTGCTTAAGACCTATAATTAAGCTCCTCCTCAAGCCAAGCAGCAGCAACCAAATTAATTAAGGCCTTTAAATACTTCTCTATCTAGTTTTTTCAATATACATACATGGAGATCAATACTACTACTAGGGATCTCTTAATTAGGGCTTTTGGTGGATGATTTCTTTAATTAGCTTATATATCTACCATTTTAATTTGTATGGCAAATGATGGAATTATTGCTGGTAAGAAGAAGAGTCCTCCTAAATATAATTGGTTCACAGCATTCACTACCCTTCATTTTCTATTAATGATCACAATCATGTTTCTTCTTCTTCTTCTACTTGACGTTTGTATCATCAACGGCGCCACCGCCGATAAACAAGACGACTTCTTCACGAGTACTACTGCTTCATCACATGATGAAGTTGTAAAGAAAAAGGGTATAGCAGGATTGACTAGGAGGAGAAATAATAGCAATTTAAAGACTACATCATTCTCAGTTCCTCCTCCTCCTCCTCCTCCTCCGGCGGATCATCATAATCATCATCATCATCAGAAGAAGAAGTATAAGGTATACTCCTATAGAACATATCGATCTTCGTCGTCGTCGTCGTCGTCGAGTGGTGGACAAGATAGCAGGCTCTTTAATGCTAGTGATCATGAAGTCCCAAGTGGTCCAAATCCAATCTCTAATAGGTAAGTTATGAAATAACAATACATGCATCAAACTATGACGAAACTCTAGCTAGCTCATAATCTTAATTTGTGGCTGCATCTTTTTGTATCCATGAACCAATATATATATATATATATATATATTATAGTTAGTATTAGCTAGTATTAATACTGTGTTGCTTCTTTTCTTTTCCTTCTGATGATCATATAACCTACAAACACAAAACCGCTGCTAGCTCAAAACAATTCATACATGTAAACCTTAAACAATGTATATGAGATTCAAGTAATGAATGAAAGATCTTAGTTAATTAGTTTGCTTGTGGGTTTTTCTTGTTTGGGATTTTGAGTTTTCTCATGACTTATTACACTACTCTTCTTCCAGAAGCAGATGAGAATTAATATAATCATAGTACTTTTGATTCTCATCATGATTTTTCCTTCTTGGACCTAGCTAGGGCTTCTACATGGAAGTAAATCTAGCTAGCTAGTAAACTGTAGATGCTATTGAAGAATCAATACCCTTCATGTATTCCTTGGCAGACAAAGTTCAATTCCCTTCTATTTATTAATTATTCGTTTGAGTTTCTTTTCATTAATTATATTTTCATGAATAAAGCTTTTTGCCCATCCATGTTACAAAATAAATACCAGATACTTATGTGGCACGGTGGGACCTACCACTTTTTCCCTCCTAAAAGTATTATGAAGGGAGTTTTCAACTTATGTGGCTGTGGGACCCATATGCCACATAAGCCATCTGGCATTTATTTTGTGATATGGTCGGGCCAAACAGCAGTGCTGTTATATTTTAGAGTGACTAAAATCTTTTTGTTGAGGTATCTTCTTTTGTGGCACTTCTCCAAAACCCCGCCAGCATTTGGATGGTATTAAGTAATACCTCCTTCTACTTATCCATCTTTAAGCATACAACCCCCTGGACTAAATCATGGTCAACATTTCAAACTCACATTTTTTTTTTTTGTTGTTGAAAACATTTACTCACATTATTATATCCTCAATTAGCAATTGTATAAATATCTTTTATCAAATTACTCACATTATTAAATTCTTTTATCAAATTTTGATGTTGAGCCATGTCGGCTAAATTGGCATCTTTGTTTTTATTCTGGGAGGGAGGGTCTTGCAAAAATGACTTTTAATTTTTGGGGTTTTTGTTAGGATTTTATTCTCAAGAACAAGAACAAGAAAATAAGATGAACAAGAAACCAAACATACAAGGCACAAGATTATTACGAAGAAAACCTTAAACTCGGGTAAAAACCTCGGACAAAAGTACGATCAATCCAATTGAAAGAGATCTCTCACTTCTCAAAACGTCACCCTCATCACAATACACAAGAAGACCAAAATCCTAGGTTTACCTCTTCTTGAACTTTAGGAATACAAATATCTTGATTTGGATTTTTCCTCTTCAATCACACTCAATCACACACTTTGGGACGACCTAGAACCTCCTTATTTATTGATTTCATGAATCTCTCGCACAAATAGAAGTTTTCTAAACCCAAACAAACTCAAACACCACCTAAAAGGGTCCACCGCCTCAAAACTACTATCCGACCTGCGGCGGTGGTTTTGAAACCACTAAGTTTAGTTTCGAAACCAAAACCATATGTTGGTTTTTCAGCACATTACTTGTTGGGAATCGATTATTCCAGTTAAAAACGCAGCGGAAAATTAAAGGTTTAAAAAACTTTAATCGATTCCTAATAGGGCGTCCAACTGTTAATGAGATCTGAAAAGAAAAGGATGAAAAGTATACCTTTGAAGTGTGAACTGTAGCCTCAAAACTTTGTTGTTTGCTAATGTTGATCCCACGAACAGATCTACCGGATCGAATCGTTGAACTTGCACCCCAATTGATGAGAAAACAACACACAACTTAAACCCAAGACCAAAAACCCTGCTGGAGTATTTTTGGTATATCTTTTTGCTCGGTTATCCTTTTTGTCTGTATGATATATGCTTTTTGTAGGAAATCGAATTTTCTACAACTTTCCCAGAAATAGCCGACCTCCAATTCCTCACCAAAATGCCTCAAAAATTGACTTCTTTTCTCTGCGGGATATTGTTGCGAATTTTGGAACTTAGGGTTTTCTTTTTCTCACCTTGAAATAACTAGATCACACATAGATAGATGAAGGCGAGAGGATGACGTTTTTTTTATGGTTGGGGTAAAAATCAACGCCCCTCTCTATATCTATATATAGAGAGGTCCCCAATCTCTATCTTATGCTAAGTCTAATTAGGTCTAAGTGGGTCCCACACTTTTAGGCTTTTAAATATTTAAACTCCTAAACTTTGTGTCTCACACAAAATAGAATTTAAATATTTTAATTACAAATAACTCCACCAAATATTTGTAACTGAACCCTCCATAAAGTGTGGATATTTAGAAAGGAA
>MVGT01004051.1:57080-107122 GCA_002174775.1 Macleaya cordata
TATATATATATATATATATGCATGTTAAACAGAAATAATAAACCATTTATTAAACTCATAAATGTCGTAAACATTGTTTTTAGGGCATAACCCCAACATTACTTTCCAAACCAACAACTTTGGTTTCGAAACCAACAGCTTGCTTTCGAAAACAATGTTGCTGCTTTCGAAACCAAATGTCCCTGTTTTCCAAATTTGCCAAAAACTCTCACTACAATTTTGGATGTATACCCTGTAATGATTTTTTATGTTTAATCTAACATGCTCTTCAGAGTTCTAAAATTAGACATACCCTGCTAAGTGTATGTTCAATTTTTAAAACCATTCGTGGTTCCATAGCAACGGTATATGTCATTAAAAAATAACTTAAAAAGATACACTTTTTATGTTTTGAGGTGTTACTACGAAATGCTCTTGTTGAACCCACATAGAGATGATGCGAGGAGATGCATAATTTCCTCGCAATGTAAATCGTCCTTTCGTTTTAAAACTGCAAAAGACTTAAAACAATGTTTGAAAATTAATAGTAAGATGTATGTCTAAAAAAACTTTAAATTTCACCAATTTTTTCGGCTCAGAAGTTTTAGAACTCAGTAATGCTATTTGGATCGACCAAATGCCAAGCCTGGTCAGTCCCACATATCACATCAGTTGAAAAAGCCCTCAAAATACTTTTGGGAGGGGAATGACGGTGGGTCCCACCTGCCACATCAGATTCTGGCAACATTTTTTGTTTTTGGTATGTACAAACTCAATTTATTTTAGGACTGAGTACATCTTCAAAAAAAAGTCAACCCTCAGACGACTAAAAATTAGTTGATGTAGTAAAGCTACTTCTTCTGGTCATTGGGGTAAAACAACTTAACAATAAACTCTAGTTTCAACCTACTTTTTATCCTTTACTCTTCACTTATTCTTTCACTCCCATTAAATCAGTTTGCGAACCCATTTATAAAAATTTAAGAGTTGATTTTTTTGAAAATAATCACATTATGTAAATCAAAATCTCTAGCTCTCGCTTCGAATCACACTCTATGCTCCCACTCTAAAAACATTTTAAAACTAGGAATTTTTTTAATTGGTCATCAAATACTCCCGTTCTCACTTTCGTTCTTGTTCTCGCGCACGCTCTGATTACTTACATCAAAATCAATCCTCAAGAAAACAAACCAAGTATTGCTAACAAGAGAAAGTAAGAATTTGAAAGAGAAGATGTTATGACAAAGGTTGAGTGGCAAAATCATTTTAAACTTCGAGATTTGGATTATATGAGCTATTGAGCTTTTGTTCAATGCAATCATTAAAAGAGAAGGGGAGCAAACAAACCCTAGTTTTGCGTGAAAAGCTAAAAGAAGAACTAAAGCATCCAAAGAGGTCAAGAGTCCCTTTTTTTCCTTCACGCATTTCCCCAGAATGACCCTGGTTTCTTTTTTATTTTTTTCTTTGGGTCCCTGGTTTCTTCCCTTCAAGCGCCGTACGGACTGCATTTCAGCAGTCAATAATAAACACTACGGCTCTACTTGGTACATGCATTGGTGGTATTTTTAGCCCTCTGCAAATTATCAGTCGACGAATTCACTTACGTTCTTATTTTTTATCGAACACTTCTATTCTTATTAGATTCATTCATAACTTTTAACAAACACGTAGAAGACATGAAAAAACACTTCTATACTTGAAGACTTCAAGTAAGGTTCGAAGTATTAGAGAGAGAGAAAGGGAGAGAGTTGTGAGACTGATCTGAGTAGAACTAACTTGAGATGGTTCTGAGATATAAAGGAGTTGATCAAACATCTGAAACTAGAGGGGAGAAAACTACATATCCGAAATGTGAGGCAGGGATCACAATACCCACGTCCTTACTGCTTCTATTTTCGTTTAGTGAATATATGACAAATTATAATCTTATTTTATTTATGTAAATTTATTATATTTATATTTACTAAAAATAAGTGAATTTCGTTTTTATTCTTTAGTGCTTATTTAAGAAGGTCTAGAAGTGTCTATTTTGAGTTTTAATAGGTTTAAAAAGTTGCTTATAGGTAGTAGATACCTTAGGGTACAAGTTTTTAGTATTTTAGTAGGTTTCTAACTTGTTATATGGGAGTTATCTATATAAGGAGCTCCAAAAACGAAAATTAAAGATAGTTTTTGATGTTTAATGAAATTTATATTAGAGACTTGGTTCTTTTTTATTTTGTTCTTAGATTTATGAGTTATTTTGATCTCCACCCTGCATCAGTTTGGTATCAGATCTTCGACTATGCTCCTTTACCATAGCTCGAGGACAAAGTCGTAGCGTTGTAGTTCGTGAAGCCCCTCTATACAAAGTGATGGAGCGAGATCAGATAGCCGATCTGGAACGGCAGGTTCAAGCGCTCACCCGCCAATTGGATGCGTTGCAGCCGCATCAAGAGTGCCGTCGTATTCCTAATCCACAGGTGGTAGAGGAAGAAAACGATGAAAAGGGGAACAACCCTTTAACAGATATTGATCAAGAGGAATTTCAAGTTGCAACTTGTCATCCGCGAGACTCTGGGAGATGGAAGTCCGGATTGAGGACTGAAATTCCTAAGTTCTATGGCGATACTTCGTCGGACGAACTGATTGATTGGATCTATATTGTTGAAGAGGTTTTGGACTTCAAGGAGGTTCCAAAAAATAATGTTGACATGAGATTTATTTTTATTTCGTGAGATCGAAGATAACCAAATTTTTGTAGATTGGGATTCACCACCAATCTATGATATTTACCCAGATGATGAGGTGAGTTTTAAGTCAATTTATGTTGATCCTTATTTCGTGGAATCCACGAACAACATAGATGGCTTAGTGGATTTATATAATATAACGTGTTATGCGGATCCATTTTTATTGGACGTTAGTGATGATTTTTCAAGACCAAATATTTATGTTCGATGTCAAGAGTTCTTCGTTGTATCCTCTGGTGTGATTGAATTTTTCTACCGAAAAGATCCATGCAAAGAAAACTACATCAGTAAAATTCGAGGACGAATTTTCTCTAACAGGGGGAGAATAATGAAGGATGATTTGAAACAAATTATAATCTTATTTTATTTATGTAAATTTATTATATTTATGTAAAAATAAGTGAATTTCGTTTTTGATCTCCACCCTGCATCAATATATATAATTAACTATAAAATTATTTAAATAATAATAATAGAGGAAGGATACTTTTCCCATTGTGGGAATTCCCCATGTTTGGTATGAGCCACATAAAGATGATCCAAAGGTTGAATTTAGTGATGATGGCCTACTCATTATGTAAATCATCATCCCTAAAAAAATTACATCATTCTAAAACTTTTAACCCCATTAAAAAAGAGAGCGGATCTGCTTACATCGTTATTCTTACACTGAGTGTAGTTGGCTCGTGGGGCCCACTAAGAGATGATTCAAGGGTTGATTTTTAATTAGGATATTCTCCTTGTCATGTTGATCATCCTCAGTCCATTCTAAAACTTGTAACCCTATCATCCATAGAGTGAAATCAACAGTAAAATGAATAACTTAAACATCGTTGATTTTTAGTGATTTACAATCACAAGATGATGGGGTTACAAGTTCAACAATGTGCTAATTTTTAGTGAGGATGGTCAACATGATCGAGAGAATATCTTAACTTAAAATAAGCCCTTGAATCGTATCTAGGTGGGCTCCACAAGTAATGTAAGAATAACAATGTAACTTGATCCGCTCTCATTAAAACAAATTGGGTAATTTATGGGTCGTCGAAATATTGTGTACTTTAAACTAACTTTTTACGAGGTTAGAGGTTTTAAAACAAGGTGATTTTTATATGGGAATGATCTATATGGCGAGGAGAATCTCCTCACGCCCTTGAATCTTCTTGTTATGGTCTCCACAAAGATCACAACATAATTGGATGCACATTGGGCATTTTAACATAGGGCAAATCATCCTTCCTCATAATAATATATTTATTTTTTTTAATATAATTTTTATGGATCTCAATTATTTTTACTTGTTTAATCGTATTTAATCTATTTTAACCTTAAAAATATTATTATATATACATATTTATTTTGAAAGTTTTTGTTAGTGTGAAGTGAGGTGAAAATGTAGAACCACAAGGAATAAACCCTAGAAAAGATGAATCCACCAAGCCTCGTACTTGTATGCTCGAATCCTTGTGCCTGCACCTCGCTGGAACTCAACCGACGAACTCATCGGAACTCCACTGGTGACAATAATGGTGTTTGAAGATTTGGGTGTCTCTTCAACACTCTATGGCTCTCATGCTAGAATGATATGCAATATCTAGCTAAAATGAAAAAGCTCTATGAGAGTAGAACAAATCAACTCTCAAGAAGAAGCTAACTCAATCTCTCTCAAGATCTTGAAGCCCTAGCTAGTTGGAGAAGATGACTATAATAGTTTCTCCCTTCTAAGCTCTAACTCTCTTCTTCTATCTTAATGCATCCCTAAAATGGTTTGCTTCTCTTCAATATAAAGAGAAGGAACAAAACCTAAGGTCATTTGGGTCAAAAGACTAAAAGGGCATGATGCCCTAGGTCTAAAATTCGCACAACACACAAACCTAGAAGAAGGGTATCGATACACCTCCAGAGGGTATCGATACTGAGCTCACAGGTGAGATCAGTATCGATACTCCCTTTCAGAGGTATCGATACTCACTGGGAGTTTTACGAACTGGCCTTGGTATCGATACTGTCTAAGGTTGGAATCGATACGGGCAGTGTAGTATCGATACTAACCCCAGACAGTATGGTGAGTATCGATACTGACCTAGCTGACTTACAGGCTAGGTCAGTAACATAGCATAGGCAAAGATAAGACGCAATATATTAATAATTAAAACAGGGTTTTGGTTAGAAACCCTTGCATGGAAAAAAGGTTAGGATGGAGGACATCCAACCTTTTTTTTATCTTTTTAAGGACAAAAAGTTTAAAACCAAACATGTAGGAATGGAAACTACTAAAAAGCCCTTATAATACAATAAGCCTGACGCCGGATCTCTATCTTTTTTGTCTTCATCGAACTTGACACAACGAAAAAACGATAAAAATTTTAGTTCATCGCCTAGAATTAAAGAACACCAAAATAACTCTCAACTAATAAGAAAACTCAAATATTATTAATCAAAACTGTATTGAATTGTATCAATAATTTATCTACTACATCTCCTTATATAATAATAAGGGTTTCCTAAACCTAATAGAATTGTAATTGAAATGAAACTCCTAATCTAACAAGAAAACTGCTGAATAATAAAAGAAAATACCTAAAATAATAAAAATTACTAGCTAAAATATAGAAATTATAAAACTCCTAACTAAAGGTGAAATTTAAGATGGACCATGAAATATGTCCTACATCAGTCTCCCCCACTTGAGAAAAGACTCGTCCCGAGTCATCGTGTAGAATCTGATGTTCTCTCCCTAATACTTCTTTGAGATGATTCTCTCTTGAGTTGTGCATCGGTATTACTAGGAATTCAGACCCCGAGAAAATATGAATGATGGTACTAAAAATTTTCCATCTGAACTTGTAATTCCACGACCTGAAACTCTCTTGAAACCTTCTAAAAAATTAAAGATATCTGCAACAAAGCCATCATTTACTACAAACATCAATGAAGATTGTCCAATTAAATCTTGCATATAACCAGATGAAACCATGTTAGGTGTGCAAAACTGATTAAAAGTATCATCATAAAGATGGAAATCAAGTGGTATGACATCTATTTGATGTAACTCATATGTTTCCTCCTTAGATTTGACATGATTCACCTCTTGAAAATTATTATCAACAATGACTTCAACTATAGACGGATCAATTATATCATCTATGCTCTCCTCTTTTAGATTGATCAGCTCATTATCATGTTCAACAAGAATTTCAGCTTCTAAAATTTTATCATATGTAGGTAAAAAAATAGAAGAAACACAACTAGATATTATCTCAGAATTCTTAGAAACATCAGCTATGTTTTTCTCTTCAACTTGTTCCACGGAAATCTCTATTTCAGTTGACACATCATCAATGATAGGTAAATCCATAGGATTAAGGTTTACCTTATTTGTAGTAGCTGTTGAAACATGCTTAAGATTATTGTTTACGTCCACTCCCAAGATAAATCGTTGAACCATCTGTTTCAACTCAGCCATCTCTCTTCCCAGGTCTCTTTTCCCATGATCAACAACTGGATTAACCATTGTAAGGTTCTCTTGTCAAAGGAATACGATCTGCAGTATCTTCTTAAATGTAGGCCAATCACTAATTATTGCTTCTCCTCTGTCAAGCCGATTCCACTGCATAACATTTAGTCATTCATAAGTTGTCTTTGAAAGATGTTGTTCAACTGTAAACACCTTATCTTCGTCACAAATCTTATTCTTCCATAAAATATTTTCAATCTTTTTAAGCCAAAAATCAATATAATATTGGCAATCAAAGAGTGGAACTTTGGATTGCTTGTGAACTCGTACTCCTTGATGTTGTTCTCTAATATATTATCGCCTATCATGATGTTCATCCGAATGTAAACGTGGCTTGGAGATGAATTGAGAAAATACTTGCACATCTTCACTTATATACTTTACGACAATTATCAAAATCATCAATTTTAATAATCATTGTACGGACTTAGTCAAGGAAGTAATTGTAGTTTCATAGTAGATTCGGACTGTTACTCGACATAACTGGGTTTTTTTTTTTGCTTGGACATGACTCTTAAGTGAAGGACGTGACAATTATTAAAGGGGTGGTTATATAGGCAGGCCCCATAAACTTATTGGCAGGCCCCATCTATAGGCACCCCCCAAAATGTCCATAATCTTATTGGCAGTCCCCAATCTTATTGGCACCCCCTCTTGGTCAAAATGGTTTGACCATCACAAACCACCCCGCCACCACCACAATCTCCCCACCGATCACCGCCTCATCGCCGCCACCATCACTATAACCATCACCACCACCGCACAACCACTACTTCACTACGGCCACCATTTTCATTACCACTTCAAAAATTTGAAAGAGAAAGAGAAGGAAGAAAGTCGATTAGATCTAAATTTTTGGCTTCCGCCCACGTTTCCTTCAAAAAAAAGAAGAAAGAACGGCATCACAATGCCAAAAGGATAGCTATTTTGTTGATTTTAAACGAAAAAATTGGATTTCAATACTATTTTCATTTTTCGTTCACGAACAAAAATCGGCAGCGTAAGTCTGTTTTATTAAGGTTTCTTCCCACAAACCAGATATTATATTTATGCAACGGAAAACATAATAAGGTTTAAAATTTTAATCTCTGATTCATGTAAGATCTCTCAATAGTTAATAGGGATCTTTTAAACATAAGTTTAGTTGCTTACCTTCAACTCTTAATCCAAAAGAACTTGAATATTAGAAGGCTTCAACTTGATGCTCCAATCCACCACTTTTGATCTCTAAGCTTTCTTCTTCTTCTTACAACCTGAAGATTAGAAAACCTAGAACTAGAATAAAGGCTTTCTCCACCAGTTACTAACTAAAACTAGGGTTAGAAAGAGATGGAGAGAGGAGAGAAAGTGACGGCCAGAAAAAGGGGTAAGCTCTTGTTCTGGCCGTCCCCCATATTAGTATATATAGGGAGGTCTCCTATCTCTTTTTAGTTTCCCAGACTAATTAGGTCTCTAGGGTCACACAACTTTCAGCTAATATTTTATTTAGTATTTAGTCCTTATGTCTCACATAATTAAATACAAAATAAAATAATCACAAATTAGTCCACCACACTTTTGTGATTGAATACTCTGATAGTTGCAGTAATTATAAATAAACCTTTCCTCCATTGTCCCTGCATTGAAACCCTCCACTGTGAACCGATATTCATAATAATCCTTAGGTTAGTATTTTAATACCAGTCATATCCTTAAGGATTATTATATCTTGTTCCTTGGGCCTCAATCTGTGTAAACTAGTTATTATTCTAATAATCTCAAAAGAGATCATTGGCCAGTTTAGAATAATAATTCCCAAAGATGAACAAGGGAATATCAAACTGAATGTGGATTTCATATTAAACTAAAATATTCTCACTCTGTAATTATGCCCATCCATCTTGTCCAGAATATTGGATCACGTTTACGTTTTTGACCTCACTGATTGACAAAACAAAATAGACATAATATACACGCAAGGTATATATTAATTCTCAGAATTGAGGTTTAATGCAACAACAGTCTCCATAGAATTTTTGTTGTTCAGTGACATAAAATAACAAAATTCCATGCTGACCAATTCGATGTAAACTTGTTACATCAATGCAATGGACTTAGGAGTCAACACTTCGGTGATGGAGATATATTACACAATTAACCAATACATTATAGTTTATCGTCAACAGAACTATGATCTAATAAACCACGAACAAAGTATTAATGAAATATATCTCCCACATGCAACACTTGCATGCAACTAGTTCATCTACGTAAACTCATTATTATTATCATGCATGCAAAATTAATAAACTATTTATTAACACATAAAATGTCATCTAATTATTTTAGGGCATAAACCCTGCAATCTCCCACTTGCACTATAAACAATTGAAAGTAACCCTTAACCCCATCGCCTTCACATGTGAATCAAAAACCTTCTGTGTCAAGGCTTTGGTAACGGGATCCGCTAAGTTATCTGCAGATGCAATCTTAGCAACAACAATGTCACATCTCCGAGTGATATCTCTGACGACATTGTACTTCCTTTCAATGTGCTTATTCACTTTATGTTTTCTTGGTTCTTTACAGTTGGCTACTGCTCCACTATTGTCACAGTAAAGAACAATAGGTGGAGTAGCTACTGAGATAACTATAAGATCTACCAAGAATTTCTTTAGCCACGATGCTTTCTTAGTCTTTACATATTCAGCTTCTGATGTAGAGTCTGCGACGCATTTTTGTTTAATACTCCTCCACACAATGACTCCTCCTACTAGAGTGAACACATATCCTGAAGTCGATTTTCTTTCATCGACAACTACTTGAAAATCAGAATCCACATAACCAACTGGAACAAGATCTCCTCCGCCGTATATAAGCATATAATCTTTGGTTCTCCGAAGATACTTCAATATATGCTTTACAGTTTTCCAGTGTGTTCTACCAGGATTAGACTGGTACCGGCTAACCACACCTACTGCATAGCAGATATCTGGTCGTGTACACAACATAGCATACATAAGACTTCCTATTGTAGATGCATAAGGAACTCTTTCCATGCCCTATATCTCCTCAGGTGTCTTGGGACACTGATCCTTTGATAGATAAATGCCATATATAAATGGCAAGAATCCTTTCTTGGAATCTTGCATGGAGAATCTTTTCAACATACTTTCAATATAAGTTGCATGGAATAGGCCTATCATCCTAGACTTTCGATTTCTCAGAAGTTTGATCCCTAGAATGTAACTAGCTTCTCCTAAGTCCTTTATACTGAAATGGTTGGAAAGCCACAACTTAACTGATGAAAGATCTCCTACATCATTCTCAATTAGTAGGATGTCATCCACATACAATACCAAGAATGTTACTACATTCTTTTTGCACCTTTTATACACACAAGGTTCATCAGGATGTTGATCAAAATCAATGGTCTTGATTGCCTGATTAAACCTAATGTTCTAACTTCGAGAGGCCTACTTTAATCCATAAATGGATTTATGCAGCTTGCATACCATCTACTTTTGGCTCTTTTGTATGAAACCATCTGGTTGAACCATGTAAATGTCCTCCTCAAGATTGCCATTGAGAAAAGCAGTCTTGACATCCATTTGCCATATCTCATAATCATAATGAGCTGCAATGGATAACAGTATCTTAATGGATTTAAGCATGGTCACTGGTGAAAAAGTTTCCTCATAATCGATTCCTTCTTTCTGAGTATACCCTTTCGCCACCAATCTTGCCTTGTAGGTTTCCACCCTTCCATCTGGACCCCTCTTTCTCCTGTAGATTCATTTACACGCAACAAGTTTAATATCAGGTGGTGGATCCACTAATTCCGAGACCTGATTGGAATACATAGATTCCATTTCAGCTTTCATAGTATTCAGCCATAATCTCGAATATGTGTCTCTTGCTGCTTCATCATAGCTTATAGGATCATTCTCTGATTCATCCGGAATCATCTGGTAATATTCTTCCTCTTGAAGTAAAGCGAAATTCATATACTTCTCAATGATTTTTCTATCTCTTTGGCTACGAGGAAGTGGTGGTGGTGCAACTCGTTCAACTGGTACATCCGGTTGTCCAAGTTGTTCTGGTTGGGCCAACGGTTCAGCTGAAACCAGGGCTTCTTGCTGATCTTGTTGAACTTGCTCCAGTAGGTCTTCCTGGACCTGGTGGTCCTCCTGAACCATTGGACCTTGCTCATCTAGTATCGGTGCTTGGTCTTCAGCACCCTGTGCAACCGTATGTGAATTATTGGATAATCTTTGTACTACTACCGATTGCCTACTTGTTTGCCCTTCCTGATGAGGAATTACTACTAGAACACCTGGATGCATCATCATGGGTAGACTATACGATGAACCTCCCACTAGAAGTGGATCCATCACACGTTCTACTCCCACTGAAGAGGCATCTGTTACCTCCTCAAGTACGACTTTGCTGGAAGGCTTGTAATCCATCATATAATCTTCCTCAAGAAAAACTGCATTTGTGCTAACAAACACCTTTTGTTCTTTCGGATTATAGAACAGATAGCCTTTCGTTCCTTTTGGGTATCCTATTTGGGTATCCTACAAACATGCATACTTCAGATTTTGATTACAACTTACTTGACTTTCCTTTCAGCACATGTGCTGGACAACCCCAAATGTGTAAATGCTGCAGACTAGGTTTGCAGCCTGTCCACAGTTCTCTGAGTGTCGTAGGAACTGCCTTGCTTGGTGCCAAATTCAGAAGTATGTTGTCGCCTCTAATGCATACCCACAAAAGGAGATCGGTAACGATGTATAACTCATCATAGATCTAACCATTTCTAGTAAGGTTATGTTCCTTCTCTCTGCCACACCATTTTGCTGGGAGTACCTGGTGCAGTCAATTGGGATATTATCCCATGCTCCACTAGATATGAACCAAAAAGATTAAAAAGGTACCCACCGCCTTGATCTGATCGAATAGCTTTCAATTTCTTCCCTAATTGATTTTCCACCTCAATTTTGTATTCTTTGAACTTTTCAAAAGAATCTGATTTGTAGTGCATAAGGTAGATATAGCCATATCTTAAGTAATCATCGGTGAAGGTGATGAAATACTAATAGTCGCCTCTTGCCTTAACATTCGTGGGACCACAAACATCAGTGTGAACAAGTTCCAACATATCATTGGCTCTTTTCCTTTTTTATGAAAAGGATATCTTGGTCATTTTACCTTCCAAGCATGATTCACATAAAGTCCATAGTTCAATGTCCAATGTGCCCAAGGGCCCATCTTGAACCAATCTTCGAATCCTGTTTAGGTTAATATGTTCAAGCCTTAAATGCCATAAATATGTTGGATTTACTGAAGGCTATTTCCTCTTACTTGAGGTAAATGATGTATACAAATCAACATTATAAGGAGAAGAGGTAAGATATAAACTATCCATTAACATGCCAGATATAATAGTAAAACTATTTCTTTTAATAAAAATATTTAAATGAGTTAAACTCAACATTATAACCATCTTTAATAAGACAAGAAACTGAAATTAAGTTTCCCCTAATATCCGGCACATAAAGACAATTGTTTAAAACTAAACTTTCATTTCTCCTACTACCACTACTAGAAAGAAGACGAACAACTCCTAAGGCCACGACAACAACTCTTGCCTCCGATCCTAGGCTCAGGTAAATTTCTCCATCATTTAGCTGTCTTACCATCTGGAACCCCGGCAACGAATTGCAGATATGAAATAACAATATTCCATGCTGACTAGTTCGATGTAAACTTGTTACATCAATGCATTGGACTTAAGGGTCAATACTCCGGTGATGGAGATATATCACACAATTAACTAATACATTATAGTTTATCGTCAACAGAACCGTGATCTAATAAACTACGAACAAAGTATTAATGAACCATATCTCCCACATGCAACAATTGCATGCAACTAGTTCATCTACGTAAACTCATTATTATTATTATGCATGCAAAATTAATAAACTATTTATTAACACATAAAAGGTCACCTAATTGTTTTAGGGCATAAACCCTACATTTTACAAAGACAAAATCGGCAGCGCGACGCCGAAATATTAACCCAAAATCGGCAAGGTACCACCGAAAATAAATTTGCAAGAAAACATGTAAGAAATTCAAATCGGTAGTTGGGTGCCGATTTGGGTTTCCAAAATCGGTAGTTGGATGTCGAGTTAGGTTCACAGAATCGGCAGTTGGGTGTTGATTCACACTTAACCATTTCACATTTTTATATATACTGAGGAGATAAGTGAAAAGTCTTCCATGACCCATGATATATATACCCATACATGAGTCATGCATGTTTTCTAGCTCGCCATACAGTCATGGACCTCATGGTATGGCTATACATACCTCCATGCAAATGGATATCAAGTGGGTTCATTACATGCACATCCATGTGGCTCATGGCATTATAGTAGCAATTAATGGTTTTTTTATCTGTTAGATGTTATGTAGGCGGTTTTGAACCCAACGACTACCATTTATGGGAATTTTTTTTTCTATCTTTATGACATGGAAACTGTTAATATGACTTGGATGCACATTTTTTTTGAATTGGACTTAAATTAAAGATGAATCCCCTTTGTGGGACTCGATACCAGAACCTACAATTTGGACAACTATGTTTCCAACTACTCTAATAAGTGGTCTTCCACGGACATAAGCATGTATATATGGGTGTTTACATATACTGATTGAAATATATTTTAGAGAGAGAAGACTTTTCACTCATCTCATCAATGTGAAATGATAAAGTGTGAATCCGCACCCAACTGTTGATTCGGTGGACCTAACTCGACATCCAACTGCCGATTTTGGGAACCCAAATTGGCACCCAACTACCGATTTGAATTTTTTACATGTTTTCTTAAAAATTTATTTTCGGTGGTACCTTGCCGATTTTGGGTTAATATTTCGCCGTCGCTCAGCCGATTTTGTCCGTGTAAAAAAGACTTACAGTGACGATTTTTGTTCGTGAGCGGAAAAAAAAAAACAGTTTCGAAATCTAATTTTTTAATTTCAAATCAACAAAATATGAAATAAGACTTGTACAAATACCTTCAAATGGACTAATTGATGGTTTTTTCTAGATTACAAGACCCAATGGCCTCTTCTATGATTTTTTTTTTAGAATTTCTTTCTCTATTAATGGAAGCTGGAGATGGTGGTGGCATCATAAAATGATGGAAGGTAGAAGCTGGAGATGTTGGTGGTTGTAGAAAATGGTGGAAGTTAGAAGTTGGAGATGGTGGTGGCTGTAGAAAAATCATGATGGTGGTGGAGTTTGACCAAGGAGCCTGCCAATAAGATTATGAGGTCAAACTAAGGAGGGGGTAGTCAATCCAGACCTTCATGGACATTCATGGACATTAGAAATACCCTCATGTGTGAATGTGGACATTGGACATATCCATAGAAGTCCCATGTGTGTGGATGTAGACATTACAAATGTCCACAGAAGTCCCATGTGTGTGGATGTAGACATTGACAATGTCCATAAGAAGGCCCATGTTGTTGGATGTGGACATTAACAATGTCCATAGAGTGCCCATGTGTGTGGTTGAGGACATTGGAAATGTCCATAGGGAGACCTTGTGTGTGGTTGTGGACATGAACAGTGTTGTTCATGGACTTTAACCAAAAATTGTGAAGAAAATAGGCTATGGAATGTCCAACCTAAATATATGAGATTTCTATGAACATTCTCCAAAAAAAAAAAAAAAAAATAAAAAGTAAGCAAATAGGAGGGCATCATCCTTATGCATCATCATGTAGCAGTAAATGGATCAATAAAAAAGCCAATTATGCATCATCCTTTTTCTTTTTATTTTTTTATCCTTTTTAATTTAATACCTCTTTTGTTGGCCTAGGTGTGTTTATGGGTTATTAGCAATTTGCCTAGATTTGTACTTATTAATATGATTATCATATTAGGGCACCTGAGTTTGTGGCAAGTTTTTTTTTAATAAGCTTTATGGTGTTATATGTGCTTATTATATTATTTGCATTGTTCTAACTTGCATATGATTGCAGATTGTAATAAATCTACGCCATTCATTCAATAGACTCAGAACCATGGACAATTGAAGGAAAAATATTACCAACTCTTAAATGAAAAGCTCAAGTATGATAGAACATATATGGAGTACTCAAGATCAACAACGTGAAGAAGCTAATAAGTGCTAGAAAATATAGCTAATACCTTGGTATATATTTTGTTAGATGTTTGTTTTGAGATGTGAAACACTAGTTTATAATTTGATGCATATTTTATTAGATGTTTGTTTTGAGTTTACACAAGTCCTATGCGAATATTATAACCGCGTTAAAATTTTTAATTTTATTTATTAATAAATATTAAAGTTAATATAAATATTAATTTATTAGACTTCAAAATAATAAATATCAATAATTAATAATTATTAGATACATTTTGAGTTTACAAAAGTCTTTAAAAAAGTCCGTAGAAGTCCATAGACTTTGTCAAAGGATGTCCATGGACTTTGCTAGAGTCCACAGATGTCTGTGGACATTGTCCATACAAGTCTATGGATTCTGTTAAAGGATGTCCATGGACTTTGCAGGAGTCTGTGGATGTCCATGGACTCTGTCAATGTCTATGAATGTCCATCATCCTTAAAAGTCCACGAATGTCCATGAATGTCTGGATTGACTACCCATGTAAATTAACCACGTCCAACCTAATGGGGCCTGCCAATAAGATTATGGGGGTGCCTTTAAGATTACCCTTATTAAAGGAAGTGAGCAGGTCTAACTAAATATAATACTGATGGGCTTAAGTGAAGTTGGGTCTGGATACTTTTAAGTTTAAAACTTAAATCAATTAAAGAATGATGGTCCACCAACTTAAATCAAATGGGGTTACCTTCACCTTCTCCCTCTTCACTTCAACGTAATGGAGACCTAATAACATGGGTTGCCAAAAACAAAAAGCCTAATAAATTTGCTTCACGAACCTGCAAGAGTTGGTGATAAAGGTGGTGGACGGGGGTAATCACGGTTGCTGTCGAACGAGTCCTCCGTAGTTTGCTTAATCTGTAATCTAGCAACAGTAAAACCCCTCTTTTTCCTTTTTTTCTTTATGATCTGCAATCTTCTCAACTCAATGAATCTGCTCAACCCCCTTTTCCTTCTTCTATTCAAATCGGAGACCAGCAACTTCAGTAGTATCAACTTCACCCGACTCCGCAAACTCCTCTTTTTTTTTCTTGTTGTTGTTGTTGATAGAAATCAGCAACTATTTTTTTTTTGGATAGATTAGATCTTCCCTAGTTCATCTTTGGTGAATCCATCGATGAATTCTAAGTTTAATCTTCCCCACGATCACCGTTAGTAGGGTTTGTTTTCTGCTTTGTAATATGCTACCGAGCCAGGCGAATCCTCGCTCTGATACCAATTGACGTAGCGGAAAAACGATAAAAATTCTAGTTCATCGCCTAGAATTGAAGAACACCAAAATAACTCTCAACTACTGAGAAAACTCAAATATTATTAATCAAAACTGTATTGAACTGTATCAATAATTCATCTACTACATCTCCTTATATAATAATAAGGGTTTCCTAAACCTAATAGAATTGTAATTGAAAAGAAACTCCTAATCTAACATGGAAACTGCTAAATAATAAAAGAAAAATACCCAAAATAATAGAAATTACTAGCTAAAATATAGAAATTACTAAACTCCTAACTAAAGCTGAAATTAAAGACGGACCACGAAATATGTCCTGCATCACGGTGAAATATGCCCTAATTTTTTGACTTCTGATCTCGCCATCACGGTGAGATCTATAGTGAAAACTGAAACTCTCGCAACCTTCATCTCTCTAGCCGTCGTCGAGTTCTGATTCCCCGTCGCAGTCTGACCCTAACACCTTAGTAGATCAAGTTAATCTAATTGTTTCCGAGTTCTCTTTCTCCCAACCTTTAACAGAGATTGAAACTCTTGCAACCTTCATTTCTCTCCGCAGTTGCACACACTGAAACCCTTTAGTGAGAGGATTTCAGTGTGTGTTAATCTACCACTTAATTGCACACACTAGAGGGTTTCAGTGATTTGTAATGTCATGGACACAGTTGCACACACTGAAAGTGTTAAACTACTTAGCCGCTTAATTCTGGGTTTCAGTGCTTTGTAATGTCATGGACACAGTTGCACACACTGAATCCCTCTCACTAGAGGATTTCATTGTGTGTTAATCTACTTGGACACTTAATAGCACACACTAAAACTCTCAAGTGAGAGAGTTTCAGTGCTTTGTAATGTCATGAACAAAGTTGCACACTAGAGGGTTTCAGTGTTTTGTAAGGTCATGAACACAGTTGCACACACATTGAAACCCTCAAGTGAGAGGGTTTAAGTGTGTGTTAAACTACTTAGCCTCTTAATTGCATACTGATAGGGTTTCAGTGCTTTATAATATCATGGACACAGTTGTACACACAGAAACCCTTTAGTGAGAGGGTTTCAGTGTGTATTAATCCACCACTTAATTACACACACTAGAGGGTTTCAGTGCTTTGTAGACACAGTTGCACACACTGAAACCCTCAAGTGAGAGGGTTTCAGTGTGTGTTAAATTATTTAGACACTTAATTGCACTTTGTAATGTCATGGATACAGTTGCACACACTGAAACCCTCTACTTGGCCACTTAATTGCACACTGAACCCTCCTAGAGTCTTGAACAAAGTTGCACACATTGAAGCCCTCTTTACACTGATTCACTAACTTAGCCACTAAATTGCACACACTGAAACTCTCCTTCTAGATCTACAGTGAAAACAGAGAATTCACCGAATTGAAGAAGACGAAGAGAAGCAGTACCGTATATAAATAGATCCGAAAATATTAGGGCTTTTGAAGAAGTCTAAGTTTTTTAAGAAAAGCTACAATGGTGGTTTGAAGATCAAAACTCGAATCAAAACCCTAACAAAACTTTGAACTGATAATCCAACAAGAAGATCAAAGAGGATTGATCAACAACGCGAAACAGAAAAAGAGGAGATCAAACAGTTGCATTCGTTCAAAGAGGATCGATCGATCAAACGATGAAAGAGGTATTCTTCATTCGTTCTCTGTAACGAATCTGTTTTTGGGTTCAATTAAAAAAAATGAACTAGTGATGGCAAAAGTGAAAAAAAAGAAAATAAAGAAACTAATTTTTGTCACAAAACTAAAACTAAAAGGGTTAAAAACATAAAACTTACATGTGTGAAGGGTTTGAACCCAACCTAAAAAAGTTGCTGGGTTAAAAACAAATGATAACTGAGAATTGGGCCTCCCTGTAATTAAAAATATTTAAATTTAATTAGTTACATTAGTTGAAAAATATAGAAAAAAAAAGATTTTAAAAAAATGGCCCATGCTTTTGCACAAGCAAATAACAACTAGTGTATATAGTTAAGGGGTTGAGCAATCCTAGTAGTCGTCTCAAATTCAAAATTTAGAAGAGAGTATAAATTCTTCTCCAACAGAGCTTTCATATTCATTTCTCATCTTTCAAATTTTTGATTGAACTCTCAAATTTTTGAAGGATGTTCAAATTTTGCCACATCATCTTTAAACTTTTTGCATTGAGTTTTGGTCTTTGGTTGTTGCTTTATTTACAACCCAACGCCACCAACCATTCTCAAATAGCTACTTTTATTTCACATTTAAAATGAAATGAATGGTATTACTTTTTGATAAAAAAAATTTGGACACATTCTCGAAAAAAATTCCTTTTAAATTTGAATTGAACTTGAGAGAACTATAGGGAGTGCTCTAAAGGGGAAGTAAAATAGGAGAGGGAGAAGCTTTCTTTTGGACCTTGCCCAAAACCCATTAAGCCAAATAGGATGGGGACCTCTTTTATCCCCACCCGTCAAAAAAGAGTACACCCAGCCACCTTCATTTTCCCCACGACCACCACCTACCTACAATCATCACCACCACCACCACCACCACCACCACCCACCACACCAAAGAGAGATCAAAAGAGAGAGATGAAGGGAGATTTGAAAACCCAGATCTGGAGGATTTGGAAATTATGGAGGCAGTGGGGGTGTGACTATGGCATGGTGGAGGTGGAGGCGGTGGTGGTAATGGTAGTGGAGGCTCTCTTGGTTGGGAAGATGAAGCTGTGGTGGGGTGTAATTATCTGAAGCTACCCCTAACACATGGGTTTTGGGTTGAAAACCCAAGAGAAAGCTTCCCCCATCCTCTTTAGCTGCCCTTTATCAGCCCTCTATAGCTATGACATAAATCTCTCATCAATGTGGCAGTCCCTTTATATAGAGTGCCACATCAGCAGCCATCGTCCCTCCAGATCACCACGTCATCAATTAAATGGAATAAAAAAGAGAGTACCTAGTTAAGCTGAAGAAATAATCAGGATTTAAGAAGAAGAACATGAAAATGAAGAAATTATTCACTTGCAAAAGAAAAAAAAAGTTTAGAACATGGAACCTTGTACAACAGAGAGAGGAAACATGAGAACAGAAAATTTGATTCTAAACAGCCCATGCAAGATGTGGAAGGACTCTTTGACATTTAGCTTTGGTTAGTTCTTTTGTTATGCCCCCTAATGAACAACTATGGTACCTCCTATATATACTTTACGGAGACGGCTTATCACATGTCAGATACTCCAGACCATAACGATCATTTGCCATATCTGCCAATCGTACATAAATTACCAGCCAAGGCTTTTAACTCAATCGGACTGCCATTAGATTCTGCTTTCCATTGATGTACCAGAAAAGAGTGACATCCCCATTTGCGATTTTGCTTCTGACGAGAAAGCTATCACTTGCACATTATGTACATATCAACGTTCCATTTTCAAGTTAGTCACAAGCCCTGCACGTAAAATAGTCCATCCTTCGATCCAAGCCATGCCCCCCAACTATGATTCTGCCCATATAGATCCTCTTCATACTTCTGTCTTTCTTTGGGCAATCCATGTAGTTCTGCACCGGGAGAGTCGAGATAAGATGAATAATAAACTTTAGGCGATTTTGGAATAAGAAGCAAGACTGAATAAGGTGGAATGAATACTAAGAAGAGTAGACATAGGAGTTACTTCCAGTTCCAGGCCAGCAAAGGGCAGAGGGTGCAGAACTTGAGATTTTTGTCCCAAAGAGAAGCTCAGCAGTCTTGATGCTCCAAATTCGTACATAGCCATCCTCACCACCTATCACAGTGGCAAACACACAGCTCAAGAAATGTTTTATTTATGCCCAACTAACTCGTTTTAAAGACCATTTTGTAAGCTAACACTTTTTAGAAAATTGACAGAATAAATGTCAACTGTGCTGCGCCATGAGGAGATCAAGATGGGTTACAATTATCAGTTTTCATAAAAAAAAAATGTGTTAGTTTTCACAAGAAGTTGAAAAACCGGGTGGGCATTTGGGTGTAAACCCATCAACAAGATGAAAACTGTAAGCAGAAAAGGACTGCATTAAGCAGCAGATCATTTATGCACCTGACATAACGAGACCCTCAGAAGGATCAACTCCAAGCTGTATACGTGTATGGGAATTCACATGCCCTTCATAAGATTGGACGGCTCCTCTCTGCATCAGGCGATGATCATAGAGCTTGATCTGTATAAACAACAAAGAGTTTTGGTCAAAATGCAATATACCTGCTTCTCAAAAAATTCGCATGATATAGTTAATCTGATATATTGGAATTTGTAAAGAACACAAGGTTTGGAATACAACAGTAATAAGTGCAATATCTTCTAACACAAGCACATGTATACACATTCATGGATGTGATCCGAACTAGAGTGAGAGAGTTCAAGTGTGTTTGACCCAAGGGATGAGGACTGATAAAGGTCTCTCACTTGAGTGTGACAGAAGTCACAAAACCTCCTCCACAGCCCAACTGTATTGTATGTTGTGTCTTTGTAACGTGGCCATTAGATTTGTAGTTTACTATTTTGTACAGGATAGGATCTTATTAATCTGGAAATACTCACTTCCAAAACAATTCTCTGTCTTTATCAATTATCACTAATGAATATGTAGTAGCTAATGGTAGAAATCAACTGAAACAAAAACTCACTGATCCATCCATGGAGCTTGCCAAGAAGTACTGGTCGTAGGTTTGAAGGGTTACCAAACTACAAATTCATAATAGCCAACTATTTAAGACAAATAGAGAACAGCATAAAAACTCTAGCTTATCAAATTCAAACAGAAAAAAAAATGAAAAAGAAGAAGAAAAAACTGTAACTGCACAAAGTGACATCATACTAACCTGGAAATAGATGATGGCATACTAGTAGTACAAAAGGGTCTTATATTTCCTTTGAGCTGCAAAACACCATCATTGTTACTAAAAAGAACAGATTAAAGCCAGTATTTTGAGAACATTAATATAAAAGAGCATTGAACTTTCAAAAAAGACAAAGCGAGCATATGGAAAACAAAGGAACACACTGGTCAAGAAAGAAATCAAAGGAGCACACCGTCATTATCATTAAAAAGAACAGATTAAAGCCAGTATTTTGAGAACAATTTATATAAAAGAGCATTCAACTGTAAAAAAAGACAAGGCGAGCATATGGAAATCAAAGGAACATATTGGTCAAGAAAGTAAAGGAAGAAACAAGGAGAAAGGATGGTACTGCAGTCCTAGAAGAATGTTCCCAGAAGATAATCTACATAAACAAACAAGCTGAAGGTATCTGTTGATTTTTAGCATCATAAACAATGAAGAGAATAACTGATTTAAATCGTATAAAATGGGCTGTAAGGCTGTACATGACGCACATCTTGAGAACCATGGAAGATCATTATTTCATTGTTTATATTATTTAGGATTTTTCTTGCTTGTTGACCAAGCCTCTTAACTTGTTATTCGGTTTTTAGTGAATAAGAATTATGGGTTTAAGAAAAGATCATGCTTGGTTATTTGATCCAGTTTAAGAATCGTTTTGTGTTCTGGTTTAAGTATGCTTCTGCTTTTATTTGCACCAACAACAATGGTCAATGAAACTGAATGTTGAACACATTTACTGAATGAGTATTGCAACAATGAGGATATTTAGATTCTTCCTTTTTTTAAAGAGAATAAGAATATTGAGAATTTGAGATTGATGAGTGGGAATACAAGAGAGCACCAATCAGAAAAGGTCAGTTTAGGGAAATCTCTTGAGACCATGACAGGTCACAGGAGATAAAATAACAAAAAGTTAATTTGAGATAGTTTCTGCACATGCTGCACCAGTGTAGAGTTTCTTGTTGCAAGTTAAAGGTTTTAGAGGGAAAAAATGAAGGGCAACATTAAAACACAGTGAGATAAAAAGAAATAATATGAAGACATGTGGCCTATGGTAAATATAGCTATAGATAAAGTTGAAGGACAACAATTCATGTTCCTGTCCCTAAATAGGCAAATACTTTAGGTAGACATAGATGATGTGGAACAATGCCTGAGATGTAATATTAAACTATCTCCTTTCTTTAAGAAAATGAGAATCAAAAGAAGAACATAGATACTGAAGTTCTGGAATAACAAAAAAGTGGTTACCAATACCTCAAACCATTGTGTAGTCAATTTCCGTGCATTACTACTTGACGGCTCACGAACTGTACATGAAGAGTATGGTACTCGGTGCCTAGGAAGTCTGGCAGAAAATCCTTGTTTCTGGCGAACATCAACTGTCACAATTGCTCCATTTCTAAATCCACATATAATAATATTTCCCTACAGCAAGAGGTAAATCGATTAAGTTCAAGAATGAGATATGACTAGTGGGGACAAGACAACACAGAAGATGTAATGTACTCTATGTTGTTAAAGGTGACGGTGAGCTAGGCCTACAGGTAAAAAGGTCCTCACCTTGCATAAGGCCTTTTCCCCAAGTTCTACGCAAAGGACGCCTAGGAGGTCGCCCAGGGTCGACCCGAGGAAAATTTAAGCAGGTCACCCAGGAGCAAATAAGCTTTGGCTTATGCCATGTAGATCATTTTCGGAAAAATGCAGATCGTTGTAAAACTTTTAAGCCCATTAAAGGTTGGTTGAATTTTAATGGTTAAATGGATGCTTCATTACAGTTCAAATTTCAACCAACTTTTGATGAGATCAAAAAATTTAGAACGAACTGATTTTTTTGTGAGGATTATTAGCAGGGTGAAAGTTTTTTAAAACAATCTGTTTTTTTGGGAAAAAGATCAACATGGTGAGCCTATCGTCCTCCCAAAAGATCAGCGCTCATATCATCTACATGTGGGTCCTACAGAGTAGTGTAACAAACATGTAAAAAAAATCATGTAACCATATCCTTCCTCATTCTTAAATAGAATAGCTTGTGATTAGTTTCAATGGCTGGTGACATGTGACATGCATAAAAGCAAAGAGCTGTCACATGATAATACAAGAATGTTCCTTAAGCTAAGCGGCATGCATAATGACAAGTAAACTTAAATTCATTAAACAAAAGTTAAAATGTTACCGAATGATCAAACTTTTGGGAGAACACATCACTTTTACTGCGGCACAACCATGACAGAGCTCCAGTTTCTAAGTTTACCAAGGCAGCTCCCAGATTGGTGCCTATAAAAGAGAGCACAAGATATAATATAAGAATATAAACAAAATAACAATTTCTGCACTAATTCTAAATCAATACAACCATTTATAGTTTGGAGAACAAATCAAAGTTGGCTGATTAATTCCATAAATCTCAACCCAATCAGATACTTTTTGTTCAGTTCAAGTTAACTTCATAGAAGCAGAATTCATAAGACCAAAAACGAAAGTAAAAAACAGTACTTAAATCCCACAATTCCTCTTCCACTTATTCACCGATTTAGTCATAAGAGGACGAGAAAATTACATATCAAGTAAAAAATTTATATGCTCAACTAAGTTCTCTGCTTGCTTAATGAATTCGAACGTTAGAAAATAAAGCTATACTGAAGGAGACTACTTATGGCATCTGTAGTCCATTTCTTTCGTTTTCTTTTTTATTGTATTGATAAACGACATGTACAACTGTTCAAGGAAAAAAGCTAGCAGCTACTAGTTCATTGATATTTCCATTCACCAACGTGACATTATAGTTGTCTTACTTGTGTATAAAATCCGATACAGCGATTTCAAATGTTTTCCACAACAATACAGAGAAGACGAAGGATGATTATATTCCAATGTAAACAGTGAATGGGAAAAAAAGAGAGTAGCTGTAGGGCTTGCCAATAACTGCTTCAGACCCATTAGAATTGCAATCAGCAGTCCAAATTGTACAATTCATGGAAGCAACCGCAACAAGTCTTCTTCTTAAAATAGGATCACTTGGATTTAAATCCAAGGGTTCACTCAGATTCAACATATAGAGAGATCCACCAGAAGTTTCAGATCCCAGAGTGGCTATTCTTTTTTCTTATGTCAAGTCTTGCAAGTTCAATAACATTAGAGAAGATATGCGTAAAGCAGACAATGAAGAAGATATATAAATATTATAAACAACGATTAAAAGTGCATAGTTAGCTAATTAACGAAACATCTGCTTAAAGTAGAACTTATTCCCCTTCAAAAAAAAAAAAAAGAACTTATTAATGTAGCTGAAATTATTTAAGGATACAAAGCATGCTGGATGGAGAGATTATCATCAGGTGTACGAGGATAATGCTTTTGGGTTCTCTGTATACAAGATATATTTGAGGACATAAGTGTTGATGCTCCAGCAGGCCTCCAAATATGTCCTGGAACATTGTTGCACTCAGCTTGATTTTCTGTAGTGAGAGGCCAAACAAAATCGGGCATGCATTTAATCCCGTAATCAAAATGTTGTCCATCTTTTTCAACTTCATAAAGACTGCGAAAGAATAACACTTCAATGATAACTTGTAATCTATTCCTTAAATTGAAATGCTACAAATGCTACATTGGGCTTACAAAAAAAGAAGGAATATAGAAGATTTGATAAGCAAACACTAATTTAACATCAAAACTCAGAAGTAACAATAGCAATACCAATAAGAAAAAAAAAAAAGGGAAAGTAATAGTAATAGATGAGACTGGAAAGAGTGAATGAGGAAATACAGAGTACAATAGCATGACAGAAGCCCAGTACATGATTGCTGGAGAGCACAGAACGAGGGTTGCTCAAAAGAGCACATGTTGCAACAAGAAGATTTTAGCTATCACAGAGCACGATGAAATCAATTAGCATCCTCATAGTTAGAAATTAGTGTAGATAAATGTGTTTGGCAAAAGAAATCAATTATCTCGTAGTAAGAAGTTTCTTTCTATTAAGTTCCTAAATAGAAATCAGATTTTAATGAACTAGAAGAACAAGGTCTCGGGGTTTGGAGCTTTTGCAATAGTTCTTTAGCATTCTCGGGCACACATTTTCTATCAAAATAAACAACAACTAGGGGTTCAGGTGTGGGAAAGAGCCAAGAAAAGACCTTTATGCCTACAAAAAGAGCCACAATGTAGACTTTCTGCGAACTCTTGAAGTTTGTGTTGTGTTAGACATCACAATACTGAATTCATTAAGGATATCCTCTTATGCTCTTAGATGTCACTAATTCCCTATTATTATATATTTGCTCCGGGAATGTCTTAAGTTCAATTTATTTTAAAGCTTGAGATAATCGACGATGGGAATTGACTTTGAGTATTGTAAAATTGTAATTTTTTGTGGGTTTGCTCTGGCTCCGCGAGAATATCTTAAAGATTCAAATGGTCAAAACAGAATAAAGTTGAAGACAACAAATAGAAGACAAGGTCACAAGTTTGAGAAAAATACCAACCACACATGACACAACACAAGATTTACATGGAAGAGCCTTCAAATTGGAGGAAAACACCACAACAGACAACGAGAGTCAATCAGTGTGTTCGAAAGAAAAAGTATAAGACTTTCAAACAGATGATCGCCCTCTTCTTCAGCATTTACTAGATTAGCTTGATCATAGACATCTAAAGTTTCCAAGACTTTTGCCGTTTAAAAGGGCATTTGGCAACCAAAAGCAGAAGTACTTTTGAGAAGTCAAAAATTATGAGAAGCTTGTATGGTAAACTACTGACTTATATGTTGATAAGTCAATAAGTCCGTATGACTATGTAATATGCTAAGTATGCTAATGTAATAAGGCACCAATAAGTACTTCCAGTTCCAGATCAATGGAATCCTTTCCAAAAAAACATCACTGCAACCAGATGCTCATAGAACAAGGAAACTGAAAAAAGAGAAAAAGATCCCCTTATCGTCATCATCTCAACACCGAGGGTCAGTAATTTAGAAGTACTTCGAAACACACTAGAATGCTTTGAAATATCAGTAACGTTAGCAATCCACAATTCATAAAGCTGGAACTTTAGATATAAACATAAAGTGAAAGACTTCATTTTGTACAAACTTTCAATCTTTAGCTATAGCTTTACTGCAAATCTTTCCCTACTACAATACACAAGACTTCCTTTGCGAGATAAAACTGAAGTGCCCTTGCAACCTTCAGATCAAACTCTTTCCAAACATCATGAGATCTCTTTGCAGCCTTTTCCAACAAACCCCTAAGAGCCTTATCTAGTCCTGATTTGATCAACACGTCATGTACTACACTTTCCATAAACCAAAGCTTATTTGCTTCTCAAACTTCTCCACCTTGAACATAATGAAGATATAGGTGTCACACCCTGGTTTCCAAAACTCGTGATCCAACTGGAATCACCAAGCCCTAAAGACCGATGGTGGAGAAATATGAAAAAATCCAACGAAACAAAGAATATCTCTCTTTAAAAACTTCTTGAAACATTTCATCGAGCGTAAAAAGGTCGAGGTACTGACTACGGTCTAAGTCAAAGTCAATTTAGGTCAAGGTCAACGTATGGTCAAACTAGGTAAAAGTCAACTTATGGTCAAACTAGGTCAAAGTCATACCTATGGTCAAACTAGAGTCTTGGGCTACCTAGGGTCAATCGAAGTCAACTAACCCTTGAGGTCAACTACTTAGGTCAAACTGTCAAACCGAGTCGACTAGTCAAACTGGTCAACTCAAGTGAACCGATCAAACGGTCATCATGACTCGAATGTCCACCCCCGTCGAGCCCGGTCAGACTTCACATTAGTTTTACCACATGTAATGGTCTAACTATTCACTCAGAATAACTATGTCCAACATGGTAACATTTGAAAACAAATTTTCGGACTAACAAGTATACAGTAACATAAATCGAGCATAACTTGCAAACAGTACGTCAGAATTAAGCAAGCAATATCATTCTGAAAAGAAAACTCGAAGCACCACATCTTTCTCAGAAATAGTCCGAGTCTAATCTGATAAGAAGTGGCCAAAAACTGGACTCGAAGTTGACTGACAGAACAGTTGAGAAAATATACAATTTACATGAATAATTAAGAAAACTTAAAACGAAAATTCAAAGTGAGGATGATGAAATATAGAACTATATTATGCTTAATATGATCAAGTGATCATATATCGTACTTTATACACCACCTAATGAGAGTATACATAACTTTCCTTGGAAGATTTATTTCAGTGCATAAAAAGCTTCATCCACTAACTACTCATCTTTGCGCTGTTCCTACCTAATTGTGTCCTAAGTGCATAAGATGAGAAGCATATGAGACACTTACTCGAACTTACCTCAAAGACCCATTCATGCTACCCATCAGTAAAACATTTGTTTCATTTTGGCCTTCCAGTGTTTGTATATCAACATGCAACTGTTCCAAAGCACTATCAGCAATCATATCTGTTTTCTGATACTTCCAAATCTGTAACACATTATATATAAAAAAAATTAGGAAAGGAAATAAAGTGAGAAGAAAATATGGAAACCTCACATTAAAGTCTTCTAATCTACTCAGATGGAAGAAAGACTATAAACTAACCATTAAAAAATACAGTTTTTCATGCAAAGTTCAACAAAGAGAATTACATGGATTAGAAACTTTCGCTGGACCATCAGTCAGGGAATGAGGAAGAACCTCAGAAGGTTTGGTTTTTTGGAATTCCTCACCTAATAATATAAATTTACATGTGCTATTTACTATGAAAAAGAAAAGAAAAAACAAAGCAAAATGGTAATGTTTTCTTAACAATATCTGGCTTTTAGACGAAACACAAGTGTCCAAGGCGGTTTCTTCCTTAGTCTTCCTACTAGAACAACTTTCTAGTTTATGATCATTAAAGAAAGCAATCAGCTAACGAATATACTAACTTCCAGAAAATGACGATACTTTTCACATATTTTCTTGGTAGATTATATATAACATAGTTTGTTTCACATTCCAATGCATCATCAATTCATAGTATCCAACTGCATTAGTAGATACTGGCTTCTAAACAAGGGAAGGGAGAAATATAGTAGATAATGAGCTTAGAAGAAATGTTAAGAAGTAAAATAATAGTTTTCCTATGAAAGGTCCAGCAGGTATCTATTACACTTTATTTTTAGACCATTTTATGTAAAAGATTCATCTCGAAAAGTGCCTAAAATTCGAAAATCCTTTTGGTATAGACCGATCAGTGTATGGTCTTAACCAAGATATACTTGAATTATATACCTGCTGGGTGAAACAGAAATCATGAAGCCTCAGGTGCAAATCATTGTTGCCAAAAATGAATTAAGCTCCAGCCTTCATGCTTAGGTTATGTGCAGCATAAAAGCAAAAATGAGACACACAAATACTGAAATCCAAGAAATACAACTCAATTGAACATTAAGTAAATCCAAGACACGTCTATGGTAGTAACTAGTAAGTTTTCCATAATACTCTGTATGAACATGTGAACATAACACTATAAATTTACTGCAAGTGTCAGACCACCCTTCCTTGGACATAGAGGATGGCCCTAGCTCAGCGGCAACCAGGACAATGTAAAGGTATAAAACCTTGAATTCGCTCCAAATTTTTCCCAATTAACATTCATAATTCACAAGAGGAAGTTTAATTCGACATGTGGAGGTTTTGTAAGAATTTGGCATTTGTAGAAGTTCGAGAGAATTGTCGCCAAAATGCAAGGGGAAAGAATAAAACAAACATGATGAAAATCCTTCAATTCATGAATTTAACAGAAAGCCAACCATATTGAGTACCACGTTTATGATGAATTTATTGCATAAATTATTTACCATGTCAAGAAAAAAAATATATGAGGAATAACACTCAAGGCAATGTCCTTCGAGAAAATAATATTAAACTACAACAATGATTCTCATAGTATTTCAAACTGGCTTATGTATGCTCATCTTTCAGATAACGAAAAGGAGTTTCTTGTTTTCCTAAAATTTAGATTCAAACCAAAAAATTCGGATAACGCTTTCAGTTTTGGGTAAACATAGTATACAGGTAGACCCATACATATATATAGCAATTAGTAATGACATAACTTTAACGTGTGAAGAAGAAAAAAACTAGAATCAGTGATAAACTAACTTTGCTTGAGAACTTCTACGACGCAATGTGAGGAGCACTAGATCTTGACTTCAATTCCTGTATGAATTTTTTGACACAATAACTTGAAGGGAGCAACCTCTGAAAAGCTAGCAAATGTGGAGAATGGTTACTTCGTTTTTAATGTTTCTCACTTTTTTCCAAAGGTTCATTCATAAATAGTAAATTCAATGAAGTATTACAGATTAATTTTGTTTTTCCAAATTAAGAATCAAGAAAATTCAGTTAAATTCACAAAACTTCGACCCATCTAGGGGTGAGCATGCATCATGTGTCAATCAAGCAGAGGTCAGTCCCACTTGAGCGGTAAAAGACCCGCTTTCACAGCTTTTACAAATTTTAAGCCAAATGAACATGGGTAAGCAATCTCATGGGGTCCCACTGCGTGACCCTATTGAGAAGCCTCTGATTCCTCATAAAACTTATTATGCCTGATTGGCATGAACAAAGAACTGAAATTTGCCCCAAATCCTACTCTGTTTGTGAGAAAGGATCCGCATTTTGCAGGTCAATTGAGGGCATTTGTTCACAGCGACTGGCTTTTCGGTGCTTCGTGTATGCCGCATTATAAGTTCATATTGAAGAACTCAATACGAAGGGATTGGAAGAATATCTGTTTTTGCTCATATTCTCATGTATTCTCCATAAGGATATCATTTTCTTTGATTGGGTCTCCGTATGGATATAGTTCTCACTCAAGGATTCCTTATATACAACTAGAAAGAAGGGTATATAACTTGTTAATTGTATTAGACTATTAGTTATGGTAGAACTACTGTGTCAAGGTTTAGAAGTAAATGAAAATAGTGTTAGAAAACAGTACTTTCCATGTGCATGTGTACTTTTTGCAACACCAACTTATTCTATCCACCCTCTTTCTTTAAAATGTAGTTCTCAGTCCATGATTAGTCCACTCGTTATAATTTTATGATAAAACTCCTTTGCCACTAATCATTTCAGATCTCATGGGTTTCTCAAACTCTCAATTATGTTTGTCCATTTTGACTTTCACTGAAATCACCATATTTTGATAGTCTCAACATCACATTAACCTGACTAGTGAAATTAAGTGTTATACTCGAAAATGCATATATCAATCATGCGGAACTCTATAGATTGCAGGAAACAATAAGTATTTCAATTCTTATGACAAAATAATGTCATTTAGTTTTACTTTATCTTGATTTAACATTTCGTGTTTTATCTGTGATTGCACGTATCTCGAGGTAAACACATCATGGAGGTTGACTAAAGTCAAGGTGACGGTCCTTGGTCAAAGATTGGTGTTTGGGACATATTTAAGTCATTGGAGTCAATTGTGGAGTGTTGGAGGTCAAAAGATGCAGTATGCAGAATTTCAGCTGACTGATCGATAAACGAAAGCTGCTGATTGATCGTCCAGATTCCAGTGGAGGGCACACTCGATCAATCAATATTTTCTGTGAGCAATCAAGTCACGAAAAGTTTGAGATATTTCTCACGTTTTAAGTCGACTTTAAGTCATTCTTTTGTACAGCTTTAGTGAGTTTCTGATAGATAGTCTGAGAGAGTTTTCTAGATTTCTTGGAGATTTTTTGAGAGATCAGTGTAAGGAAGGTTGTTGTGTCCATGATTGAAGATTATTAGTTGTGTGACCATCTGGGAGGATTGATTTCTCAACCCCAGATTGTGGATTCGATTGGATCAAGTTTGATAGCCTCAAATTCTGATTGATTAGATGATTGATATAAGAGGTAAGTGATCTAACTTGATTGTAAACCCCAGATAAAAAAATAAATCGAACATGATTGTAAACTTTCTTTTTATATTGGATTGTGTTCCTTTTCCTGATACCAGTGTTTTTGAACCTCTTAAGGGGCTTTCCACCTAAAATCCTTTGTCTCCTGTATTCTTGTGAGTGAATGTGTTAAATAGGTTTCTAATTTCTTCAAGCTCTTTTTAATTTCCACATACTATTGAGTCACATATAGCAAGACATGCAAATGTTCCTCAACATTGCCATAGGGTTCTACAAACTGGCAAAGAATTTGAAACCAAACAAATGCCCAAGTCTGTAACTGTAGAACTATAAAAGTTATTATATGCTAAACTTATTTTCAACGGAAGAATTGTGGCCAATTACGAAAGATGACAAAATATGAATAAGAAGCTAAGAATTAGAGAACCATACCATAGGTTGTGATGCTCGAATCTTTTGGTACTCCTGCTGGAAATTACACTTCCACTTGTCAAAATTGAGTACTTTGCCATATAACTCCCTAACCTGAAGCAGCTCAGTAGTTCTGATTCCCTTTTTCCTACAGTTATTATGATGTTCATTTGCCTGCAACAAAACAAATATCTCTTAAGTGCGTATGTCAGTTACAACAAAAGCAGTTGATGGTTGGAGTAAATGTACGTGTAAAAGACAAGGTAGTGGACAAATATTGAAAAAATCGGAAGAAAAAAAGTCTTAAGAAGTTCTTATACAGCTTAAAGTATTAGAAATATGGATATACCTACAACTTACAAGGTTCAGAATGGTTGTCATGTCATCTTGTGGTTACATAACCACCATGACACTGTGTGATAGAAAGGTTGTCATTTCACCAATTAGTTAGAGGATCTAGTTAGAGTAGTTATTACAATAACTACTAATGCCTGTAAATAAATAGATATATGGTGGACTATTTCACTCAAGAAGAATCACGCCCAACCCAACATGTTTTGATCAGACCATTCATGTATTCTTAGGATGTCTCGATGTGTATGGATAGGTTTGGTTATCATTTCTCGGGTTATAAAAAGAAGGAGAATTCAATGGAAGTACCTACCATTGTACCAACATATAGACGATTTATCTATCTTAAATAAAAATAACTCGGAAAATACGGTATAAAATGTGCAGAACGTGGGTCGCCTATTGGATTGTGGGAATCAGTATATATGACACATTACACCAAAATCAGTTACTGAAATACGTTGATTCACTTGTTACATAGCTTATTTCTTTTTATGTTCTGTTTCAAGAAATTACACTAAAAGAAGGTCATTTCTTTCACAAAATTGGGAAGGTGATACTTTTAATAACCAATTTTTATTAACTAACCTTACAAACAGAGATTATAGCGAGATAAGGCTTAATCAAGATCAAAAAACAATTCCAATTGAGAATTGAAACAAACCACAACTAGGACATTTCTTGTTAGTGAAAATATGAACTAAAATGGAATCATAAACAAATTTTGCATAGATTACCTGGTCTGGTTTTGAAGGTGGTTTTTGAATATGCGAACCAGGTATTGGTCCTTTGATTGGGAAGTACCTATTCTTCTCTGGATCATAATAGAAACCCGGAAGATCTTCACACAACAACAACAACTAATCAGTAACATAAAATTGAAACAAACCCAAGCACACACAAAAACACATTGTTAGAGAGAAAAAGAAAGAGAGAGAACCTATTGGCATCTCTGAAGAGGATAAAAACTGGGTGACTGGTAAACCAAAATCTCGTCTTTTAAGCTTAATAACCCTCCTTGAATAATTCCCCTTATTTATAAAACATCAAAAACAGTAAATAATACAGTATTAAACCCTAACTGGAAGATCACAGTCTTTGCAGAGAGAAGAAATTCGAATTCGGCAACCAGGTGTTATAGTTTGTATGAGACAAGTTTATGTTCACTCCAGTCCCGGAGGAGTCGGTTTTGACGACTCAGGTCCCTGGGTTTTTGACCGATTTTTACCATAAGTTCCGTGGACCTAGACCTAGACCTGGCAACGGGTTGGGTTAGGGTCGACCCTAGACGTGTTAACGGATTAACAGGTTGATGAGTCAAGATTATCAAATCCTAATCCTGACAATGTAAAACAGAGAAACAAATCAAGATTATCAAATTCTAATCCTGACGGGTTAGAAATACTCAACCCTAATTCTGACTTGTTTAGCTAATTAAGATAAGGTTTGACAGATCAGGTTAGAGTCGGGTCATGTTTTACCACCTCTACCTTAACTCGTAGAGGGTGCAACTTGGGCGGGCTAAACTCGATCCCAACTGGCTAAACCTAATCTTGGATAGGACTCGAGTATGAGGAATAAACATTATTAGGGCTTGGCTTAGCCTAAAAACAAAAGTTGGATTCAACACCCATTCATCCTTATGTTGTTTGATTTTATTCAGCCATTTGAGTTGCATTGTGAAGCATCTAAAGTTGGAATTGGGGCGGTCATGAGTTAGCATGACAAACTTGTGGCATTTTAGTAAGAGCATAAAAAAAGGCCTAGCTTAGTGAGAAGTTGAATGTAGCTTTTTGGACTTATATCACGTATCATGTTTTTTTGTATAAGACAACATTACATGAGTGGAACCTTGCTAGCCACCTAACAAGGATCAAACTCAAAACCTCCCTCATAGAAGAGGAGACGCCTTACCATTCGAGCAACCCTGAATGGACATAGCACGTATGATGTTGAATTTTACGTACATAGTCATGCTGGCCCTCAAGCATTGGTGATACTATTTGATCCATAGAGAATTCAATCTCTATTTTGACCATATTCTTTGAGACACCTTGGTAGCCGAAGTAAAAGCCTTCTTTCTATCGTGGTCAGTGGGCTTCATACATTTAGAATAGTATATGGATAATATGGTATACCTATGCAGCAGATGTTCTTTGTCGCCGAGCTTTTCTTCTCACCATGATGCGCTCTGAGGTACTAGGTTTTGATTCATTTCATGAATTATTGACTAACAACCTGTATATTTACACTAGCGATTGTTGCAGTACTATTAGATTAGTGTTCTAATTTTTCTTTGTCTTTTTTTTTCTTTTTGAATGATACATTTCTCTTCCAAGGCAAAACTGTATGTCCCTGATCTAAGCCTTCAGATGATGACGTTATTAAAGAAATTCACGGATAATGTGGCAATGATAGAGGAATTTGCTTCACCCAAGAGAGGATGGTGCAAGCAATTCAAATCTTGGCTATCACATAAATCGAGACAAGGGAGCATTAGTTTTTTTTAAAGCAATACCCAACATATATTAAACAAAACACAAGAGGGATAAAATCTGACTCTAACGAGTCTACAAAAGTGATTTGCGATATTGATGAAGCAGAATCATAAGAAAGCCAAGTATCCTGAATTAAAAGACGTCTTGCACACATTGCTAGAGTCATCATAGTATCAAACTTAGAAAAACTTACATATTTAAAATGTACATTCTTAAAACTAGTAATTAAAGATCTTGCATCCTAAAAAAACTTTTGATTCCTCTAGTTGATTGAAATGATTATCTCTTCACTAATACAAAAAATTTGCTTGGTGTTGTACTCGAATTGCACACTTTGGAAACCAAGTTCCAAACCCCATTTAAGAGCATAAACAGCAGCAAAACAAAAACCCTCCTCCTTATTTAAACAGGTGGTGGGAATACTCCTTGCTCCTTTGATTTCTCATGTTGAATCAGTTAGAGAAATACAAACACATATAATGTCAGTAGCATTAGAAAAATGGATTGTGAACATGATTACCTAGATAACAGTAAAATAGGGCTGAAATGTTGGACTGAATTCCTGATTGGATTTGTGTTGGGCATTTTGTTTTTGCACTCATTGTATGCATCAAGAGAATTATACATCTGATTAGTTATACTGATAGGATTTGGTTTGATATTGTCAAACACATTTGCACAACGTGCCTTCCATATATACCAATTAACATAAGAGCATAAAATAGGCCATTTGACATTATAGTTAATACAAACTGGAAGATTTGTATCCCAATTGTTGAACCAATCAAAGAAAGAGTTGAAATGAAGAGAATCCAGCCTAAAACCACAAGGCATACAAAACCAAACAGATCTAGCAAAATCACATTCCATGAAAAGATGCTTTAGGCTTTCCTTTCTTGCAAAAAAGACAAATATTATCCACATCAGGAAGGACAAAAGTTATCCTATTACCTAGAGGGAGAATATTGGAAATGCATTTCCACAAAAAAATTTGAATTATAAGAAGAACATCTAGTTTTCAGATTTTGGTCCACACAAAAACACCAACTATATTTTCATGAGCTAAAGCCTTATATAAAGATTTAACAGTGAAAATACCACTAGAAGTCAGAGTCCATCTGAACTGATCAGTACCTAGAGCAGGAATTATAATGCTGAAGATCTGATTTTGGCCGGGTTTAGCATCAAGCCAATTTGCCAAAATAGATGAATTTCCCTCCCTCTTTCCATCTTTAAACAACTGACTAACCTATTACATATCCCTAAGATTTGTATCATGACCAAGATCAGGCTTATCTAGAAAATAGTAACAGTATTAGAAATCCACAAGTCATTCCAAATATTTGTTTTAGTACCATATCTGACTTCCCAAAACCTAAATGTTTTGATTTCATCCAGACCTTTTCTAATTCCTTTCCAGAGCCAGGAACTAGTAGGCTTAACCTTTCTCTCTAGAAGATTACCTTTATGGAAAAAAAAATTCCAAAATTTGTACCCACAAAGTATCCCTCTCAGACAAGATTCTCCATCCTAGTTTTGAAATAAGGGCAGTATTAAAGGTTTCTAGTTTTTGAAAACCTAAATCACTAGAACCTTTAGGCTTAAAAAAGGTAGTCCAAGCCTTTAAATACACTCCTTTCTTAACCCTATCAGTCTTTTTCCACCAAAAATCTCTTTGGATATTAGAAATTTCTATGGTAATTGACTTGGGTATAACAAATACCCTTATTTGATAATTAGCAAGAATTTAGATTATTGTTTTCACAAGAGTTATTTTCTCTGCTTGAGTTAGGGTCTTACCTTTCCAACCTTGCAACCTAGCCTTAACCTTTTCAACAATAAGATTAAATCAAACAAATATAGATCTATGTGGGAACAGAGGGATGCCAAGGTATATATCTATCATTTAGGCCAATATACTTAACTTTAAGAATCCTCATCATCTTTTTGCAATGCTTATGCGACAGATCCTTACTGAAACAAACACCAGATTTTTCAAAATTAATAAGTTGCCCAGAGGCTTTGCTAAAATCAGAAATAACATTAATTAAATTTCTAGCTTTAATCAGAGATGCTTTAACAAAGATCAAACAGTCATCAACAAATAGCAAATGACTAATTGAAGGACAGTTCCTAGCAGCTTTTACTCCACTAATGAGACCCCTAATCTCTGCTTCTAGAATAGTAGAAAGCAATTGTAATACCTCATATTTTTATTATAGTATGTTGTAGATATGGTGTACATAACTTAAGTTGGGCATGTGTTAGTATTTTGGTGTTTGGGGGCGGATTTAGCTAAACTAGGTTAGAATTAATCTAACCTACATTATGTAGATCTAATCTTGTAAATTTAAGTGAGGGGACCCATTAGTAATAGTTTCTCCTTATTCTTACAATCAAATATTTATAAAATCTAATTTATTTAGAAATCCAACTTTTTAAGAAACTTATTTATGGTAGGTCAATTTTAGTTTCTAATTTTATTATTTTCGTACTAGCTATCTGTGAGGTATTTTAGAAGGCCCTAAAGTCTTCTTTTAAAGTTGTTTTATGCTTAGAAAGTGTCCTTAGGTTATGGGATAACTTGGGTACTAAATTTCCATGTTTTTAGTAGGTTTTGGACATTTTTTGGAGTAGAGAAGAAACCCTATGGCAGAAAGGTTGAAGAAGATAGAAGATATGAGTAGAGAAGAGGTCGACCGAAGTGGGCTGCATATGTACAAATAAGTTTTCTTATTCCTAAGATCTATGTAGTCTTTCTCAACCAAGAGAAATTGATGTTTAGGGTACTCCTATCTGTTTTATATGAGTAGGTTGATTTCATATGAGTTGAAATATGTTGCTATGATAATATTTTGATTGTAGTAGGGTTTAACATAGTGTTATGCTACTAGTTTGATTGTGTCCAGCTTCAAACATGAAGTTATGTTGCTGATAGGGTTATTTTTACATAATAACCTAATGTTATATTTTTGTTCGGGCTATAGTTGGATTATAACCTACTGTTATGTTACTGATTTGAATGTATAAAGGTTATAACTTGATGATATGTTGTTGTACTGATTTTATTCAGAACTATAAGCTATTGATTTGTTACTGTGTTGGTTATAATTAGGATATAACTTGGTTGTAAGTTACCGCTTTGGGTTATACTAGAACTTAAACTTGGTAAATTTGATAATTAATTACAACTTTAATATGTATCCTTAATGTCATAAATCTGATAATGATTTTAGTGATTGGATGACATAGAGATGGCTGGTTATAAATTATACTTTGGGATTTAAATTCAAATTCATATACGGTAAAAGCGATGAGCCTAATAGAGTGGAAACTACTATTTATGACATGTAGACTGAAGGTTAACTTAATAGTTGACATAAAATATTAATAACTATAATGATGTTATGAATCCCAATTGATTGGTGGTTGTCTCATTCTTCTCTGTTTGCATTTTATGCGTTTACCGATGTATCATATTCGAAATTTATGGAGGTATACCCTGGCCGAGGTGGGTTACTTGTTTATTGAGGGAGAAGAGTCGATGTTAATACAAGATAACTCAATACACGATTCAGTTAATTTGTGGATAACAAGTGCTAGGTTTGATAGAAGGTTAGGTTGAAAGAGCCTGAAATCTTAGGAACTACGTTATGATTGATCCCTATTTGGGTACGTAGGCAATCGCGGTGCGGTTCAGCATAAAAATATAAGAAACTTCTTGATGTTGTTGATGTTGAGGTTGTTGTTGTTGTCGATGAATTGACATTTGTGTTTCTTGATTGTAAAAGCTAGTGTGTTGTTGTTTGAAATTTTATGAGTTGCATTTTGTTTTAACTTATGTTTGGGACGGTGCTTTGGTCTAAATTTTAGGTTGAATGTTAAAAGTTTGGTTTTAATGCTTCGAGTTACGAGATTAAGTTTGAGTTTAGACAGTAATTGGATTTGGGGCGTTACAGCAATTCCATACAAATTATAAACATATAAGGGGATAGAGGATCCCCTTGTCTTAATCCTCTCAAAGGGAGGAAGTGTTTATAAGGAACACCATTAAGAAGGACAATTGTAATCTTGGTGCTTATACATTGGTATATAATTGAGCACCAATTAGAACAAAAACCCATTTTTTCCATGACATCAAAAATATAATCCCAATTCACTATATCAAAAGCCTTGGACATATCAAGCTTTAAACCCAACCAACCACTTCTACCTATTTTCCTTCTCATAGAGTGAATTATCTCATGAGCAATTACAATATTATCTGTAATCTGCCTTCTAGGAATAAAAAGCAGATTGGTAAGGTGAAATAAGCTTACTCAGAAGAGGCTTTATCCTATTAGCAAGAAATTTAGAAATTATTTTATAAGAAGTGTTACACAAGTTAATAGATCTAAAGTCAACAGGTCTCAAAGGTTTAGCAATCTTGCGAATCAAAGAGATAAAAGTTTGATTCTGTCATTCATAAATAAATTTTGACAAAAAGAACATTTTAACCATCTCCACAGCAATGTCCCCACCCACAATATCCCAATTTTGATGGCAAAAAAAAAAAGCAGGAAAGCCATCATGCCTTAGAGATTTATTAGGAGACATATCACAAACTACTAAACTTATCTCTTCAGCAGAAGTGATAGAAATAAGATTTAAATTTTCTGCTTCAGAAATACAATAAGGGATAAAAGACACTACACCAGAATCGCGTTTTTGTCACGTTTATAAACGTGACTAAAATTTTTTGTCACGCTTATATGCGTTATAAATTTGGCGTCATAAATTTGTAACATATGATTTGTCACAATTATAAACGTCACAAACTAAGAGTTTTGTCACGATTATAATCGTCACAAATATGAATTGTAATGTTTGTTTAACAAAGAAAATTATTAACATTTTCTCTGAATTGTAACGTTTATAGCCGTGACAAATTTATTACATATATAATCGTGACAAATTTGTCGTGAATATGTTATGAATTTGTCACGGTTATAACCGTAACAAATTTAAAACATTTGTTTAAAAAAATGCCATTTTTTGGATTTTCTTGCACCTGCAATGAACTCCACTTCCATTCATAAATCCAGTCACAGCTACAACCCATCATCCAAACCAAAATACGAAGCCCCTTTTTCAAAACATAAATAAACAAAACAACGAAAACAAAAAAAATTCGTGATCAAAATAATAGCTAATTCATTTCCACAATAAAAATAAAAATGACTATCTAAGATGTTTGTGTTAAATTTTTACAAAAACTAAGTCTTTCTCTCGTTATTTACAAATGAAATCAACTGACATTTAAAGATTTTAGGACTAAAAACTTAACCAAAAGAGAAAGAAAATGAGGGGAAGAGATGGGGCTGATTTCCCCTTCTTTCCTCTTCTTGTTCTTCTCCTTCTGTGCCTGCTGCTGCTTCCTCTTCTTTCTAACGTCAGCAGCAACAACTGCTTCTTCTTCCACCTTTTACTGCTCCCTTTCTTTCAAAAACAGGTACCTGAAAGGAATAGAAATAAGTTGTTAAGAGAAGTGAATCTGAGCATATGCACCAAACCATCTATAAGGCACATAAAAATTAAGATTTGGAACACACTTCTTTGCTATCAAATGCAGCCTTACTAGTTGATCATAGTCATATCATGTGCTACAAAACAAATTGGTTTTAATTGAATCATAAGATGGTTAAATAACATGAAACTTAATGCCTAATGAAAATCTATTAAAGAACAAAAACACAAAACAAAGAACAAATCTAACAAAACTACACAATTACAGAATTTTTCAGATTTGACATCTCTTCACTTAAAAAATCATTCCTATTCAATACTTACTGAAATTAAGCAAAAAAAGCTGTTTTGAAAAGCTAAGATAAGTGTCTTTTTCCAGAAAAAATGAAAAAATATAATAGAGAGGAGAACTGGCCGAAAATTGCACTTAAACCTTAGAAAACGTGCAAAATTTTCAGATTTGAAGATGTATACTAAAATGCACTTTCCAATGTCAATACAAATCCAAATCAAAATCCGAAAGATGTTCCGGAAAGGTAAGACATTCAAGATTCTTGATGATTTGACCAAAATTTAAAACAATGAGGATTAAGTCCAGTAATAACCAGTCGAACTTCAGCAACAGTAACAGAAAATTTTCAGATTGTCAGTGGTTGATTAATTATTTCATTATGATTCGTTTCTCAATGAAAATGTGCATAAAAACATGATTCAGAAAGTTAAGAACAGGGGTTTCAAGATATGAAATCATGCTTTCATGATGTATGACATCCACAAGTTATGCACAAGTATAACCAAGTCAGAATGAAAAACAAATACAGAAAACAATATTAGCCGTGTTACAAGTAATGGGTTAAAGCAAAACATATATACCGAATTTTATGTTTTACAGTTAATCATGGTCAATAATGTAGACAATAGTCGAAGGGGGATTTGAATTTGACAAATGTCGGGTGAGGTACAAATTCACCCAATAAACAATGGGTGAGAAGCAAGATCTTTTTAATTAAAAAAAAAATTTCAATACCTGTTATATCAATCTTGTGAGAGATCCCAACTGCGGTCAATGATTTGGAGATTTGCTTCGCAACTTCCTCGTATTGCTGATTCTGAACAAGTGGGAAGACTGAAACCATGCTTGATTTAATAGTGACTGCACAAAAAACAGGATATCAAATGAATAACAGACACAGACATTTGCATTTTCTCCAAGTTATAGCTCCTACAAGTGAAAATTTCTTATTTAGCATACCTCCAAAGCTTCAACTACCATCTTTTGGTTACCCTTGAATGCGAGACCCAGCTCCCTTTCTTTCAAAAACAGGTACCTAAAGGGCATCATAGTCTTCCGGGTTCCTCTCTATTGCATTAGCATACCTACATGAAAGAACCAAATGATTGTTTCAGAGTTAATGGAACTAATCTAAAGTAGCATGTACTGGAAATACTCATACTATGAACATGAAGTATGTTGGTTGAAGCTAAGGAAATAACAGTTAGTTATATATTTCAAGGCCATGTCCCTGATTAGATACTATGTATAGTTTCTTCATTTCCATGATCAAATGGTTAAGGACAAAATTCTTTTTTTTTTATCAGTTAATTATAAAATACTAGACCTAAAAGAAGCAGTAATGGACTATAAGAATGCTAGCTGACTTTTTGGAACAAAAGGCAAAAGCAGGAAATAATCCAAAATGAGGGAAAACTCTGCTTCTGCGCCTGCTGCTGCTGCTTCCTCTTCTTCCAAAATAGCAAACAATTAAAGAGACTAAGCTACCAAAGGATGAAGTTGCTGCTGCTGCTACTGTTTCTCCTGCTGCTACTGCTGTTATATAACCTGTATTAACAGAAAAACTAAATCAGAATTGCTATAAATAAGAAGTACAGTAACAATTTGGACCAAAACAGAGGTAAATGAAATTATTGGGAACAGAAACAGAGGAGAATGAAACAAATAAATATGAAAATGTAAAAACTGCACTGAAATAATCATCTGAAACAATAACAGTATTTTCTCTTTTATCCAAAAAAAAAAGATGAACTTTCAAGAAACATGAAGGTTAAAAAAACAAAAAAAAATTTAACATCAGAAAATGATTCCCAGCTTCATACGAATAGCAAAAACACCAACTAAAATAATCATCTGAAACAATGAAAATCAAGAATCTCATCATTTGAGTATTGACTAAATGCATTGGTGATAATGAAGCTTCACCACGATACTGATCTAGTATTGTCTTCACTAATGCCTCAAAAATGAACTTTATAACACAGTACATCAGTTTAAGAAGACCTACTATTAGTATCCATACTTCTCATATTTTATTAGCAGAGTTCACGTAGGAGTTACACTACACTAAAACAACAATATAACATCAATAACTAGCCTGTACTGAGGCTATTAAATAAATAAATGTCTATTTTAGCTTGTAAATTGATAAATAAATAAATAAATGAAACATAAGTGTTATAAGATGTTTCCAAATACCTGTAATGGTAGCTAAAATGGTTGTGCATTTTAGTTTTATTAAATTCACCTGGATAAAATGAAATTAGAATCAATTTCAGACAAATAAACAAGACTTCATAATAACTAACTAGAAAATCTTGCTAATTAAAGACTTACCAACACGTCCACAGTTCCGAAATCACAAAGAATCAGTCTAAGTAGCAAGTAAAAAGAACTACCTCTGTCTCCCTACTTTATCTGGCTTGGGAATTGAGAGATAAAATAAATAAAGAACTAACTAGCAGATAGTACTTAGTAGATGGTGCAGAGTTTCTCTTCTTCGTACCTCACACATTGTTATAAAACCTGATGTGGATATAAGGGCAAAAGAAAATACATTTTTTACTATGATTTTAGGAATATAAAACATAGTCACATTAACTGAAACAATCATAGCATCTAACTCAAAGATACGGTATATTCAAGGTAACTTCAATGCTTAAACATAAAGTTAAAGTTTGATATAAGTAACTTCAAAAGTTAGTATGAGAAGTGCATATCAACAAAGGCTAGTAATGGATTAGATTCTGAACATGTGTTGTGTCTGCTTGGAGATGGTTGACTCATCTTGGTATAGAGATTTTATTGAGTAACTAAGTTAATTAACGTATGGTCACTTCTAACTAAGCATTTGCATAGTGATCATTGCAGTTCTTATGTCACCTACATGACCAATGACATAAATTAGAACACAGAACCAAATACCAACTAAATTTCTGAACATGTCAGGATAATGTACAAATTGATTTATTAGTTAACCAAACAACTTACAAATCTGTATCCTTTGGATCTACCAGTGACTTAATTAAAGATGATCACAGCTTATAAGATCCCATTGTACTTCTCAAAATGATCTCTCATGGCTTCCTTCCGAGTCTCACATGCTAAGCCTCCAACAAACACCTTAGTCAACGTTGTATCTCCGAACTGACCAACAATGTTGCTCATAGTCATTCCAATATAAAACCGCAATGTTTCGAAATGCAGATCTATGTTGCAAACTTCTACTCTTACATATAGAAGTTGGTTTTGTGGAGTTTTAAGAGCTTTAATTTACAAAGAAGAAGATGAAGGGAAGAGGAGATCCGGGATATATTAGTTGGGTTAGGGGGTTAGAGAGAGAGAGAGAGAGTTAGATAAAGAGAGATAGGTTGATGTGCACAAGTGTTACGGCTTTGGAGAGAAACATAAATTAAAGGAAAAAATACACAGATAGGAGGACAAGAACTAAAACCCTTAATCGATTTAAAAAAAAACCCCAGAAATATAAAAACCTGTATATGAATGTATTAAATCGATCTAGGGTTTCTGTAAATATAAAACCCTAAATTGATTTGCCAAAATCCCTGAAAATCAAAACCCAAGATTCTATTTTGATGGTTTTAGCACAAAAAACCCTAAATCGAAAATGAAAACATCAAATAACTAGAAGCGGAGAAGAGAGAGAGAAAGAAGATATCAGTTTACCTTACGTATTTGAAGCACAGAACTCTAGAAATCTCTGTAGTGCTGGTTTCTTAAACCTAGAGCAGCAACCCAAATGAGAAAGAGAGAAAGAGAGAGAGAGATAGATAGAGAAGAAAAATATACTATATATATCTGCTTTACGAGGGAGATGGGTTCTTGCGAGAATGGCAGCAGCAGCAACAGAAATGTTAGAGTGAAGAAAAGATTAGGAGAGTTAGAGAGAGGAGCGGGAGATGAAAGAGGATGTAAGAGAGAAAAATGTGAAATGAAAATATGAGAGCGGGAGATGAAAGAGGATTTTGGAGAACTCGGTCGAAAAAAATTTAGTTTTAACATTTTTACCCTTACTTTATTCACGATTATGTCCGTGAAAAACTTATTTGGTTTTAATTCAGAATTTCTGTTACACTTAACATCAAGTTGTAACGATTATAAATGTGACAAGGGTAGTCACAGTTATAACAGACAGCGAATAATTCTTTTGGTATTTTGAAAGCTATGGACAACGAAAACAGGTCCATCAGAAAAATGATTAACACGTCGGAGGCATCAGCGCCTCCGACACCACCCCTTCCACCAACAACCTCCTATGCCAATGTCACCGGCACTACTCTCCCGGTGTCAGCATCTTCTTGGGTGCCAGACTACAGACTTGGGATGAAGGATGGCATCCCGGCCATTCGTTTTGCTCCACAGGACCTCCTCCGCTCCAAGCAGATCATGGCATTGGGGCCTGTTGGGCAGGATAGTGATGGGAATTATTGATCCTAGACACATACTACTCAAACTCTCCTCAGAAGCAGACGTGCTGAAGGTGATGGTCAGAGAGAAAAAATATGTCAAAGGTTACTGGTTTCGGTTATTCCGTTGGACTTCCTCCTTCGACCCGAAGAAAGACTCCAGCCTAGCCTCTGTCTGGGTACTTCTTCCCGGGTTACCCATAAACCATTTCAGCAACAAGATGCTGCTCGGTGTTGCTGATTGTATCGACGGTCATTTCCTCAAAGTGGATAATCCAACTTTGGGTCACTCACGTCCGAGTGTGGCTCGCTTATGTGTAGAGATTGACCTGCTCAAACCGGTCCCGAAATCTATTTGGTTCTGGACAGGAAAGTCTGATGGCTTTGAGCAACAACTTAGTTTCGAATTCTTGCCAAAATATTGTAAGGCATGTTGCCTACAGGGTCATGATGTTGTAGAGTGTAAAAAGATAAATCGTCCGATAGTGGTGGTTGGAGTGGAGAAGGTTGCTACTCCATTGGAGGTCGCGGTAACGGGCAACAATATACCCAGTCACACTGAAAAAGACAAGCATCTAGCGGAAGAAGAAGATGGATTTCAACTGGTTCGGTCTAATAAATCCAGAAGCAGAAAGAAAAAAGAAGTAAACTTTGTCGAGGTGACAGCTCCGGCGAGTTACAAATTGGGAGAATCGAGCAGTGGTGTCTCATACACGACAAATGAACAACTGCCACCCTCGGATGGAGTCCCGCCGGTGAACTCGGTCCTAGCTAACGATCATCAGAGGACATGCGAGAGACCTAGGACTTCGAGAGAGGAGGAGCACGACAGGGTGAATAGCAGGCTCATAGCTTCTGGCTTGGGTGTCTCAGTGGAAGATCAGTCAAGGGGTGCCGGCACCGATCAGTTGCTGGTCGGAGTGATTTCGGGGGAGAAGCAATATGCTATGGGTGTCGACAGGGTGCCAGACACGAGAGCCTCGAGCGTGGGTAATGTCTCTAACCAACCCTCTTTTCTTTATTCCCAATCCATACAAAATAGAGACGTTGTCGACCACTTAAACACTACAAAATTAAGCGCCACAGACAACATTGAGTATAACGGTCCCCTATCACTTATTATTTTAAGTGATATTAATATTATAATCGATAACCACAATGACTCCTTGGTATTTAGTGCGATAGATAGCATAGAGTCTAATAGTCCCTCTACACCTATTAATTTTGGTGCTACTAATTATACAACCAGGGAGGTGGACCACAATAACTCTTTTATACTAAGTGCTAAAGGTAGTATTTAATTAATGGTCACCCTTCTCCCATTAATTTAAGTGATACTAATAACACTATTAAATTAAAGGTTATAGATAGCATCGAGAGAAATGGTCCAAGTTCACTAATTAATCTAAGTGATACTAGCAATATAATAAGGGGGTGGACCACAAGAATTCTTTTAAACTAAGTGCTAAAGATAGTATTGAGATTAATGGTCCCCCTTCACTTATCAATTTAAGTGATAGTAATAACAATATTAGACTAGGGGTTAGAGATAACATCGAGAATAATGGTTCAATTGCTCTAATTAATTTAAGTGATACTAGCAATATAATAAGGGAGGTGGACAACCACAATGACAGATTGATATTAAGTACATGACACAATATGGAGAATATTGGTCCTTTTACACTAATTAATTTAAGAGCTTCTAATAATATAAATAGGGAGGTGGGTGATATTAATTTAAGTGGGACAGAAAATATAGAGAGTAACGGCTCCCTTACCAGTATCATTTTAAGTGATAGTGATAGTACGATCAACAAGGTGGTCGATCACGAGAACATGGGGACTAGTATATCTATAGGTAATATGGAGGTTGACCCGGCTTGCGAGAACATTCTATACCCTCACGATCATAAGGATGAACTGATGACCATGAATAATAGTTTATCTAATCTCTCGAATAATTCTCGTGACCCAAGGATCACTGACCTGGCTGTCTCGGATCCCGACGATAACTCATCAGAGGACAATGGGGATTTCAAAATATCCGATCAGAGCGAGGATGAGAATGAAAGATTCAAGGTGGCTCTGGTACGATATGGCTCTGATTCAACAACCTCAGGTAGGGCACACATCCGTATTAATTTTGCTGACTTTCCACGGGTTAAGAATCGGAAGACCAAATCGCTATCGGAACTCAATGACTATTAACTCTATTTTATTGTGGAACATCCGGGGGGTGGCAATCGGGTCTCGATTCGACACCTCAGACAATTAGTTAAAGATCACAATGCTAGTCTGGTTATGCTGTTTGAGCCAATGATTCATCAGGATCATTTGGTTAAGATTGCGTCCTCTTTCCCTCGCTAACTTCATCCACCATTCGGATTGCGGAGGGAAGGTTTGAATCCTTAGGGGTGAGGCCTACTTAGTCATGGTTCAGTCTTTGTCGGATCAATTCATACATACCAAAATTCTCTACAAACCTCTCGGGGTGGAGTTTCTGGCGTCCTTCGTCTACGCCAGCTGCGACGGGGTAACTCGTCGGGCTCTCTGGTCTGACCTATCAGTTCTCGGGACGGGGATTTCCACCCCTTGGCTTCTAGGTGGGGACTTCAACATTGTCTCTAACCTCGGGGAGAGACTGAGGGGTAGATCGGTCCTGGGTGCTAATATTTCGGACTTCAACGATTTCATTGAGAGTAATAATTTAATGGATGGTGGCTATACTGGGTCTAAATTCACTTAGTGTAACAACCAACATGGCTCGGGTCGCATTTAGGCCAGGCTTGACAGAGTCCTGGTCAACAGCTTTTGGCTCCAGTCTTTTCCGACAATCTCGATCACTTATCAAGCTCATATTTGCTCAGATCACTCCCCCCTAATAGTGGCGCTACACAATAACATCCGGCCGGGGCCCGCTCCTTTTAGGTTCCAGCGCATGTGGGTAACCCATGACTCCTGCAACAATTTACTCAAGGATAGCTGGAGTGTGGAGGTGGTGGGCTCTCCCATGCAGGCCCTCGCCACCAAACTGAAGAGGTTCCGTCGGCATCTGAAACCCTGGAACATTCACACCTTTGGTAATGTCCATCAGAATCTCCGTACCCTGGAGGATAGGATCCTCATTGCCGAAGACAGTCTCGAGAGGGTGTGGGAGGACGAGGTGGGTTCTGAGCTCAACAGATGCAAGGCGCTTTACAAGAAAGCTTTGCTTCAGGAGTCTATCTTTCACAAAAAGAAGTCGGGAGTCCAATGGCTCAAGGAAGGTGATGACAACACTAAATTTTTTCACATGGTAGCCAAGGTTAGACGGAGCAGGAACAACATCCCACATTTGTTTCTGCTCAATGGAGACTGGTTGACCGATATAGACCTGATGCACAAAGACGCCATTTCCTATTTTTCCTCTATGCTCTCATCCGAGGGCTGCCAGGTGCAGGAGGATATGCTTAGCCACATCCCTTCGAGCCTTACCGAAGAAGACAACATTACTCTGCTCAGGTGCCCGGACGAAGAGGAAGTGAAACATTTTGTTTTTAGCATCCCTGCGGATAGTGCCCCCGGGCAGGACGGTTTCTTGGCCGCCTTCTTCCAGAATAGCTGGGAAGTCATTAAGACGGATGTGATTGCTGCTGCTCAAGAGTTTTTTAGTGGGGCCACTCTCCCCAAGTCGCTTAAGTCTAACTTTATTACCCTTATTCCCAAGGTTGATACTCTGCTCCATTTTTTGGACTTCCGCCCGATCAGCCTTTGCAATGTTGCGTATAAGATCTGCAGCAAGATTCTGTGTACCCGCCTCTCCCTTCTTCTCCCTCATCTGATCTCTAAGGAACAAGGGGCTTTTGTCAAAGGTAGATCGATCATGGAGAATATTGCTCTTACCCAAGAGATGGCTCACTCTCTAGGTAAGAAAAGGAAAGGTGGGAATGTGATTATGAAGTTGGACATGGCTAAGGCATATGATCGGGTCAAATGGCCTTTTCTAAAGGCGGTTCTTCAGAGGTTCGGCTTTCTGGAGGCGACGATTAACGTCATCTTAGCTTGTGTCTCGCACTGCTTTTACTCGGTGGTGATGCAGGGCGTTTACGATGGCTTCTTCGAGGCCACCAGAGGTCTAAGGCAAGGAGACCCGTTGTCTCCTATCCTCTTCATTCTCTGCTCGGAAGTTCTTAGTCGGGGGTTGTCGATGGCCTTTGGAAACAAGAAGATAGGTCGGTTCCACACCCCTCGTCAATATGACCCTGTCACTCACCTTCTTTATACTGATGACACATCATTTTTTTGAATGGTATGGAGACTTCGGTCAAGGGTTGTATGGAGTTCCTGGACAGGTTTTGCTTATGGTCCGGTCAAAAGATCAATGTGGAGAAAAGCTCGTTTATGATGTACTCTAAAACCCCGATCACTCTCATCAACTCTATTATTCGGATCACGGGCTATCAACACAAGGTTAATCATATGACCTACCTTGGCGCTCCCATATATGATGGGCGGGTCAAAGTTATTTGCTTCGATGATCTTCTAACTAAGATCCGCAATAAGATAGCTGGTTGGAAAGCGAATTTTCTAACTCAAGGAGGTAAGCTTATTATGATCAGACACATCCTTTCCAGCATGGCCATTTTCCTCCTCTCCATGGTCGCGGTCCCTAAAAAAGTTCTTAACATAGCAAGTCGCATGATTGCTAACTTCTTTTGGGGCTCGTTTGAAGGGAAACCGAAACGCAATTGGGTGTCTTGGGATAACATTTGCACCCCTTTGGTGGAAGGGGGCCTAGGAGTACGTAACCTCAAGGACGCGGTCCGTAGCTTTAGACTCAAGAGTCTCTGGGGGTTATTGCTAATAACTCTAACTGGGCGGCCTTTATTCAGGGAAAGTACCGTATATATATCACCATATTGTCTGGCTATGCTCCCCCCATCACAGCGTCTAAATTCTGGAAAGAATGTGCCAGTCTCATCGGTAGCCTTGTGCAAAACTCAGCCTGGAAGGTTGGGCAGGGGAATATGAGTTTCTGGCATGAGAATTAGAGCAACATGGGGGTTCTGGCTGATGTCTTTGCTGAGGTAGAACCCCCGACCCCGATCTCGCTTGCTGAAGCTGCCGAAGCTAATTTTAGTATCCCGGGTATGTTGGATGCTATGATCGCCCAGGTGCGGACTTGGTACGATTCTCGCATTAAGTCTGATTCGGATGAACGACATTGGGCTCCTTCCCCAGATGGTCGGTTCACTGTGAAGTCGGCGTTTTCTCTCCTTTCGAATCAGGCTCCAGCCTGCCCCCTTGCCCGACACTACTGGGCGAAGTTCATTCCTAAGAAGATGTCGATCCTCCTTTGGCGCTTCCTCAATAATGCCATCCCGGTGGACGTCCGTATCCAAGATTGTGCCATCAGCTTGGCGACAGGGTGTCTCTGCTGCGTGCACAGGAACATTGAATCTATGGATCACTTGTTCCTAAGCGGCGAGATCTCGGTCTTCTTATGAGATCGACTATCTCCACTATTCGGGATCCATCGGACCAACTATAGGGATCTTCGGGAGTTTATTTCAGCTTGGTTTAGCGTCGCCCACAGGAAGTCTTAAATGGGTAAATTGGCTACAATTTTCCCGATGGCCATTATGTGGGAGATTTGGTCAAAGCGAAATCGTCGGAGGCATAATGAATCTCCATCCTCAATGGCTGTCATTCTTTACAAGGTCTTGCAATGGGTTCACAACATCAATCCGCTCCTGAGAATCAACAATCACAGCCCTGGCATGCTCCATCACATTCTCCGAGTCTGTAAGTTATCCTCTACTCCGGTTCGTCGCAAGCCACCCTTGGTACTTCGATGGTCTCGTCCTCCCCCGGGGTTCTGTATTCTCAACACAGATGGGGCATCCTCCTCTCAGGGAGCCGCGAGAGGAGGAGTAATCCGAGATGACCAGGGTATCCTGTTGGTAGCTTTCTACAGTTTCTATGGGTCGGGTTCCAACAATCTGGCAGAGACAAGGGCGCTGCTGGATGGGCTACTCCTGTGCCAGCAACTGGGCATCACTAACTTCATAGTCAAGGTTGATTCTAATCTCGTGGCGGGTTGGTATAATCGGAAATGTAACATACCTTGGCACCTCTCTTTCTGGT
>MVGT01004051.1:113691-185066 GCA_002174775.1 Macleaya cordata
TGCAGGTACCGTTGAGTTCCGACTTGAGGAGACGGTGGACACCGATGAAATGGACCTAAAATAATTAATGGTTAATTATTGAAAGATTTAAAAAGAAAAATCTCTTTTTGATGCATTAATATGGTGATTTTTACATGTTTCAAATCTAGTATTTTTGGATAGTTTGCACTTACTGAGTTTTACTCACCCATAAATTCCCCCCTACAGGTTACGTTGAGGGTGAATGATTCAAAGATGTACAGATTAAGAAGCAGATAGTTTGTGTTATCAAATTTGTATAAATATAGCTGATGAATTAAACTACTATTCTATCACTTGGGATAAGAGTTATTTGTATTAATTCTTATTGTTTTAACATTTTTATAAACTTAGATGTTAAGTTTTAAATTGTATAATTTATGTATTAATTTACATTTAATTATCATCATGAATAATTAAATTAATCAGATTTTATACGAAATTATATAATTCCCGTAATTTATACTATCAGATTTACAAAACAGTGTTTTTGGGCATGTTCCGGTCAAAATTGAGCCGAGTCTATTTTTGAAAAAATTATAGATCTCGAAGCTTTCTTTTCAAAAAGATATTATACCATGTATTTCTAATTTCGGATTAGAGAGTAATTTCTCTTCAAAGTTACTGATTTTATAAAAATTGTTAAAAAGTTAAAATTATATTTTTTGAGTTTTTACACGTCCGTATTATTACTTTGGATGTATATTTGGGCTCTTTATTTTCAGAATTGGCCTCGGGCTATTTCTGATGAAATTGTAGATCTTTGAATCTAATTTTTAGAATGGGTTTATTTGTGAAATTCAGATTTACGGTTAAGTAGATATATCTATTTTACTCGACTGTATACAGTTGATCCGAAAATTATTTTATTTTAAAACATTACATTTTTATCTTTATTTGACTTGGACTGATTTTGACAAGTCAATGAGCATTGACCTAAATATTGGTTGACTTGAATCAACTTTGACTTAGCTAGAGACTTAAGTTGACCTTTATATTGACTTGGTTGACTTGGGCCTGACTTTAAGATAACCAATGTTGACTAAAGTAAACTATTAATAAAATATTTTTAAATTCATTGTCTTTCAAAAGTAAAGCAAATGAGTTTTATTTATTATTTTTACTTACACTTCTATTACATTAATCACGCCTTGATTTTCAGACTCGGCGAATCAGATCTTATTTAGAGTAACGAAAATTGGGGTGTGATAGCNGAGGGTGAAGGATTCAAAGATGTACAGATTAAGAAGCAGATAGTTTGTGTTATCAAATTTGTATAAATATAGCTGATGAATTAAACTACTATTCTATCACTTGGGATAAGGGTTATTTGTATTAATTCTTATTGTTTTAACATTTTTATAAACTTATATGTTAAGTTTTAAATTGTATAGTTTATGTATTAATTTACATTTAATTATCATCATGAATAATTAACAGATTTTGTACGGAATTGTATAATTCTCGTAATTTATACTGTCAGATTTACAAAACAGTGTTTTTGGGCATGTTCCGGTCAAAATTGAGCCGAGTCTAATTTTGACAAAATTATAGATCTCGAAGTTTTCTTTTCAAAAAGGTATTATACCATGTATTTCTAATTTCGGATTAGAGAGTAATTTCTATTCAAAGTTACTGATTTTATAAAAATTATTAAAAAGCTGAAATTATATTTTCTGAGTTTTTACACGTCCGTATTATTACTCGGATGTATATTTGGGCGCATTATTTTCAGAATTGGCCTCGGGCTATTTCTGATGAAATTGTAGATCTATGAATCTAGTTTTTAAAATGGGTTTATTTGTAAAATTTGGATTTACGGTTAAGTAGATATATCTATTTTACTCGACTGTATACAGTTGACACGAAAATTATTTTATTTTAAAATATTACATTTTTATCTTTATTTGACTTGGACTGATTTTGACGAGTCAATGAGCATTGACCTAAATATTGGTTGACTTGAATTAACTTTGACTTAGCTAGAGACTTAAGTTGACCTTTATATTGACTTGGTTAACTTGGACCTGACTTTAAGGTAACCAATGTTGACTAAAGTAAACTATTAATAAAATATTTTTAAATTCATTGTCTTTCAAAAGTAAAGCAAATGAGTTTTACTTATTATTTTTACTTACACTTCTATTACATTAATCACGCCTTGATTTTTAGACTCGGCGAATCGGATCTGATTTAGAGTACCAAAAATCGAGGTGTGATAGCTTGGTATAAGAGCACAAGTTCCTGATTTCTTGGGCTTGTGAGTTCTAAACTTTCATTATATTATAAAATTTTCTTTCATAACAAAATTATTTATGTTTTGGTTTCTCGCATAAAAAAAAAATTATATGAAAATTCTTTTCTTTTCCTTACTCATTTATAGGATGGAGTAAGAGTATGTTCAGCTTAGAACAAAAATAAATAGGATAAACCTTTTGTTGTTTTGGGTGGGATAATAACTAAAAATCTTATTATAATACGGTTGATTGTATATAGTTAATAATTAAGGTTTACTGCTAGTAAGACTTTTGTAGGAATTATTTGTTTCATATAGAAGTTATGCGTGAAGCAAGTTGATCTATTTACATAATTATAGAATACATATAGGAAAGTAAACTTGAATGGATAGTCAAGTTAATGCTTAATTTTTGTATGTATGTTCAATAATATTAAAAGACATGCTTGTATGAATAGTGACGGAGTATATATGAATAGTACCTTGTATACATGAATAATATCGTATACGTGAATAGTATTCGAAGAATAGTATCAAAGTGACAATAATATGTGAATTATATTCTATAAAGAATATTTGATAAATAAAACAACACAGTTGTGAATAATGTCGTATACATGTACAATACTGTATATGTGAATAGTGTCACGGGAATAGTGACCTTGACTAATAATGCATAAATTAAATTTTATGATGAGAATTTGATGAATAATATGTTATACAAATTATATACGAATCATGCTATATGATTTGGTGAATAATATTTTGTGAATAGTATAGTATATGTGAATAGTGTCGGTATACTTGAATACTAAATATATAACGCAAAACAGAAAAACACTATATGTGAATAGTGTCAGGGAAAATTTGTTCTCCAATAACCACAAAACAGAAAAACTTGCTAAAAGGTGTATGAGAGAAGTGGTGATCCTTTAAGATAGGCTTACAAGGAAATATATCATGCCATTCAAGGACTAAGCGCATCTTCTTATCCACCCACCTATAATATCCAAATTCATAGAGCAACACCATTGGGAAGCATTTGTAAAGTCCAGAATGACCAAGGATTTCCAGGTATATAAAAATACGACGAATGTTTTATGCATTAAATTTTTAGTTATACAAATTTTTTAAGTTGTGCTTGTTCTTTAACTATAGTTATTATTTATTAATGTGTCACGTTGCTCATTTAATGTTATAGTAGAGTTATTTAATGCTAGAGTTTTATTTAGTACCAACTGCGTCCTCAATTTGATAAATAATTTACAACTTTATACCTATAATTTACTAATAGAAAAGCACAGATAAGGGTATTTTAGAAAGTTTTAGCAAAATAGGCTTAACTTAAGTATTTGCATTATATAGTAGTATAAATATTATTTAACATCTGTTTATTGATAACAGAAAAAAAGTGGGCATATCCCTACTATGAACTTGATAGGAGCTTTCTATGGAAGAAGGCACGCTAAAATAAATATGGGTTGTAGATGATGCTACTGAAGAAAAGGCTAAGGCTATTGTAAGTTTAAGATAAAAAAGCGAGTCATTTATTATAATATGTTTATTGTGATTAGTAATTTCAACTCATTTTTAATCTTTTGGTCAGTGATGTAGTGGTTAGTCATCAATGGATGAAGCCTGAGTTTAAAGCCAATTCTCTGATGAAGATAACAAGCTAATTTGTCTTTATGCAGGATGAATTTAGAAAACAAGTAAAGGAGGGTTCCCTTGTCATTAATGGTAGTGTTGATGTCCTCACCCTAGCTCTAGGGAATCCAGAGCATTCTGGAAAAGTTAGGGCTGTTGGAAAATTTGTAACCCCCGCATCCTACTTCCAGATTCCTCGACCAAATTTGCGGGAAGAGAGAGAAGCCTGGATAAAAGTAGAAGATGAACTTCGAGAGACTAAAGATAGGCTCTCTCGTGTGGAAGAGCAATTGGCTCAAATGGTTCGAGCATACGTAAGACTAACAATTTCTAAACATAGTTGCATTATTCTTTATTTTTTTTGTTAGTTTGTATTTGTTGAGTAAGGATCATTAGTAGCAGTTCACTTACTTGTGCAAGTTAGCTTTATGCATTTGTTACTTCTTACTCTTATAGTTTTATGGGTTTTGTTGATTTAATGAGGAAAATCAAATCTGGGATTGAATAAATTTGCTGACATATTTTAAGAACATTTTTATTAGTGTTAGAAATTGTTTCCATGATCTGCTTTCTTGTAGGACAACATTTGTAGAATTTGCTGACATGTTGTAAGAGTATAATATTGCTTGGGTATAAATGAATCTTAGATTGTGATGTGTAGATAGCAACGTCAACTCAGAATAACGAGAGACCATATTCATATGGTGAAAAAGACAGGCTAGCTTGACTTGAAGAACAACTTGCTCTATTGATGCGGACACAAGTAAGATATTCAATTACCTTTTATTTGCTATTAGTTTAGTACCTTATAGACTTTTTTCTTTTAAATTTTCTCCATTTTCTTTTACTCATCAGTTGGTTCTCAACCAATAATGCGAAAAATGACAAGAAAAAGTCAATGACCGATGAAATCCCCAATCAGATTCGAATCTTGGACTTGGGAAAGTAAGTGTGTAACTTGTTTTCTTTTTCTTTTTGGTTTTTTCAAATAGACATTTTATTTCTCTCTTACTTTATTTTAGTTCCACTTTCCTCAATGTAGGGCAAGTCGTGCAAGTTAGCTGTGGGATTAAAATCCAACATTGTTGCAAGTGGTTTGGTTTTTTGCTTCTAGTGAATCTGACCTTATTCACAATGTTCCAATTGGTAAGGATAAGGTGCGTGTTACAATTGAATTTGTAATGGTACCACTTGAGGCTGAAGAGGTATTCTTGGTGGAGGAAGTAGTTGGTTATCACGTAGCATAGCCCAACAATCTCGTTATCATCACCAGCAAACACAACTCCATCAGCAATAACAAGAGAGGTAGCAACAACAATAAGAGAAGCTTTTAGTGGCTTTGAAGGTATATAATGAATCTTAATTTTAAGCTTGTAAGTGTGTTAGTTTAACTTCACAAGACTGTATGTTGAAAAATATAAATTGTGAAATGTCTTTAGTTCCTATGTGGTTGAACTAGCATGTTTAGTCCTTGAAAACCTAGAAACATGTTTAGAAACACAAAAATCTAGCTCTTTGTACATTGGATCAAATTATTTGTATTCTTTTGTTATTGAATGGTAATTGAGGATATGGTGCAGTTTTATATATTCATATTATGTTCCATGCATTATATTGATTTATGGAAAAGTTTGCAAATGTTTGACAGCTACTACAATGTTTTAATAATTTTCTGTACCTGAATTCCTTCTTTTCTGTTGATGAACCACTCTATATGGAATGTTCAACACTGAGATAATCATTGATTCATAAGCATTATATAGTTAAATGAATAGATTTTAGAATTCAATAGAGCCCAATCTGTCAGTGATATTCAGACCTTACTCCTTAGTTTCCTCAGGCTAACTCTTTTGAGTTAGGCTTATTCAATATTTTGGTGTACTATTTTTTTGTCTTTACTGTCAGAAATTTCTACTTTAACTTGTTAGTAGTCAAATATTGCTTATTTACAATCAACTGTATGTACTTTGACATGTTAGGTTTTTTTTCAAAATAACTGAGCAAGCTTTTACACAGTCAAACTATAACACAGGTGGGAGCTTTAAGGATATGAGGGTGGATTGGTGGAGGGGCAGTATAGTTATGAGCAAGAGAACTAGTAATCTTTTGAACTACATCAATGAAGTCGCTTTTGTTGATACTGTTAAGTGGAGAAGGTTGATGTTCTTGGTTTTGATTGAGTTGTTGATGATGATCAAAAGGAGTTCATTTTATTGAGTTTTTTGGAGGTACTGATCAGTTTTGATATATTTGTTTCAATTTTTTAAGTTTCATTGATGACTATGGGGATTTAAGTTTCATTGATAACTATGAGGATTTTGGGGATATATGAGTTTAATAAATGTGTATTTGAATTATGGGAGATCTTTTAGTCTTTTAGTAATTCATGTGTTTTAGTAACTATTAGTTTTCTATTTTAACTAGAATTGATTTGTTTCCTAGATAAGATAGGTTTCCTATCTTTTAGAAGTATTTGCTTTCCTTATTAGATTAGGTTCCTAAATAGTAGTTGCTTGGAAATAAAGGCATAACAGCCTATTTAAAGAGGGTTCGACCTCTTCTTTGTGGTAGATTATCTTTGTTTTAAAGTTTATTAAATTAATAAAAGAGTAGTTAGAGAAATCAGTTGTGTTCTTGAGAGTTTTTACGCTTCCGCAAATATTATTTACGTCAATTTTGGTATCAGAGCAAGGTTAATCCTTGGAGTTGAAGATGCCAGCAGATACGAGGAACAAAACCTTGGCCCAACGTGTGGAATCGATGGAGAAGGAGGTCACCAACTTCACAAGCAAGATGGAGGAGACAGCTCAAGGTGTTAAGGAGCTAACCGACTTTGTGAAGGCCATGTTAATGGCGCAGGCAGCAGCAGGTCACGGAACACTTATGCCTGATACGGTAAGAACCACCCATTCCCACACCGTAATTGGACCCGAAACTAGAGCCCTTTTCCCCCCTCAACAGGTCGCATCAAGTTTTGCCCAATCACAGCAGAAATTGAAGGCTATTAAGAGGGAAGAACCTACCTTCAATAGGACTTTCATCCACCCACCCTGTCCCGTTGAAGAACCACCCAAAATTCCACCCGAAATTGACCTAAAATTGCTAGAACAAGTAGGAAATCAGACCTATCATGATGTCCCTCTTCCTTTTGATCAAAGATCCATAGTTTCTCTACCTAACGACCTAGAAAAGGCCAACCTAGAACGTACAAGATCTTGGCTTTTAGGTGAACCTTTAGTTTTTAGAACTTTTGGACAGCAAGTTATGAAAAAACCTAAACCTAAACCTAAAGGGGCTGTACGATCTGAACCGGAGGAGTTATTTCACGACCATAGGTTAGGCACACCACCCCCAAACCCTAACCATAATCGAATCCAACCCTTAGTACCCATTGAGGAAGAATATGAGGTAGTGAATCATGTAAGGGGGGAGATACGTTGTTTCTTTTGTGATGGTGCAGGCCACGTGGCAAGATTTTGTCCCAACCAAGTTCGTAGGAGGGAAAATCCAGCACAACAACTTCAAAGAGGCCCATGGCAGCAGCAGACAGCTCCACATCAGCAGCAGCAGAGGTTTCATGGTCCAAATCAACCTTTTGAAGAGCCAAACTTGCCGTTTGACGATGGTGGTGGTCCTGTAAACATCAACCAACTCCTCCGCCTTTGGGAAAGAAGTATGAACAGCGATGTTCATATTGATGTGCCTAGTTTTGAAGGTAAACTTGATCCCGATAAGTTTTTGGATTGGATTGACAACATAGAAAAAGTTTTTGAGTACAAGAACTTGACGGGAATCAAGTGTGTTCATTTAGTGGCTACAAAATTAAGGGGATATGCTCAGATTTGGTGGAACAATTGTGTTAAACAACGTGAACTCAAAGGCAAGCAACCAATTGAGAGTTGGAAAAAGATGAAGACGCATCTGCGTTTGGTTTTTGTACCCAAGGCTTATGAAAGAAAATTACATTCTCGAATTCTGCACTTTAAACAAAAGCTAATGTCGGTGGATGACTACACATCTGAGTTTTTGATTTTATGTACAAGAGTTGGAGTAGCTGAGCATCCAGAAGAAAGGTTGGGTCGTTATATCGAAGGATTTCAGCCACGTATTCGTACTGAGTTGAAGTTGAGGAAGATTGATTCCCTTGCCATGGCAACCGAGTATGCTAAACAGCTGGAAGATTACTTTAATTCCCTCTCTAAAACAGGCTAGCCATCGACTGTCGTGACCACTCCTGGCATCCAACGGTCAACGGAGAGTGCTTTGATTGCTTTCAAGTGCTTTACTTGTGAAGGTTTTGGACACCGAGCAACAGATTGTCCTAAAAAGCAGAACAGGAAAGTTTTGGTTGTAAAGAATGGAGAACGAGTTGATACAGATCCGATTCCAGAGGAAATTGCTGATCCGGAGGATAATCAATCTTTGATTGCAGAATTTGAAGCTATCGGGCCTGAAACAAATGGTGATCCTCTCTAAAGTTCGGGTCGAACTTTTTTCGAGACGGGGCGAGTAATGTATACACGTTTGGGGATATGGGACCCACACAAACCATAGAACCCATATCGTGGGAGATCTTTTAGTCTTTTAGTAATTCATGTGTTTTAGTAACTATTAGTTTTCTATTTTAGCTAGAATTGATTTGTTTCCTAGATAAGATAGGTTTCCTATCTTTTAGAAGTATTTGCTTTCCTTATTAGATTAGGTTCCTAAATAGTAGTTGCTTAGAAATAAAGGCATAACAGCCTATTTAAAGAGGGTTCGACCTCGTCTTTGTGGTAGATTATCTTTGTTTTAAAGTTTATTAAATTAATAAAAGAGTAGTTAGAAAAATCAGTTGTGTTCTTGAGAGTTTTTACGCTTCCGCAAATATTATTTACGTCATCAATACTAATGGTTTCATAATTGGAATATAATATTTCCAGGTTTTAATTCGAATAGGTACCCAATGCTCACAGGGTATAAAAGGAGCTTAAGACCACGGTTTTGAATAGAATAGTGGTTTTAAGTCACATGAAAGACCATAGTTTTGTGTATAATAGTGGTCTACAGTCTAACTTTTAGATAGCCACTCTCTCTAAAATAGTGGTCTAAGTGCCACCTTAGACCATGGATTTAAGCAAAACTGTGTTCTTAGGCATTCATAGACCACGGTTTAAGACTGTGGTCTTTTTCCTATAGTTTTAATCACATTGGGATAGATCACATCATGATGTTGCGATAGACCACAATTAAAAACCGTGGTCTATAGCATTTTTTCTTGTAGTTTTCCATAACCTAAATGTCCCTCATATGCATAACACATGCATCACTCAGACGTTATTTTAATAATACCAATATTACCCTCACAAACCTTAAATTTTACCCCCCGAATCAATCACAAAAGTTCTTCCTATGTGAAGGTTCATTAATGGTGGCCGAATTGGGTGAGAAAACAAGGGTGAGATAGGGAGAGCAGAGAATGTCTATTAATTACCAAAACTACCCCCAAATTCTTATCCAATCACTCTCCATACCTGTAGAATGTCTGTTAATGGTGGACTAAGAGAGATAGGAGAGAGAAAAAAGAAACCATAATTACAAAACACATTCTAAATGGAACCACCATCTCCCAAAAACTACCATCTCATATTAGGCACCCCCACATCCGACGTCCCACACGTACTCTCTCCCATGTCCCTTCGTTATAATTTTTTACTAATAACATTGACAATTCGTTGTAAATTCTTGTTCTATAACGTTGTTATCACCATTCCTTGTATGACCCTTTCCTCCTTGTAGCGTGCATTCACTTAAGGTTAGTTTATCTTTCCCTCATAATATGAAAGTAATCCAACTGTGCTAGCAGAAAATCCAGCATACGACTTTATCAAGTCCCCTATAGATATTCTATCAATCCATTGCAGTAAAACCTCAACCTTCGAGTTTTCTAAGAATTTTCATAAAGCTAATTGGATTCGAAAGGCTTTGAATGAGCTCTAGTATTCCTTAAACATTGAAATTTTTGAAAATTTGTATTCCTTAAATTCTGAAATTTATGGATTCCTTTAACTCTAATTTATTTTTCAAAGCGATCTTACGAAAGGCTTTCAGAGCTGAAATACCCTCTTCATTCTGTACAATTCTTCGAGAGAGAGAAAGAGTGAGAAAAACCTTGAAAACTTTGCTAGGAAGAGATGTAGGTAGAAATGTGATTTAAGTCATACTAAAGACCACAATTTTACCCAAATCAGTGGTTTAAAATCTTACTTTAGAACACATGTTTTCCTCAAACAGTGGTTTAAGTACGTACCTTAGAACACGGATAAATAAAAAAAGTGGCCTAAGGCAATTTTAGAATGTGATCTTTCATCTATACTATTAATCACACCGTAACAGAACACAGTAAGAAGTTGCTATAGACCACAGTTAAAAACCGTGGTCTAAATCCTTTTTAATTTCTTTTCTTTTTCTCTTCTAGTAGCAACTAATTCCCATATATATCAACCATATATAATTCACATCATTGATAAAGAACAATGTAGGCCCATATTATCTTTCATTAGCGATATAATAAAACAAAAAGAAGATATATATATATACACAAGTACAATCTTTAATTTCTTTTACATCCATAAGCAGGTGGCATTGGATGATCGCTACGTCTCATATTCTCATATTAATTTACATGAGTCCACACGACGAAGAATCTAACGACTTGCCTTTGCACGCAAATCATAGCCGACATTGCGGAATCCAGTGCTAGCTCCAATATATTCAACCGTCTTCATCTCCTGCTTTTTGTACAAAATTTTATATGAAAGGCGGAAAGATATATATATATACATATATATATATATATAGCATGTCTACTTTAAACTCATTAGAAAATAATTAACAAATTATTAATAAAGAAAATGTTGAATTAATTAATTATCCTTGATAATATGAATGTAATGATCAGAGTCCTAAAACTCACAAAATATTGAATTAATACAATTAAATGGATTCAACATTATATATTTTATTTAAATAATTTGTAAGCTCTTCTACTAGCAGCTAGTACTATTATCATCACCAAAAATGGTAGGTTGGAGAGAGAGAAATCTAGAGAGAGAGAGAGATAGAGAGAGAGGAGCTGGGAGCTGGGAATCTCTTTGTGCAATTAAAAAGCTTCATCATAATTTATAATAATGGCGGATAGGAGGAGTGGTGAAAAATAAAGGTGAAAAAAGGGTCTTTCGGCAAAAGCCCACCAAACAAGATAGATCCCTCTCTTCAATCCTTCTGTAACTATACTGATCTCAAGTCTCAACTGAATAATATCATTGATCTTATTACATATTCTGATCGAGGTGTAAATGATCTAAAGCTCAATAAAGCTAACAAAAACAAAAGTTCTTCATATGTATATCTTTTGTCCAAACTTATGTTTACTTCATGATTTATACATGTGAATGGATCTTTTTTGGTTACTACAATACTCAATGAGAGAGATGCATCTTTCTAAAGGAGCTAGGGTTTTTAGAGAGAGAAAATGAATCTTTCTCTGCACTATATGCATGGTTTGTAGAGAGAGAGTAAGATTACATGAGAGAGTGAGAATGAGAGAGATGCATCTTTCTAAACTAGGGTTTGTGGAGAGAGATGCATATTCTTTCTACATTAAGGTTTGGTGAGAGAGAAAATGGATCTTTCTAAATTAGGGTTTGTATATAGTAGAAAGAGATCATAGATAGCTAGGTACATAATATTGAGGAGAGAGATAATGCAACATATATTAGAATTAGGGTTTTAATTTGATGGAGAGAGAGAGGAATTGAGCTAAGGACCAGTCAAAGATTGTGTTGTCATCATTAAAGTGGTAAGTACGTCTTTACCGATATGGAAAATGATATTTTAAGCAAAGGAAAAATAAAGTGGTGGTGGGTAGTGATTAATTAAAAAAAGGAAATAGCTAAAAACAGTAAAGAAAAAGTAGGGTTTGATGAAAAAGAAAAAGCAGATGAATACTGTTGGCCAGGTAGATTTGCTCAGTTAGTGATGAGGCAACTAGTCAGCCAACCCATCATTAACTGTTGAATGATAAAGCAAAATGTACATATAAAAATAATATTATAAAACTAAAATACTCTATATAGTAAATGTATTTCAATGATCCCACAGACCATACGCACCATCAGGCCCACTTAACTCATTGATCAATACTAAATACAACAAGTCTCATGTGCAAGTATATTGTATGTATTTTTTAGGGCAAGGTTAGTGGTATGCTCTTAATCCACCAAAGTTTTAGGTAGGTTAAGGGTATAAGGGCATGGCACAACCAGTGGGGAGGCCCAGAATCTCGCATAATTCTTCTGCGTCGCGGAAGATTGCCCAACGCTCAACTCTCCCTCCCCTTTTTTGTTCTTTTCTTCTTTCCTACCCCACTTCCAAACAGACGAAATTTTTTTACTTTCTTCCTCAAATTTTTTGTCTTAGATCTATTCAATTCTAGCCATCTATCCTAAAAAAAATTACGTATTCATATTTTTTCGATCGAGACAATTGCAATTGAGTAAATTTCTTTTAATTTCATTGGCAAAGAAAATTCCAGTAATTTTTTTTATTAAATTATTTTTACTTTTAACTGTTTTGTTATAATAGTTGAATCATTTTTTGTTATATAGGGTGTTTCTTACTTTGAATTTACATCAAACGGGTCTATGCATTAAAGGGATAATACCCCAGTTATGCGGTTACACTTCATTTGCACCAGTCTATAAGTCTATATGATTGGAGATCATCCTCATGAAAAGATAATGAGTTAATTAGTCTGAGGGTCCCATATTATGACCAATGTTAGAGTTTGAATTCTGCATGTGTCCAACTTTGAGTTTGGGTCTTGGATTGACGGTTGACCCAGTTGGCCATCTAAAAAGTAACGGAAATCTGTGAAATAACGATACTACCCTTTAATAGGACCCAAACACTAATTATGAATTATCAGTAGGACCTAAAATTAAATTTCTTGTTGGTGGATTAGAAGTTAGAAACAGTTAGACTATTGTAATTCAACAAAAGCTACTTGTGATTCGAGATTTACTCGATCTTAATCTTCATGCTCTGGGTGAGGAAGAAACCATTAATAATGGCGACATGGATTTTAAGTCGTGGTGGGTTGGAACCAACCACAAACATAAGCCACTTGTGGATTTGATCTCTAATTGAGAATTCATACTGATCCAGTTCATAGTTTCCATTAAAGTGCAAGAGTGTACAGACAAGTTGGTAGAAATTTTATTTCAATTCTTACCAGATTCAAAGATAATTCTACAGAGGTAATAGTTCTATTTCCAGCAACATAAACAAAAATTTGATTTTAGGCCCTACTAATAATTCATAATTAGTGTTTGGGTCCTGTTAAATGGTATTCTTGTTATTTTATAGATTTCCGTCACTTTTTAGATGGTCAACTGGGTCAACCGTCAATCTAGGACCCAAACTCAAAGTTGGACACATGCAAGACCCAAACCCTAACATCGGTCATAATATGAGACCCTCAGACTAATTAACCCAAAGATAATTAATCCATCGTATCATTTCCACATGCCTCCACCAACATAAAGTGAGGGGCATTATAAGGATCTTGGAAATCATAGATTACTTCACTGGAAATCATTCTTCCTCGCCTTGATTTCAAATTTAGCTCTCACTTCTGATAAATCACAATACAAAATTAAATAATCTTTTAAAACTATTACATATGAGTGATTGGTCAGTATATATACACTATTTTTTTAACACTAGTTTGTTACATTATCTTTTGGGACCTACACGGAGATGATGGAATTTATGTGAATATGATCTCATCAAGTAGATGATTCTCCCATTCTATAACTTTTAATTCCGTCACAAGTTGGTGGCAAAATTAATGATTTCTTGAGACATCCATTTTATGTTAGATTTTTTATAGAGTTAGAAGTTTTAGAATGATGTAATTTTGGTGAGGATGATTTACATGGTGAGGTGTTAACATCCTCACTAAAAATCAGCCCATAAATCATTTCTATGTAAGTTCTACAAGATAATGTTAAAAAACAGTGTAAGTTAGGATCAAACCAAGCCAAGCTTGAGAAGTGGATTGTAGACAAATTTTATAGGGTCCACATGAAAATGATCCTCATTAGAAATCACATTATATTATAGATTTGCTAACCCTATTTAGGGGTTGTTCGTTTCGAGGAATTGAAATCAATTAATGGAATGTATTGCATCCAAACGATCGAACAACATGCAGAAATGATTCAAAATTCAATCCCCCGAAAATAATTCTATTTCCATTTCCCCCAATACCCACCACTTTAATTGCATCTGAGAGAGAGAGAGAGTGCAATTGAAATGAATTCTTGAGAAATATTTTACAATTTGTGGAATAGTAAAATTACCCACCACCACCTCACCATACTATCACTGCCGCCACCTCACCACTAGTACCACCACACATTACCATCGCCTCCACCACCACATCATCACCATCACCCCTTTACCATTACTCTTTAATTTCTTCAAAGATTTCCTCACCATATAACTTATTGATCCCTTACTAAAAATCAGTTTATTCTAAAACTCGTACATCGTCCAATAATTAAGCTATGTATCCATTTTACCATTATTAATCGCAATCATCAATCCCCCACCGGATAATCGGATTATAAATTTTAAATGAGAGTTGATTTTCAGTGTCCTCACTTAATTAAAATTATTTCTTGGATTATCTCTATGCACAACGTAGGAACCAAATGTAAACACATTTTATGAATGTTGAATAAGAATGTGACAGAAGCTGCCTCTATATATACGTAAGTAATACATTTACTTTTTCATTTTGTTTTTTATTTTCTTGTATTTTCCTTTTTTATTTTTTAATATTTGTACGAAGCCCCCGATGATGTCATGATTGTAGAACATCACTGACATCAATCGATAAAAAAAAGAAAAAAAAAGAAAGAAAGAAAACATCTCTGACATCATTAGGAGCAGAATAAAACATAGTTTGTAGAATCGGATCAGACAAAACTAAAATCAAAATCTCATATGATCATACCATGCAGCTGCATCAATATTCTCTCACGAATGAAAAAGAATTCCATGTTTCTTCCATGTGGTACCCAAGGTACTATCACAATATATAAGTTGTAAAATATTAGGATATATAAGTATCTAACTTAGTAACTTATTAGAGTTTATCTGGAACTGAAAATTGACTACGATGATAATTAGATTGATCTCAGCTTTAAATAATCTGTAAAAATCGGCCTTTAATTTATCCCTTTATTGGGTCTTATACAAATAGAAAATTTTAGGGGTTTATCTCAGAGTAATCTAGGGGACCTAGGGATGACATTCTGGCCTATGCGGCCCACGTAGAGAAGACTCGAATTGATTTTACTGATTTTATTTTTAAGAGAGTGTTCTTCTCACCATGTAGATCATTCTCAACGAAAATTAGACTATTTTAAAGCCTCTACTCCTATCAAAAGTTAGTTGGAAATTAACAGCAGAAATGAACCTCTCAATCACCATTGTTTTTTTTTTCTGAGAATAATCTACTAAATGATTATCGAGTAGAATATTCTCACTAAAAATTAGCTCTTGAATAGTTTTAATTAATGTAGGTCTTACAAACTTGAAGGCTATTCCGAGTCCTTAAAGTGTCTCCCAACTCAAATCCCCCTAGTAGTATTACTTTTTAAAGCATGAGTTAATCTAACTATCGTCAAAATTAAACAAAGCCAGCTATTAGTTTAAATCTCAAACTCTAAGTTCGATACTTAAAACACCCTATCCATAATTTTGAAAAACAAATTTTCCTAAAAATGAATTCATACCAAGGTATAATCACATTGTTTAGAGCATCCACAGTCGTGTTGTCTATTTTGATTGTGTAAAAATTAAAAAAATTTAAAAAATTTAGAAATACACAATCGTATTCATAGTGCTACCATTGTCCAAATTTGGGAAAGAAATAAAAAATAAATAAATACATATAGGGTGACCTTTGAGATACCGCCTGATGTTGGGCGTTATTCCAGAAGCCGCCCATATTTATTTTTATTTTATTTAAAACTATTTGAAAAAAAATTGAATTGTTTTGAGATATTTTTAAAAAAAATGATTTTCGAAAGATTTTTTTTTTAAAAAAAAAACCAAGCACCAGGCTAACTCTCAAAGTTCGCCCTTTTAATTTTTTATATATTTTTACATCTTGTGTATTTTTTCACAATTCTCTACTCGAATTACTTTTTAGACAATTCTATTAAATTTAGCTTGCATTGTCATGCTCTTACATTCCACAGTTCACACCAAGTTCAGATTTTAATATAGGTATTTTCTTTTTACATGCATATTATATGTTTCCTGCAGCTTTAATATAAAATTTTTAATAAAACAATCATATTTAAGAGAAGAGGTGAGAGAAAGAGAAAGGGAGAAAGAGAGAGAGAGCATAGTATTGCGTGTGGCGGAATGGGCGGTGATCAGTGGGCCCACACAACCTTTTCAATGGCCTCTGATTTTGTTAGTTTGTGAGCTGCAGACAAAAGCAGAGAAGCTTCTTATCCTCCTTGTGGGTTTTCACACAAAACGTCACCCCTATAGAATCTATAAAAGCCAAAGCTAAGCCTAATATTATATTACCCCTCACTTACCCCCATAATTACCAAAAACATTTTTCATTTTTTTAATTTTTTTTCTATCTTTTTTTGGATTATTATATTCATTTCAAATTTTCAATGTTATTTATGCTACTACAAAGAACAACTTTTAGTTTATTAATATTTTATTTTGAATAGATTCTATTTAATTAAATGAATGGATGTTATTATGGTAATATTTTAAAGAAACAAGGGTTATTTCTTTTGTGTACATCTCTACAGGGGACTATTTAGTTGAATATCGTACAAGCCAGCTTCTACAGATTGATCCATCTCTCACACTCGATCATTTCATTATCATCATCATCTAGCTCTCTCTCTCTCTAGTTAATTATTGCTCTCATACTCTCTATCTATTCTCTTTCTCTCTCTAGTTATTTTCTCTCTCTATATCTTGAGATATACGTACGTTGTGTTTGTATATTGTTAATGGCGCCAATAACTCTGCCACCCGGATTTCGTTTCCATCCAACAGACGAAGAGCTCGTAGCATACTATCTGGATCGTAAAATCAATGGCCAGACCATCGAGCTCGAAATCATTCCAGAGGTTGATCTCTACAAATGTGAGCCTTGGGACTTACCAGGTAATTAATTAACTTATACCATCACTAATCAAAATTTAATTAAACAAACAAATTTTAAAAATTTAATTAGGGTTTGTTTTTTTCTGTTATGTAGAGAAGTCGTATTTGCCAAGCAAAGATATGGAGTGGTACTTCTTTAGCCCCAGGGATAGGAAATACCCGAACGGGTCAAGAACCAATAGGGCGACCCGGTCTGGTTATTGGAAAGCGACCGGAAAAGATCGAACGGTTCAATCTCAGAAGCGTGCTGTGGGTATGAAGAAGACCTTGGTTTACTACAGAGGGCGTGCCCCTCATGGCATTCGTACAAATTGGGTCATGCATGAGTACCGCCTCGTCGACTCTGTTTACGATCACACTGCAGTATCAAATCTAAAGGTACATATAATCATTAATTCCACCTTAATTAATCTTCTAAATAGACTATAATTACTGTACTACATTAATTCAAATTAGTTAAGATGAACAAAATTAAACAAGAGCAAAAAAATGTAGATGCACCAATTAAGAAGGCCCATCATAAATGTGGTACGCAAACCCATTGTAGAAAAAAAAATTAAAAAAAATGGTACGCAAAAATGGATAAAAAGGCGGTATTATTAGGTTGTTAGTAAATGGCTAATGAGGTTGCTGGTCAATGAAAGTCAATTAGCATTGACGTAAGTAAATGGCTAAGGAGGAACAAGTTGCGTCTGGTCAATGAAAGTCAATTAACATTGACTTAAACAGAAGTGAGTTTTTTGACAAAATTTTCAATGAAATTAAGTTAATTAACAAATTAATTTTGTGCATTACAATTTAAAATAAAACATATATTAATAGAGATTAGATAACTAAAACTTGGTTAAAAAAATATTAGATAGCTATAATGATAAACAAAATTTAGCTAATTATAACTCTATTAATTAGTATTTAGTTAATTTATGTTTTAATCTAATTGAATCTAATCTAATTTATGGTTCAATATCACAGGATGCTTATGCATTATGTCGAGTACTGAAAAAAACAATTCACATACCTAAAACAAGAGAAGATCATGCTGATAATCAAGGTGGATGTTCACAGAAGGACTTTGCATTGATCTGGACCGCCGAGGATCATGCGAGTGGGAACGATGAACAACAAGAATTTTCTAAATTTCCTTCTGATACTTCCTCGTCGGAAATCACTCAAGGAACACCAGTCGACAGTAGTAGACTAGATGATCAAAATGTTCCATTTAATGGCGACGAAGCAAATAGCTCTAGCAACGCTAGCCCAAGCGTCGCCGTAGATTTCTCATATAAGCCTACTATTGATCAGGTACGTAAAAATTTTATTCATTAATAATGGTTATATTGTATATATAAATTACAATATCAAATATTTTTTATGAAATTAACCCAAAATAGGAATGCTCCCAAACCCTAATTGGGGGATCATTTATGAACGATTCTAGCTAGAGCAATTCTATTCATATATCCCTCCAAATAAGACTTGCATTTATGTAGAATAATATACAAAAATAGATTAATTTCATGTATTGCCCCGCATAAATTTTTTTAAACACTTTGGCCTCTACAACTACAAAATCTTGGTGCCGCCCCTATAGGGATGAATAGCATTTTCTTTAAAACTAAACCATTTTGGTAAGGTTCCAAACCATCTTAAATCTGTAATCGCTAAAGCAAAATTTCGTAGCCATTTTTTTTTAGATATTAGGATAATCCTTCCAAAATTAGGAGCGATCGATATGAAACCATTTGTAAAATTAAAAATACGAATTGTTCAAATTAAATTCAAAATTTTGGTTTACTGTAATGTGAGTTTGTAGATGACAGTCTAAAGAGTCCTAGTAATAGAAGTGGATATGAAATATATAATATCAATAAGATCTCACCCAAAAAAAAATGTAATATATAATACTTATCTCCTATAAAATCCTAATCAATATAAATCTTTTTTTAAGATTAAACCCATATGTAGGAGTGAATTTATTCAAAAAGAAAGAAAATATACATTTACATAACTTAATTATTCAATGATATAAAACTACTAATTCTAAATTAGAATTAATAGTTCAAAAAACAATAGTGGAGTGTTCAATACTGTTTGGGATCACTCTAAGGAATTATTCTCCAATTTAATACCCAATAATGTAAATTGGAGGTGGCTGACTCTTGAAATTTATTAGATAGGTAGTTTAAGAGGGCCCAAACATTTCAGTAAAAAAAAAACATTTATAGAGATAGTGGTAGGGTCTAATTAGATTACCAATTAAATTGCCATATTATCTTATATTAATTCTTAGAGTCAAAAGGCAATTAAGAGTACAACTAGAAAAATATGAACTCTTTTGGAGTGTCATTCATGATAAGTAAATAAGCAAAATACATATGGCATGTGGTCTGCCTTCATGAAAGCAAAAAGTTAATAGTTCATGAATATGGCATTTTAGCTAGCTAGTAAACCTTGTAATAATAAGTACTTTGATGTGGACTTGAACTGCTACTATATATATAAGACATAGTTACCTTGATTTCAGGACATAAAGTAATAAAGTTTGAATTCTACTTCAGCTGCTGCATGCTCCTTTAACATTCAAAAAGTACTGTTGACTGCATCTATATATGATCTACAATATCTTTCTTCACTCATTAATATTTGGTCTTATTTGGTCCTAATTATGAACCCTAACTTTGAAGGAGAGATAGAGAGAGAGAGAGAGTATAGACATATTTAGTGAAGTTCTTCATTAATCCCAATCAACTTTAACATTGATGATGATGGGTTCCTCATGATTTTCCTTTGAAACCACTTAATTTTTTTTTCTACTTTTCTACTTATTGGGTTAAAGTGGGATTATCATAATTAATTATTTCATACTTCTTTTGATAAAAAAAAAATCAGTCTAATCATATCTTGAAAGCCATTTCAGTCAGCCTTAATTATTTTCTAGCTAGCTACTAGCTTTTTCCCTCCATTTGGCATACAAACTCTTCTTCTAGTCTTATATTTTAATCCCAATTAAGAAGCCTCTTAACTTAATTAGGTTTTAATTATAAGCCTCATTGAGTTCAGATCATCTCTTTAGGGTTATGCATTTCAATGCATGATTCCGACAATCTTTTTCTCTAATAATTAAGCTTAATTAACAATAAGTTTCATTTTTTTTTTAGTTTTTCATTGTGCTTTCTAATTAATCTGTTGTGTTTGCTTATTTTTCTTATGTGCATTTATTTAAAAAATCCGACCGTAAGTACTTTAATTAGCTTAATTAATTTTAATATTAATTTGTTAATGCAGGATACAACAACAATGCCCAACTTTTCAAGGTTACAACAACAGTATCCTTATCCACCCTTGTCACTAGAAGACTTCCCATATATGGATACAATGGAAACAACAAGTTTATTATCGACGACATCTCAAACGATGGAAGAATATATAATGTACGACAAATATAGGAATAATAATTACTTCGCCCAAACAAACATGCTCGATGAGATTGTCTTCGGATGTTCGTCGACCCAAGAGAATCCTGTTGTTCCATCCATTGAAGATTGTACTCATCACTCAAGCTACACAAGATTGCTAAACAATGACACAAGTTGATCTGCTTTGAATTAACAATATATGCATGAAGGGGGTTGAACAATGAGAGATATACTTAGACAAAACTACTGATCATTAATTAGTAAGATGATATGATCACCTCACTAATTAAGTGAAGAAAATTTATACTTAAATTGTTTTCTTACATTACATTTGGAAATTAAACCACAATTCATTGGGGGATAGATATAAAATATTGGAAAATATTTTTAATTATAGAGAGCTGTAAATTGTTTTCCTCATGCAACCATGAAAAAAATGAGGTTAATAATTAGCTAGAGAGAGAACTTGAAAGGGCATCAAAGTTGTAGCTTGATTCTACCAATTAATAAAAAAAAAAAAAAAAGGGTCGTAGTTTGATGGATATTACTGGAGAATATGATAAGCTAATTGTATATTATTAGATACCTCAAGATCATTTATCATGAGTTTTTTGTTTTTCATGTTTTATGTTGTATTGAGCTTTTTAATTAAATTAAGACAACAAAACAAAGATGATTTCATTTTTTTGATTAATTAGTAATACAACCAAAAATACGTACATTCACCCATTTCTTTGTATAATATCTATACTATTAATTATGCCAATTGCTTTTTTTTTTTTTAAGGTTTTTACATTAAAAACCTGTAAAAATATTTTTTTTTTCTCAATAATTATATAGGGATATTATTGTAATTTTTCACCCCTCAAAATTGAGCAATATGAACATTTCTCACTAAATCCTCATTACTTTGTTAAATCTCTCCATCTTAATTATCTTTCACATTATTTTTCTTTGTATATTCAATTAAAAATTTAAAAGTACCAAAACTGCTCCTTTATTTTTTCTATGATATTCTTCAATGATTCTCCCCTCCTCTCCTACAATTTTCTTTCTATCTTATTCTCTCTCCTCACGATTATTGCCAGCGTAAAGAATACTGCAATGCATGTACAAGATACTTGTAATTATTGATCAATTAAGTGACTGATCCCACATGTTAATACAATTCAAATAAAAAATAAATAAAAAACTTTTCAGAACTATTCTTAGCTCTAAACAGAGCTGAAGTCTAATAGAATTCAGATCTAAAGTCTACAAAAAAAACAAAAAAACAAACAAAAACAAAACAACAAACAAAAACCCAAGATCGTGGATCACAAACTGGGGCCGGCAGTAGAATTTGCTTGGTAACGATATGAGAAATTTTATTGGTACACCGCGAAATGTTGATGGCAGGCTACGTTTAGTTCGACTTGGTAAAACACCTTTGACTGAACAATTACTACTGGCAGGCCGCACTCAAAATTGTCTACAAATCCGCACCCCGAAAGGTTTAATCATGTTATGAACTACATTGTATATATAGGAGATTTGACAATATCAAATGGAAGTAACATGAATCATATGTTATGTAAGTGAATACCACGCTTCAATATGTTTTTCCCACGCATCATCACTTGGGCATTTTCACAAACACATTGTAAACACACACAAACAATTGAAAAAATGAAAAGTTAAATTACAAAACATTGACAAAGGTGAAAAAACACACGTAACCTTATGAACCCTTGGGTAGAACTCAGGGCTTGCAAGGGAATGGTGCTCAAGAGCTCAGATACACACGACCAACCATGTTTCTGAAGTTGACGTCCATGACGGTCCACTCTATTGACACTGAGCTCATGGTAGTCCTTTCCTACTGGTGGCTTTCACGCACTTACCGTGATGGTCATGTGACATGGTTGTGTAGCTCTGATACCAAATGTTATGAATCCTTAGGTAGAACTCACTATTGAAATCCATTTTGCAAGAGAAGAGTGCTCAAGAGCTTATATACTCACGATAAATCACATATTTGACCAATGTGGAATCTTGTCATTTTTTTAGACTACAATTAAAACTACTCACTGCGACTTTCTTAAAAACAACCAAAAAAAAAAACGGACAAAACAATACATACATAGGGTTTTTTATTCAATAACCTCGGATCATTCTTCTTCCTTGTGAAAACCGGGGTTTCTAGCTAGCACAAAATTTTGACTTGCTTCCTTTAACCATCGAACGTATTCTTCATATCCTTCTGCTACTTCTTGGTTACCTTAATACCTTCTCTCTAAAACTCCCAAATAGACACATTGTTTTGGAGGGATATAATTGGATGGTCTAAGTTGATTTGACCAAAATATGAGTGCCAATGTACAAATGGGGCCCACCAAAAATCAAATTTGGTGGAGGGCCTGGCAACAAGATTTTGGTAGGGGCCCATAAGATTTCCCACATCGATATAGTCAAGATCTTGTGCAATATAGAATGAGCTGGGCCCCAACAAATTAAGGCTTGCCTTACGAAAGGCCGAAACAACAGAAGCCCAAGCCAGACCCAAGTATGAGATACATAAACTGCATGTGGGCACTTGCGGTTTTTGGAGGCTCAAAATTTTAGAATGTTTGGTGCTAGACTTCACAAGTTCATGCTAACCATTTCAACTATGAATAAGATTGAAAAAAGAACACCATTATTAGCCAAATGCTTTGGAGGTGTGACCCAAGCTTTAAAGTTGACATGACCAACCTAATATGCAATTAATAGGTAGCACGTGCATTTTATACATGTATATTATATTTAAGAAGTGTTGTATAGAAAAGTGATGTTTAAAATAATACATGTATGAAATTATAAGTTTTCTGAAGCCTCCTTTCTAGCGTAATTTTTCAACCAATTTTTAATAAAATTAAAAGTATTTTTAGTAGAATGTGAAGATGTACTCTAAATGGGGAAGGTATCATCATCACAGGTAATCAGTTCTCAGATCATTTCCCTTTGAATCCCCACAGAAATGTGTAAAAGGAGTGTTAGATGGAAGTAAATTATTTTTTTCTATTATTTAATCTAAATTAAGTCCATGTGTAACACTTACACTTTGATTAATTGTACATCTTATTAATGGGAAAACTAATATATAAGAAGGGAAATTTCATAAGTTTGGAAAAGAAAAAAAATAGGCCACCATAACTTATTACAAGAATTGCATGGATACAGAAATGTCCTAGGTGGGCCCAAGGTGGCCTATCTGGTGGTGGGGTACTTCACTGCTTAGTAGATTCCATGTACATACACCTGTATAGTTTTAACTTTCTTTGCATGCAAAACAGACAAATAAACATAGTAGAAAAGCTAAATTAATTAGAAGATTTAATTAACTAAAACCCCTAAAAAGGTCTATTAAGTTCTACTTAGAATTTTTCTGATACAGGCCCAGGACAGGCTAGGAGTTTGGAGAGAGAAAATGGGCTTTACTGGTAGAAACACAGCCTCTGCTGGATGCTCATTATGTACTGCTCAAAAGGAATAAATGTAACAAGAAGAAAACTGAAAGAGAACACTAAAAGACAAAGATTCATGTCCAGTTTGTGCTGTGTATGTTAGAGAGAGAAACAGATAGAGAGAGAAAGAAGAAGATCATCAATTTATCCTAATTCCTACCATGCATCATGATGAACACCATTTACAAGATCAGTACTACTACTGCAGCCAATTGGGGTTTTTTTTTTTTTTAAATTTGGAATCCAAAGCTAGCTAGAGTACTCAATAGAAACTCTAATTAATTTGAATTACATATATAACTAAAAAAGATCTAGTTAATTAACAATCCCATGCAAGTTGATCCATGGATGATGATGAGTTCATATTGCTATACATTCCACAAGACATAATTGTAGAATCCATGAACTCAAGATCAAAATTTGAGCTATTAAATGAAGTAGTACTCATCTCCATTTCCTGATCATGACTGCCACCATCCTTATTATTCATCAACACTACTTCATTGGTTTCATCGAACTCATCGACGACTACTTCGAACACCGCCGCCTTCTTCTGCTGTATTTGTTTTATTTGTTGTTCTTCTTCTGGTGGTGGTGGTGGCTGCACTGCTGCTACCTGCAGTCTTGGAAGTACAAAGGATTGATGATCAATAGTACCACTAATACCAGTACTAGTAGTAGTAGTAGTACCCCACAAGCAATTCTCTTCTGTAAACTCAAACCCAGGTGGATTTACTGAAGAATATGAAGTGGGTTTTGTCTCCATTAAAGGTGGACAATTAGCCAAACCCATAGAAGCATTGGAGTTTTGATCTTTACCAGTCCAGACAAGATTAGGGTTTTGGTAATCAAAATTATTGGTGGGGATGGAAATGGCTTCATGCAGTGGATGAGGAGGAGGAGGGTGTGGCAGTAGTGTTACATAAGGTGCTGCAGCTGGGGGGTTCATCATGTACTCCATTGATGGATCTCTGAGAATGATCTGTGAATTTACAGGGAAAACTGAAGTGGGTTGTTGATATATATGATTATTGAGATTATTGCATGCATTGTTGTTATTAACAATGGAAGCAGTACTCTGATGATGATGATGATAAGAAGAAGAAGAAGAGATCATGAGATTGTGAGTTTTTGGGTCAAGTCCTTGAGCAATAAGCTTTTTCTTAATGCATGAGTTCCAGAAGTTCTTCACCTCATTGTCTGTTCTTCCTGGTAGATGCTTTGCTATCTGAGCCCATCTGTGAAGAAATAAAAACCAGACAAATTAAAATTCATGCATCATCAGTGAGAATGCTGATCAGAAATCTTAGTGAGATGGGTTTTTTTTTTTTTTGATGAGAATTTCATAATTTAACACTATATAATTGTATATCTGCATGCAAGATCACCTATTGCCTAGAATTCTATGAACATCAATGATGACTCTTTCTTCTTGTGGAGAAAAAGAACCTCTCTTGAGGTCTGGTCTCAAGTAGTTAATCCATCTCAATCTGCAACTCTTTCCACACCTCTGAAGTCCTGTAATTAATAATCTCAAAATAGCTTAATTTATGGCAATCATAAGAATAATTAATTAGTAAGAACAAGGGGAGAGAAAGTGAGAGAAAGAGAGAGATTAAAACCCTAATTACATACCTGCAAGTTTTGGAACAGAACTCCAACAACCATGGCCATGGGTGGTTATGCATCTGATGAGCTTCTCATCTTCTTCTGGAGACCAAAGCCCTCTCTTAACTTTCTGTTTGCTACAGCAGTGATGACCCATCTCCCCCCTACCTACCTTCCTCCCTCCCTCCCTCTACAATGCAGCACAGTACCTATTCTAGGAGGAACTTCCTTTTTATATATATATATATATATATATTTATTCCCTAGCTTCTTTGTTTGTTTGTCTCAAATATAGCTAGAAGTCTTTCTCTAAACTTAGTTACCCATTAACAATGCTTTTATTATTTATGTGCTACATGTTTTAATATTATTTAATAGTTGAAGGAGAAAGAGAGAAGAGAGAGAAAATAATAATGTTTAATTGTGTATGTGAGATATGTTTTAATATTTAAATAATGGGAGGGGGTTATATAGCGTCTCCTTTGAGAACCCAATTAAGACTCCTCGTCTCGGGGCCAATATAAAGAAGTTCAAATGGTTGATTTTTTCATATGATAAACTATATAGTGAAGAAAATATACTGACTTAAAATTAGCTTATCTAAAATTTTTAACCTTATAAAAAGTTTATTGGAAATCAATGATATATTTTTTTTTGAAACTTACCAATTTCTAATGGCTAATTTGAGGTGGTTAGAAATTTTAGAACTGATTGGATTTTCTATATGATAATATATCTAGTTAGAAAAATATTCTCTTCAAAAATTAGTCATTGGATCATCTGCATTTAAACTCGACAAGACGAAGAATCTTTATTGGACTCTCTAATAAGGGACTATATTACCCTCTTTAATAATTGAAGGAAAGAAAGAAATAGAGAAAAAGCTAGAGGAATTGAGAGAGAGAGAGAGTGATGAATGTTTGAGAAAAATGTGCTGGAAATTTAACTTGGGGTGTACTCATAATAGAGGGCCACTGATGGTCTCATCATGAGTGACACATATGGTAGCTTCCAGGACTTCTCTTCAAAAACATGAATTTAAAATTCATCACTATCTCAAATATATACTAATATAAAATGCATAAAACATGAACCTTCGAAAAGCAGCATCCTTAGTTAAAAACCATTTGACAAGTTCTTCTGGGACAGAAAACAAAATGTTAATGAAATACATTCACATTTTCCTCATTGATGGGATCATCTTATCTATGCTAATTTATAAAGGTAACCAACAGAGCTTTTTTTTTTTTTTTTTCGACAGAACAGGGGGTTAAGGTCACCCCAACCGCAAAGCAAACTAAAACAGAAAAACCCAATTACACCTTGTAATACACCTTTCTAATCTTGTCATCAAAGATAATCTTCTTCAAGTCTTCCGCGAAGGACTCCCACACCATATCAATGTATTCAACAGTCGGACTGGTGCAAACAAAGAGATCGGCAGCACGATTGGTTTGTGGATAGATGTGATATATACGAGGCCCTGTTTTTGGACCCTAGTTATTTTGTTTGGCATCACCTGGGAAAACTACATAAAAACACTCTAATTTGAGAAAATTGCAGCCAAATCACCATTTTGAAACAAAAAGAAAAAAAACACGCTCTTTATTTTATTCTAAAATACTCTACTTTTTAGATGAAATGATCCACATGTGGGTCTAGAATATTAGGTCTAGATTAAAGAATAAAGGGTCTAGATTGAAGACAACATCTACCCCTTATTTTACCCCAAAATAGCCATACTTTTTAGATGAAATAATCCCACATGTGGGTTTAAATTGAGCAATAAAGGTCTAGATTGAAGAATAAAGGGTCTAGACAGTAAAAAGCTAAGAGGGCATTTTTAGAAGATTTTGGGCAAAAATTGGGGGATGGTGTTGTTTTTGTATTTAGTATGAAAATGATGACTTTGGTGCAATTTCTTCAACTAAAGTATTTTTAATGTACTTTTCCGCATCACTGCCTCTTACTCTTTTTACAAGAATTAATTAATTGTTCTTTTTTCAGGCCATACTTGGTATACTGTGAATATTTGATTCTAATTGCATCAGCTTTGGAGTGATTGTATATGTACAAATTTATTAATTAATTTGATGTTGACTCAACATGAATATGGTAAAAGAGGGTGTGAATATTTATTTTTTTAAATAACTGCAAATATTTACACATTTTAGCAGCCCACTACAAATTAGTTCATATGTTTGCACTTATAAGGTCACAACAAAGCACATGCAAACATAACTTTTGACTGTGAATATATGAGAGCAAACATAACTTTTCGTTGTGATATCAAGCAAAGTGTTAGTTTTTTTTATAAAAAAGCATTAAGATATAAAAGTCATTTCAATAGTAAATATCCTAGTCACCCTAATTTAAATAACTTTAATATGTTGTCTATCAATGGATTTTTTTAAAAAAAGGAAGTTGATATTGACAACGAAAAACGGACAAATTTTAAGGGCTATTGCATTTCGACAAGGGCAAACAAATGGGGGGATTGGGTGGGGCTGTCTTTAGCTCGGTCAAAATCGGTTAACCGTTCTAAGAGCATCTCTAATGCAAAAGTCTTATAAGACAATGTCTTATCCACGTGGCATATCTCATAAGACAATGTCTAATCTACATGGCAACAAAATCTTCACAATAGACATTGTTGAAAAAAATGCATCTCCAATGCAAATATCTTGGGATGACTTTTTAACTTATGTGGCACTTAATTTTTGAATGGGTCAAACTTATTTTGTTTAAAAAGTAACTAAAAGTTTTAGAGGGAAAAAAATTTACTGATGTGGACCGTAAGACATTGTGAAGATGAATGTCTAGAAGTCTAGAATAACTACCGCCACATCATCATCACATCATTTCTTCACATTAGCATTAGAGAAGGTATTTTAAAGAGAATGTCTATTTATCCTATGTGGCAGTCTTATTTTACCACATTCACATTAGCATTGGAGATACTCTAAGTTCCTCCAAAACTTGAAAAAAAGGTTATGTCTTCATCACAAATCCGATTCTTCCATAAAAGATTTTCAATTTTTTCAAGCCAAAAATCAATATGATATTGGCAATCAAAGAGTGGAATTTTGGACTGCTTGTGAACTTGTACTCCTTGGCGTCGTTCTCTAATATATAATCGCCTATCACGTTGCTCATCCCAATGTAGTCGTGGCTGCTTGGAGATGAATTGAGAAAACACTTGTACATCTTCACAATCAACGCAATCATATGCTTTCCGACAATTATCAAAATCCTCTATTCTAATAATCATTGGACTGAACTGGTTATGGCTGACTAAAAGAGTTGGGTGGTTAAAAGATTGGTACTAGATACGGGTTTAAGTGAAGTTGGGCTGGTGGTTTAATAGGTTAAGGTAGTCTTTTTTTTTTGGACCAAAGAAAGGTGGTCTTAGTTGACGCTAAGTAGATGGGCTTACAAACTTAAAACAAAATAATTAAATATTAGCCCACTCACTTAAATCATCAAATGGGGTAGCCTTCACCCAGTCCCTCTTTACTTCAACAATTCAACATACCAGAAAGGGTTTCTGAAATAAAAGACTAGTAGGTGGGTTTCTAGTTCCAAACCTCTATCCGTGTACGTAAGGGGGAACGGTGATGATCCGCTGACGAATATGATGGCGGAAGTGATGATTGTTGGTGGCGGATTTTTTTTTTCACGAACTAGCAATAATCCCTTCTATCTTCTCTTTCTCCTTCGGTTTTCACTGTTGTAATCAATGGCAGCCCTCTTCTTCTTCTATTCAAATCAGAGACCTGCAAATTCAGTAGTATGAACTTCACTCGGCTCCGCAAACTCTTTTTTTTTGTTGTTGTTGATTGAAATCAGCAATGCTTTTTTTTTAGATAGATTAGATCTCCCTTAGTTCATCTTTGGCAAATCCAATGAAGAATGCTAAGTTTAATCTTCCCCACGATCACCGTTAATAGTGTTTTATTTTTTTTCCTTTGTAATCACTATCAAGCCAGGCGATCCTCGCTCTGATACCAATTGACGCAGTGGAAAAAACGATAAGAATTCTAGTTCATCGCCTAGAATTGAAGAACACCAAAATAACTCTCAACTAATGAGAAAACTCAAATATTATTAATCAAAACTATGTTGAATTTTTTCCTATAAATTGTCTACTACATCTCCTTATATAATAATAAGGGTTTCCTAATTCTATTAGAATTATAATTAAAAAGAAACTTGTAATTTAACAAGGAAACTGCTAAATAATAAAAGAAAAATACCTAAATAAAAAAAATTACTACCTAAAATTTAAAAATCATTAAATTCCTAATTAAAGCTAAAATTGAAGACGGACCCACGAAATTTGTCCTGCATCAGTCTCCCCCACTTGAGAAAGAATCGTCCCGAGTCATCGTGTAGAATCTGATGTTCCCTCCCTAATGCTTCTTTGAGATGACTTTCCCTTGAGTTGTGCATCGGTATAACTAGGAATTCAGACCCCGAAAAAATATGAATGACGGTACTAAAAATTTTTCATCTGAACTTGTAATTCCACAGCCTGAAACTCTCTTGAAACCTTCTGAAACATTTGAAGATATCTGCAACAAAGTCATCCTTTACCATGAAAACCAATGAAGATTGTCCAATTAAATTTCGTAGATAACCAGATGAAACTATAGTGGGTGTGCAAAACTGATCAAAAGGATCTTGATAAGGATAGAAGTTAAGTGGTGTGACATCCATCTGATGTAACTCATATGTCTCCTCCTTAACTTCGACATGATTCACCTCTTGAAAATTATTATCAACAATGGCTTCAATTTTGGATGGATCAATCGTACCTTCTATGCTCTCCTCTCTGAGATTGATCGAATTATAAGAATTTTGGCTTCTAAAATTATATCATCACATATAGGCAAAGCAATAGAAGAAACACAACTAGATATTACCTTAGAATTCTTAGAAACATCAGCTATGTTTTCCTCTTCAACTTGTTCCATGGAGATCCTTATTTCAGTTGCTACATCATCAATGATAGATAAATCTATAGGATTAGAGTTACCTCATTTGTAGTGACTGTTGATACCTACTTCAGATTAGTGTCGACACTCAATCCCAAGATGAATTGTTGAACCTATTGCTTCAACTCATCTAGCTCTTGACCTAGATCTCTTTCCCTATGATTAATAGCCGAATTAACAGTTGAATGGTCCTCCTGAGGAAAGAATACAATCCGCATTATCTTCTTAAACGTAGGCCAATCACTAATTATTGCATCTCCTCTCTCAATCCGATTCCACTGCATAGCATTAAGTCCTTCATAAGTTACCTTCGAAAGATGTTGTTCAACTATAAACACCTTGTCTTCGTCACAAATCCGATTCTTCCATAAAAGATTTTTAGTCTTTTCAAGCCAAAAATTAATATGATATTGGCAATCAAAGAGTGGAATTTTGGACTGCTTGTGAACTTGTACTCCTTGGCGTCGTTATCTAATATATAATCGCCTATCACGTTGCTCATCCCAATGTAGTCGTGGCTTGGAGATGAATTGAGAAAACACTTGTACATCTTCACAATCAACGCAATCATATGCTTTCTGACAATTATCAAAATCCTCTATTCTAATAGTCATTAGACTGAACTGGTTATGGCTGACTAAAAGAGTCGGGTGGTTAAAAGATTGGTACTGGATACGGGTTTAAGTGAAGTTGGGCTGGTGGTTTTATAGGTTAAGGTAGTCTTTTTTTTTGGACCAAAGAAAGGTGGTCTTAGTTGACGTTAAGTGGATGGGCTTACAAACTTAACATAAAACAATTAAATATTATCCCACTCACTTAAATCATCAAATGGGGTAGCCTTCACCCACTGCCTCTTTACTTCAACAATTCAACATACCAGAAAGGGTTTCTGAAATAAAAGACTAGTAGGTGGGTTTCTAGTTCCAAACCTCTATCCGTATACGTAAGGGGGAACAGTGATGATTCGTTGACGACTGTGATGGCGGAAGTGATGATTGTTGGTGGCGGATTTTTTTTTTCACGAACTAGCAATAATCCCTTCTATCTTCTCTTTCTCCTTCGGTTTTCACTGTTGTAATCAATGGCAGCCCTCTTCTTCTTCTATTCAAATCAGAGACCTGCAAATTCAGTAGTATGAACTTCACTCGGCTCCGCAAACTCTTTTTTTTTGTTGTTGTTGATTGAAATCAGCAATGCTTTTTTTTTAGATAGATTAGATCTCCCTTAGTTCATCTTTGGCAAATCCAATGAAGAATGCTAAGTTTAATCTTCCCCACGATCACCGTTAATAGTGTTTTATTTTTTTTCCTTTGTAATCACTATCAAGCCAGGCGATCCTCGCTCTGATACCAATTGACGCAGTGGAAAAAACGATAAGAATTCTAGTTCATCGCCTAGAATTGAAGAACACCAAAATAACTCTCAACTAATGAGAAAACTCAAATATTATTAATCAAAACTATGTTGAATTTTTTCCTATAAATTGTCTACTACATCTCCTTATATAATAATAAGGGTTTCCTAATTCTATTAGAATTATAATTAAAAAGAAACTTGTAATCTAACAAGGAAACTGCTAAATAATAAAAGAAAAATACCTAAATAAAAGAAATTACTAGCTAAAATTTTTAAAATCACTAAATTCCTAATTAAAGCTAAAATTGAAGACGGACCCACAAAATTTGTCCTGCATCAGTCTCCCCCACTTGAGAAAGAATTGTCCCGAGTCATCGTGTAGAATCTGATGTTCTCTCCCTAATGCTTCTTTGAGATGACTCTCTCTTGAGTTGTGCATCGGTATAACTAGGAATTTAGACCCCGAAAAAATATGAATGACGGTACTAAAAATTTTTCATCTGAACTTGTAATTCCAAAGCCTGAAACTCTCTCAAAACCTTCTGAAACATTTGAAGATATCTGCAACAAAGTCATCCTTTACCATGAACACCAATGAAGATTGTCCAATTAAATCTCGTAGATAACCAGATGAAACTATAGTGGGTGTGCAAAACTGATCAAAAGGATCTTGATAAGGATAGAAGTTAAGTGGTGTGACATCCATCTGATGTAACTCATATGTCTCCTCCTTAAATTCGACATGATTCACCTCTTGAAAATTATTATCAACAATGGCTTCAATTTTGGATGGATCAATCGTACCTTCTATGCTCTCCTCTTTGAGATTGATCGAATTATAAGAATTTTGGCTTCTAAAATTATATCATCACATATAGGCAAAGCAATAGAAGAAACACAACTAAATATTACCTCAGAATCCTTAGAAACATCAGCTATGTTTTCCTCTTCAACTTGTTCTATGAAGATCCTTATTTCAGTTGCTACATCATTAATGATAGATAAATCTATAGGATTGGAGTTTACCTCATTTGTAGTGACTGCTGAAACCTGCTTCAGATTAGTGTCGACACTCAATCCTAAGATGAATTTTTTAACCTGTTGCTTCAACTCATCTAGCTCTTGACCTAGATCTCTTTCCCTTTGATTAATAGCCGAATTAACAGTTATCTGGTCCTCCTGAGGACGGAATACAATCCGCATTATCTTCTTATACGTAGGCCAATCACTAATTATTGCATTTCCTCTGTCAAGCCGATTCCACTGCATAGCATTAAGTCTTTCATAAGTTGCCTTCGAAAGATGTTGTTCAACTATAAATACCTTGTCTTCGTCACAAATCCGATTCTTCCATAAAAGATTTTCAATCTTTTTAAGCCAAAAATCAATATGATATTAGCAATCAAAGAGTGAAATTTTGGACTGCTTGTGAACTTGTACTACTTGGCATCGTTCTCTAATATATAATCGCCTATCACGTTGCTCATCCCAATGTAGTCGTGGCTTGGAGATGAATTGAGAAAACACTTGTACATCTTCACAATCAACGCAATCATATGCTTTCCGACAATTATCAAAATCTTCTATTCTAATAATCATTGGACTGAACGGGTTATGGCTGACTATAAGAGTTGGGCAGTTAAAAGATTGGTACTAGATACGGGTTTAAGTGAAGTTGGGTTGGTGGTTTAATAGGTTAAGGTAGTCTTTTTTTTTTGGACCAAAGAAAGGTGGTCTTAGTTGACGTTAAGTAGATGGGCTTACAAACTTAAAACAAAATAATTAAATATTAGCCCACTCACTTAAATCATCAAATGGGGTAGCCTTCACCCACTCCCTCTTTACTTCAACAATTCAACATACCAGAAAGGGTTTCTGAAATAAAAGACTAGTAGGTGGGTTTCTAGTTCCAAACCTCTATCCGTGTACGTTAGGGGGAACGGTGATGATCCGCTGACGACTGTGATGGCGGAAGTGATGGTTGTTGGTGGCGGAGTCTTTTTTTTTTTCACGAACTAGCAACAGTCCCTTCTATCTTCTCTTTCTCCTTCGATTTTCACTGTTGTGATCAATGGCAGCCCTCTTCTTCTTCTATTCAAATCGGAGACCTGCAAATTCAGTAGTATGAACTTCACTCGGCTCCGCAAACTCTCTTTTTTTTTTGTTGTTGTTGATTGAAATCAGCAACGCTTTTTTTTTTGGATAGATTAGATCTCCCTTAGTTCATCTTTGGCAAATCCAACGAAGAATGCTAAGTTTAATCTTCCCCACGATCACCGTCAGTAGAGTTTTATTTTTTTGCTTTGTAATCACTATCAAGCCAGGCGAATCCTCGCTCTGATACCAATTGACGTCGCAGAAAAAATGATAAGAATTCTAGTTCATCGCCTAGAATTGAAGAACACCAAAATAACTTTCAACTAATGAGAAAACTCAAATATTATTAATCAAAACTATGTTGAATTTTTTCCTATAAATTGTCTACTACATCTCCTTATATAATAATAAGGGTTTCCTAATTCTATTAGAATTATAATTAAAAAGAAACTTGTAATCTAACAAGGAAACTGCTAAATAATAAAAGAAAAATACTTAAATAAATGAAATTACTCGCCAAAATTTAAAAATCACTAAATTCCTAATTAAAGCTAAAATGAAAGACGGACCCACGAAATTTGTCCTGCATCATTATTTGGGAGAGTTAGAGGAACAAATATCCTTTCCAAAAGAGGTTTTTTGAGTACAACTCCTCCATTGATCATTTTACCTCAAAGAATTCGTCATCTTCCATTATTAGAACCTCTTATGATCAGAAACATGATTAATTTTTCCTGAAAGATTGTCGAACAAAAATTGTTGTTGACCATTGTATGTGGTGGAGGTAGTTAGGGTTTGAAGGTGGGGAACAAAATTTCAAATACACATTTATTTTTTGAGTTTGACCAAATTTGATAGCCCTTATGCACTTGTTGATTTTTTTTTAGTCCACATAAAAGACCAAATTCGACCATGTTTGACAAGTGCCCTTGTTCCTATTTTATATGTCTATATTAGTTTTCAAAAAAAACTATTCACCGCATATCTTTTAACCCGCCAGTTTTCTATAAAGAAAAATGTAATTTTCTAAAAATTCAAACAATCACCAAGTTGACAGAGATGCCCATCTACAATATACAAAAGCAATTATGTACCTATTAATTAAAATCAAAAAAATATTTTTCTCTAACAAATTTAGAACTTTTAAAATATTTCTCTCTGATAAAATAAAACAATCAACTTTAAAAATGATAAAAGTGCAAGCAATTATTTTGAAAAAGTAGGGAATAAAAATCTGATACCCCTAAAAATAACGTCCAATATGACTTTCACCTCTTTTTCTAACCAAAAGTGAACTAAATTTCACCCCTAAAATGACAGTTTATGTCACTCTTAGAGGGCCAAGTGAAGGAAACTGTCATTTTAGGGGTGAAAGTTCAATTTGGATTCGAAAAGGGGTGAATGTAAAATTGGCCACTTTTTAGGGGTGTAAGTAAACTTATTGCCAAATTGGTCATCGGCTGATTGTTGACTTGGGCATGATTGCTCAACAGCAGGAATGCAGGACTCTGCCAATCCGGTGCTGCCCGGATGGTTAAGGCGTCCCCTCACATTAGTGAGGCCTTGAGTTCGAGCCTTGCTAGGGTGCCTAGCAAGGTTCAACTCATGTAATGTGGTGTACCCATAAAAAAAAAAAAAAAAGAGGAATGCAAGACTCTAATGTACAAATTAATATTTGCATCCTTGATCAGCAGCAAGAGTGCAGGACTCTAATGTAAAAATTAAATATTTCAAGGGTATTGCTGTCTCTTAACAAACAAAGGACTAATTATACAAAACTTCATACCTTGTCCTCTACGTATGAGTTTTCCATGTACAATGGTTTATATCTCATTTTCTGATTTTTAAATTACACCCCTAATCTCTTAACCTGTCGACCGTTGAAGGTAACTACCCAAATTATTATTATTTTTATTAAATTACAATAACAAAAAAATATATTACAATAGGATCAATCACCATTAAGTTTTACATCAAGACCTCCTACGATCATTCCTAAATACTCCTATAGTAATAAAGAACTACCCAAAAAAATATATAAAGTACATAGAAATTTTAGGCCCTCAAAATTTAGGGGTCTTAGGTAAACTGTCTTCAGTGCGACCTGGTCGACCCCAACCGTTGCTAAGTCTATGCCATTGCCAAGTCTATTTTTTGTTGTGTTATGGTTGCACATGAGAAATAGATGAGACACAAGGTGAAAGTTTTTTTTTGGCAAGGCAATTTTAACAAAAGTTTGAATAGAAGCCAACAAAAGAGTTCAATACTTGAATGATCAATTTTTTCAAAAAAAGGTTGTATAGCTTTAATTAGAAAAGGTGGAATCTAAGAAACTACCTAAACGTTAAAGTTTAAACATAATGTTGAAAAAGTAGATTTATGATAATTTTAGTTTGTAAAATAATTATTTACATGACCACAAACAAAGAAGACAACTTTTTAAACTATATCTAAAGAAAGTCTAATGATTTTGTGGAGTGGAGACAACAATCATTGTTTTTATTTTAGGAAAGAGTAATGAATTTATTTATTTTAAGATAGGATTATTCTCTAATTATAAGTATAAATATGGGCAAAAGAGAGAAAGCACTAATAACTGTCGGCAGTAGCGGAGCCAGGATTTCACCTTAGTGGGGGCGCACTTTCAAAAAATAACAACAACATTTAAATAGAGCGTCAACACTATTTTACACCTCCTTTACACTCGTCTTTGGGGTCCACATGAAGATGATCTACGGACTTTTTTGTTTTGTTTTCTTTATGAGAATGTCATAACAGTCATATTCACCAAAAAATTACATCATTCTAAAATTTCTATCCCTTGCAAATCTTAATTGAAATTTTTTAAAAAAAACTAATAATTTATGGAAGGTATTTAAATTTTTGAACTATGCATTTTATTTTATTTATGTCATTTTTCAACTAATTTTTTTTATGGGGATCAAAGTTTTATAAGAATTTGATTTTCCTTGAGGATGTACTCGATGGTGAGGAGATCATACTCATAAAAAATTAATTTTTAGACCATCTTCATCTAGTTTCATAAAAACACTAAGAGGTATGTATAAAGAAATATGGTGGGGTGGATTTTCTAAAATAAAACTATAAAAGAGTAAAGATGAATTTTCAGTCAACATTTATGTTTTTCTCTGGTCCAAGTCAAACCATATAAAATATTTTTTTTTCAAGTAAAGAATATATATATATATATATATATATGAAATTTTTGAAGCAAAATTTGAGTGGGGGCAGATGCCCCCACTGGGCACATGGTGACTCCGCCACTGACTATCAGAGAATACAGACCATAACGGGTGGAGAAAAAGGAGAGAGAAACCACTAACTTACAAGTACAGGAGAATCACCCATGAACAACAGGAAATTTTTGTACGCATCTGAATCATGCACACCCTCTAATATTTTTTATTTATTTCGATGCTAACGGAATTTGAACTAAGTATATGTTATCAACAGCAACAGGCATAGACTTTACCACCTAAGCTAGCTGGCACTAGTGAGTAATAAAAATCTTGGTAGCCGATCCTCTCGAGTATAAACATTTTATAAGTTCTAAAATGGGCTAATTCTTGGAAATAATAATCTACATAGTGAGAAGAACTTAATTCCTCACTGAAAATTAGCCATTTGATCATCATTTGATGTGCGCACTTTGTCCCAAAAAAATAAGTCATACAATAGTGGCGCGCAATAAGGTATTGTGCAATTTTCCTTCCCATATATATATAATTACATGAGTCACACTTAACAACAATATCACAACTCAATAGTATTGAACCCAAGACCTTTCTAATAATAAGGAGGTATGCTAATTAAGCAAATTTGTGTTAATTCTACTGTTGCCAAATGGCAAATATATACTTCCTACAACGAAATCACGTGGAAAATTTAGGTTTGAAAGAATAATTAACCAAGGAGAAAGCAACGCATGCAGTTTCTAATCAGTTCTTAAACAAATTTAAGATTTTTGATTAATTAAGTATTAATGAAGAGACATCTACACTGACACATCCATAATGGTATATAAATAAATTGATCTAATGATTCTTTCGTCACGTCATGATCTTCTACCCAGTTTACGCAAACTGCATGTCCTTTTCTTTTTTTCTTTTTTTTTAATTAATCATCAGTTAAAAAATTATGAAGATTCTAATTAAATATAAGATATATAAAGTTTAGTCAGCAGATTCCTTGTAAAAAAGAATTACAACTATCCAACATCAGGTCGTTGTGTAACTACTCCTTACAATCTGGCATATCGGAAGCAACAAGCAACCAAGGAGAAAGCAACCTATGGGTTTGCTCCCCATAGGTCACCACTTCGAATCCCCTCAAGGCCACTGGGGGGTTACTTTAAGCGGCCGCTTCTCCCACAGGGCCCCGTGGATTAGTCGAGGTGCGCGCAAGCTGGCCCGGACACCAAGGTTATCAAAAAAAAAAAAAAAAAGAAGGAATTAGAGAAAGATTTAAAAGAAATAAGAAAGATAGATAATATTCCTTTTATTTCTTTTTATCTTTTTTGGTGATCGGGTTATTACTACGTGGGCATCCAATGCAAAATCAATTGGAAATAATAGACTGGAGTGGTCCAAGATCTTTATATATTGAGTTGTAAGAAGTTTTCATCTTTCAATTTGGGACTGTTCTCACATGCACCCATCAAAAGTTTATCGAAAATTAAAAGAAATCAACGGTCTAAAAAATGTCTAAAATTTACCAATTTTTCATAGGCTAATTTGAAGGCGTTGGAACTTTTAGAAGGGGTTGGTTTTCGTGTGAGGGGAGCATCCCCACAAAATTATTAACCCTCGAACCATTTTCATGTGAGCCCCATAAAAAGTATGTTGCAATAGTGTCGCAATAAGGTATGTTGCAATATCCTTCATATAATTTATATGGTAAGTAGACCATTCTTACAAAAAAATCAGTCATTTAAATCATCTCTATGTGTGCCCTTATGTAGTCTAATTTATAAACGGGGGTGTAAGCATTAAATTGGTGTTAAAAAAGAAAAAGTGGATTGGTAGTAGAACTTTTCTTTGTGAAAATTTTAGTTCCAAAACTACCTCTAAAAAAACACTTTTTGCGCGACAAAACCTCATGACGTAACTCACAAAAAAATTAGATATTATTTTTTTGTTAGTGCATACTGCATTTCTACTATTTCTCGTCTTTAATGGTAAAAGAGTAGTACTCTTGCAAGAAAATAAAATCTACTCTAAACTTCTACTTATTGTGTATCCCTCCCTAATAACCTAGTAAAAATCCCAATCTTTCATTTCTTTTACTCTTAACTAGAAAATAGCCAGAACGTCATGCCGTCATATAATTAATATATAGGTGCCCCAATTTTTCATGTTGTCTTGGGCTCCTGAATCTCAAAGTCTGCTCTTGACCCCTCCATTATGTTCCTTAACTAATTTTTCTTTTTGAGTTGAACATAAAGACGATTTAATAGTTGATTTTTTTATGTAAATATTTTTCACACTATATTACTGTCACAAAAAATTAGATCTTTTAAAAAATTTATATTACAAAAATCATCCAAAAATATATAGAAAAAGTGTGGGTCCAAATATCATTCCCTTGATCATTTTAGGAGTGGGTCCATATCAAAGTGTGTATGTAGCATTTCATGTTTCGAGAAAAAAATGTGTCAACGGACTCCAAACCCATATTACATTTCACCTTAAATAAAATCCTGCCGACACTTCCATGATTGTTTCTCCATAAATATTTCCTAAACATAAAGCTAAAAGTTAATTTTGTTTAGTTTATATCCACTTAATTGTCAAGCCAACAAGCATTCATTATGCCATCAAGCTATAATTGTCAAAGAAAATTAAATTACTTAACTAACCTTTTCTATCTTGCTCTCATAATCTGATACAGTACTATATTGGGTGTACTTCAAGTATAGTATCTCTTTTCTCTTGTGTGTTACTGTTAAGTTAAGATTCAATAGATTGGGTCAACATCAGCAGCTATTAACTGCCTTATGTCATACCCAATTAAAATAAAAGCTAATTTGTTTTAGTTTCTTAATTAATTTTTTTAACAAGTATTTAAAGTTTTCAGTAAAGAATTATTTAAAGTGTAAATTATTAATTACTATTAATAGAAAAATTACAAATTAATTAAGAAATATTAATTGAAAATTTTGACATACTTTTTATGTGACCCGATCCTATGTTCCAAAATCTCATGTTCCGCCTTGCTGATTTCGCATTGTAGAGCCCACATGAAAATGATTTAATGGCTTATATTTGGCAAAAAAATGTTCTCTTGAATCTAAAGATCATTCTCACGGAAAATAAGCCTTTTCTAAGACTTTTAACCCCATCAAAAATTTATTCAAACATCAACCATCCATTATCTGATAAAAAATAATTTTTTAAACGGTTGATTTTTCAATCGAATTTTTTACGGGATTATAAGTTTTATAATTGGCTGATTTTTTGTGAGAATGTTCTCTAAGGTGAGAAGAACATTCACCAAATTTCATCCATTAGATCATCTCCATGATGGCCCTACAAATACGAAATCACAAGGGGATAAGGAGGGGCATGAGACATATGATCTGCTCTCACTTTTTATAAACAAATCTCTCTCTAATATATATGTTACTAATTTAATTACAGTAACAATTTCTAAAAACTTAGTGTCATTTATGCGGCCCATATATTACCCAACTTTTGATGGGGTTAAGAAGTTTTAAAATGATATAATTTTCGAAGAGGATTATCATGGTCAATAGGTCATTCTTGTTGAGAATAGTTCCACGTGAAAATATGAAAACCTTGCTATACAATATATAAAATCTTGGGCCTTTCCACTTATTACCAATTGAATTTCAGTTGCTCGCAAACTTAATATGGATATAGTGTAGGCTATACGTGATAGGCTCAAAGGACATGTGTGCTCTACGTCACCGAAAAGAATATGTGTCAGGCTCAAAATAAATCTACACATGAGGGAGCATGTTGAGAGTAGTCCTACATAGAAAGATAAAAGCCTTGGAACATAAGATCATAAGACTCCGCTCATTGTCAATTGGGTTTGAGTTGGATGCTCGCAAACTTAGTAATCATCACCGAGGCTCAGCCCTTGGATCACAACATATTAGGCAAAGTTTCCCTCCGGGCACCTTCTACGATGTAGTTGACATATTGAGTAGTAAATAATTTATGTCTCTTAAATACCAATAATAACTCTGTTTGTAAGCCTTTTTTTCAAAAGGCAAATTTAACTTACCCCTAAGAATTAATGCATATATAATTCAACTTTGCCCCCTCGATCAAAGATGTGAAATTCAACTTTCCCCATCTATTTGGATGGTCAAGTGACGGAAATCATCAAATCGAGGGGCAAAGTTGAATTTGACATCTTTGAGGGAGTAAAGTTGAATTATACATTAATTCTAAGGTTAACTTAAATTTACCCTTTTTGAGTATGTAAACCTATAAGAGAACTGCTTTGGGACCGACCCAATTAATCTGTCCATTTGGACAGATTGAGGTGGCACCCTCAATTTACCATTCATTGTTCAAAACAGTTAATGGGGATTCTATTCGAGTGTTTGGTTCTCCTTTTAAATATGACATCGATTGTTCCTTGAAAACGTGATTCACTCAAAATTGAAAAAAATATAGCATACAACAGATTTTTCTTTGGGAATTTTGGCCAAAAACCCCTACTTCAAAAACGTTTTAGGATTTAGCCCAACAAATGTTTTCTTTTAGTCTAAGGCCCAAGGATAACTGAGTGAAACCCTCGAGAGGGTTTCACTGAAACCCTCTTCCTATAAATTACACACACTGAAACCCTAACCCTCTTGGGCCTTAGACTAAAAGAAAACGTTTGTTGGGCTAAATCCTAAAACGTTTTCCCCTCTGACTGAAACCCTCTTGGGCCTTAGACTAAAAGAAAACGTTTGTTGGGCTAAATCCTAAAACGTTTTCCAAGTAGGGGTTTTTGGCTAAAATCCCCTTTTTCTTTTTCTTTTTTTCTTTTTTTTTTTTGGCAAACTTAACTTACCGCCCAGAATTAATGCCTAATTCAACCCTCAAAGATGCAAAATTCAACTTTCCTCAAATAATGGAAACCGTATTGGTCATTTTCATTTATTAATGGCAAAATAACAAGAATTTGTATACTCATAATCGTATTTAGGGTTTGCTTATTCCCTTTAATTGATATAGAATACATATAACTAGTGTTCCCAAAAAAAAAAATTTAATTCGTTTTCATTCCTTTTTTAACGTTTTCAATCGCTAGCTACCATTTTCAAAGTTTAGTTAACACCTTGCTAATCAAGATTAAGAAAGAAATATTAGTACTTTAATTAATTAAGATTAATTTAGAAGCTTAAACAAACCAATTAGTTATTTAATGTTTTAACGAAGAAAATCGTGATGTGTGCCTGCTTAAGTAAGAACGACTTTTGTGTTCACGTGTATGTATGTATAGGACTCGAGTCAGAATTGGCTACTAAAATTAAATAGACGAAAAAAAAATTAAATAATGAAAGAAAACAATTTTAGACACAAATCCTTAAAGTTGAAGACAGATTTTTTTAGCGATGAAGTGTACAAGTGAGTAAGTAATCAAGTCTACACTTCAAATTAATCAATCTCAAATCTATACTATATATTACTAATTAATTAGTACGTGGGTTTTCTTCTTCTTTTTTTTTTATTACTTTTTTAAGGTTACTGAGTATTATTGAAGGACAAGTCTTTTTCATCCTTTAATTATTCTAACACTTAGTTTACATTGGCTCGTGGTTTCACATGGATATGAGCTGAAGGTTTATTTTATGTGGTTATTATGTCCTCAATATGTAGATCATCCTATCAAAAATTTAGTTTGTCCTAAGTTTTCTAACACAATCAAAAATTTATTCAAATTTTAAACTTTCTAAACCGTTCATTTTTAAAATCTTAAACAACTCTTTAAGGGGTTAAAAGTTTTAAAAAGAGGACTTGACTACAGGGACACCAGATTTTGACACCAAAGATTGTTAACCTTTACATGTTTCGATGCCATCTCAAGAACGAATTAAAAGATCCCTAAAAGCTCTGATACCAGTTTGTTAGGAATTTTTTTTTTGGGAAATGGATTCAATCAAATATGCACAATCTACGAGACGAATCAAATATGCAAAACAAGAACAAAAGAACGAGAAACAAACAAACTACACACAACACAAGATTTACGTGGTTCGGCGAGATTGCCTACATCCACGGGAGATGATGATCCTTTCCACTATATGAAAATAACGAAGAAACAGTTACAAGATACTCACCTTTAATGGCAACCCTCGCTCCACAAGAGAAAACCTCACAACCCCTTACAAGAAAAATATCAATGTTGCCAAGACCTAACTCACAACTCTCTCTCAATGGTTGAACGCCATACGGCAGCCCTAAAGGGCTGCCGACCTTTTTTCTCTCTTGTTCTTAGACTCACAACCCTTTCAAGAGATCTCACACTCTCAATGTTGTTTTCTGAATGCTTTAAGCTAATGCCCTACTCCCATATTTATAGCCTCCAATAGGTATCCCAATCTTAGAAGGAAAAGGGAATCCTAAACTAAATATGAAAAGGAAACCCACCTAAAATAGCAGGTCCCTCAAATACAAGAGAAATAAGTTTCTAAAATCTAGTGGGACTCTAAATAAGAGTCCTTCTAAATATCGACAAACTAACAATTCTCCACCTTTAACGATATTCTGCCAAATGGCTCCTCTACTGTTCTTCTCTTCACGTACATCATTGCCACCTCATTGCGCCTTATGACGCCTCCACCTGTAGGATATTTGATCAAGCTCGGACTTAATCAATGGTACCACCTTTGTCAGCATATCTGCAGGATTCTCCTTTATGTGAATCTTCAATCCAGAAAATCCTCCACCATCTATAGTATCCTGCACAAGATGATAACGAACATTAATATGCTTCGACCTCTTAACACCCAAATCTCCAGTCAAGCCCTTAAGCCAAATGGCTTCTCATGGTCTCTGTTATAGTGATCAATTCTGCCTCCATTGTTTATTAGACAATAATTGACTGTAATATTGACCTCTAACTTATCGGACCTCGTGCCAATGTAAAAGCATATCCTTTAATAGATCTCGATTGATCCACATCACCTGCATTGTCCGCATCTACGTAGCCACAAACATGTGATCCTAGACTGCCATCATGTTGGTACACCCCTCCTACATCAACAGTACCCTGTGGATACCCACACCTCACTGCCTGCCGATGATGTTCTCTCAAATTCGCTAAATAATTAACAACACGAACTGCCTGTGAAATGTCAACTTGAGTGCACATTACCACATGGACCAAACTACCAATTGCACTCCACTCCTCCATATCAAACTCCATACTCCAGCGAGATCTGACCGTGTCAACCTCCACCATGCTCGTAGCAGTATCAAGTATGTCTTTAGCGTATAGCAGTAAGATAATTAAAGAACCACCTAGTAGCCTTTTGAAATACACATAGTTATCACACAAACTGTATGTAAACTCTCGATCCTCAATCACCGTGCCAAACCTCTTGCCTTGGCAACTTCTTCAATTCATACAAGAATTCATTTGATCTGAATACATGAATCATCTTCCCTGCAACAACAACATAACTTTCGGGCTGCGACATTTTAATGTCTTCCTCCACAAGACCCTTTAAGAACGCTATAAAGACTTTGAGTTGAACAGACTCTAAGTCTATGGATCCCACTTTAGCCAACAAGGCACGGTTAGAAGTGTGTTTCATTGGAGAGTAAACTTCATACACACCTTCCCTTTGTGCATCGGTCTTGACTAACAATTGCATCTCATACCGTGTGTCAATTGTGCTTGGAGTTATATCTTTCTTAATGAACACCCATTTGCACCTACCTGCATTGCTTCCCTTAGGTAGCTTCACAAGCACCTAAGATATGTAAAGAGACTTCATCCCTTCACCCATCACTGCTCTCAACTTATCTTCATAAGCCCACAATGCATAGATTACGACCTCTTCATAGCCATACCAAACCGATGCTTGAAAAAGGTATGAATTCGTCGTTTAATCTTTCACCTTTTTACAACCTTCAACCTACAAAACAAATGAGTAAAGAGGAAGTAAGGGTTATCGAATCCAAATCTAATTTAGATCAAATAAATAACAAAGATTATGCATATGCAAGGTTCAACATTTTTCTTTTTTTTAAACAATTTTTAGAGATGATGTTGGTTAACACTAAAAATCAAAGAAAATAATTAAATGATCAAATGATGGAAATCTTTGGTTTCCGGTTACTAACTCAACATAATAGATTTTACTCTTTAAAATTATTAGAAAACTCTCTTTAAAAATTCTTCACTAAAAATAGATTGAGATCTAATTTTTAGTGGATGATTTAGAATTAAATTAATTCAAATGAAAAAAAATAAGAACTCCATGAAAATATTGCTTGTACAAATGTAAATCATAAACAAGTATTCTATGTCAAATCTTGATGTAAGCATAGTAAATCAGACAATAAAGTAGCATTTACTATCAAACACACTTTGATAAGCACATAAAATCAAGATTATATTATAAGAATTGAAAGAACAAAGCAATAATAATAGAGTTTAGCATTAATGTATAATTAGAGAGATTCTAAAATTGATAAAGGGATTAAAAATCTACCATGAAGAGCTTTCACCTTCCACCAAAGAGTGGAGGCTTAACTCTCCATGGATGGAGAATAATAATTAAAAATTAAAGATTCAAGATGAGACCAAAATAATATTATTAAATTCTAATTTCTTCCTCCCTCTCAGATTACACCACTGTAGATGAAAAGTTACAAGAACCAAGATGCCCCCTCCTTTCTCCCTTCTTACATACTTATAGAAAAATAAATTCTCTAAAAGGCAAGAAAGAAGGAAAATAAAATAAAATAAAATAAATACAAAAAGGAAAGAATATGGGAATTAAATTAGCATTGCTAGCATAATTCCTTTTTGTGAATGATTTGGAATCAATCATCATAATTCCCATAAAAATCTTGATTTCTTTCCATTTGTGGAGTTGTGGTGGAGATGATCCTGTGCTTCACGGTGCATGATTGTTGCTTGCATGGAGGATTTTATAAAAAGGATTAAATTTGTAGCTCACAAGAATTGATCCCAAGACCTATTGCAAGGATGAAGAACACCTTAACCATCTAGCCATCTTTGCCTTGATGCTATATATTAGCAAGCTTTAATCCTTCTTCCAATTCACTGAAGCTTTGTCTTCTTCACTTTTGTTGCAAGATTTGGATGTTTTAATCGAACGGAGGCTCTTCTGTCCTACATCATGTAAATACATCCATTAGTAACATTAATAACTAATTTAGAGCTAGAAAATACATTATTTGAGGGGTTTAAATTAGAGTTTTGGGTGATTATCAATGCTCTAATAGTTTTCCTCTTTCTTTCACTAACAAAGAACTTTCACTTCTTATTGTTGCCGAGATCCCCTTATAGGAACCTCTTCCTCATCTACATCTTCGGACGTATATTCATGTGTGAAGTATAACCTCCACCTGCCCAGAATCACCAACACCCTTCTCCACCCAAGTCGAACTCTGTTTGCTAGGATAATGCAAAACAGACTCCACATATGTAACATCCTTACTGAACACAAACTTGTGGCTCTTTAGAAAAAACAATTTGTCACACCTGACTCCATCCTTACAACCCATAACCATCTACTTCCACAATGGATCTAGCTTACTTTCCCTAATATGGAAATAAGTAAAACCCCTACATATAAAAAATGGAATTATAACTAGCAAAATTTCATAAACATACCTCAAAATATATCCTCGACTCGATGGCTGTCGATGGTGATCTGTAGATAAGATAGCATGCCGGTTTAACTTCCTCAGCCCGATATTGTTTACTCAACATGCACTATGCTATCTTCATAACGGTATGGTTCATCTTTCCCGTTATCTCTTTCCTTTGAGATGCTTCTCTCACCGTGAAGTGCCTCACTATGCCTTCAATCTGACAATACTCCTTTATGGGAACATTCATAAATTTCCCCCCAATAATGAACCTAAGTCGTCATCCTTTCTTATCAGTCTGAGTCTTCATCATAGTCCTCCACTTTGATAAACTTCCAATGACTTATCCTACCTTCATGACACACAATCACACTCTCCTAGAAAAGTCATCAATGAAAGAAAATCTCATACCTTCGTTAACTGGCCTCCACACATCCTAATGGATGTCATCCAAAGTAATAAAATAATGGACACCATTGCCAAGTTTTATCCTATTCCAGTTTCCATAAACATACCGTTCACAAAACTCACCTTTGGCAATCTCCAACCTGTTTAGCAAGTCTTCCTTGCTCTTCACATCTAATCCCACCTCACTCATATGCCCCCAGCTGCATATGATATAACCTTTCGAGATTAGAACTTCCTTGTCTTCAGTTCCAACGGCTCCACCTGTTACTGTACCCCCTTGAATCACCAATCTGGAGTTACCATCCGCTATCTTTAGAACTCCCCTTTCAGCCACAAACTGTAGCCCTTGGATTCTAAACCACCAAGAGAAATCAAATTCTTCTTCAGTTCAGGAATGTGTCTCACCTCAGATAAGATTTTCACCTTACCCTCACTGGTCTTGATCTGAACCATTCTTATCCCAACCGTCTTGCAAGCTAAGTCATTACCCAACACTACATGACCTCCATCCACCTCCTTGTACGAAGTGAACCAATCCCTATTGGGACATATATGATAAGAACAAACAGAATCAAGAATCCATACCTCACGATAATCACCCGATGTGACCATCAACACCTCTCCTGTATCTGTACCATCCTCAGCTACTGCTGCTGCAACTAAACTTGACTTCCCTCCATGTGCCATATCTAGTGACACCAATAGCATTAATCTCCTTTTTGGCATTTTCTTAACTCTAGGATTTTTCCCAAGTACATACTCATTCCCCTTCACAAACAAGCATACAACCTGAATGTCATCTATTGCATCACCTAAACTCATCTAAAGAGATAGTTTCCTTTGATGCCAATAGACCTTGAATCGATGATTCAAATAATTTTGGGAAAGAGAACACAACAGTAACATAGCATGATCTTCATTACGCACTACTTCACCCACATTCAATAATTCACAAATAACCTTACGTAAATTATTAATATGGTAAAACATAGTCGTACCTTCTTTGAACCAAAATTAATATAATTGTTTCTTTCGAAACAACCTCTTTGAGAGAGACTTCGTCATATAAGTTTTACAACTTCTTCCACAATCATCATCCTTCACATCAGTTGATTTCCCCTTCAAGGCCTTGTGCTTAACCTTATTGGATCAGCGAATCCTTCACGGACTTGCACAGTCTAAAATCTGTCTTCCTGTCGATCTTCTACACATCGAACCTCGTGTTCGAAAAACTCTTGTAAATCTTGATGTCATCTCTCAACACGATCGAATAACTCAAAACTCAGATCCTAGTTTGTCGAACAACAAACTACACGGTTCCTTGGTCAAACCTGCCAATCTGATTCCTTAACTAAAGCTCTGATACCAGTTTGTTAACCTTTACATGTTTCGATGCCATCTCAAGAACGAATTAAAAGATCTATAAAAGCTCTGATACCAGTTTGTTAGGAATTTTTTTTTTTGGGAAATGGATTCAATCACATATGCACAATCTACGAGACGAATCAAATATGCAAAACAAGAACAAAAGAACGAGAAACAAACAAACCACACATAACACAAGATTTACGTGGTTCGGCAAGATTGCCTACATCCACGGACGATGATGATCCTTTCCACTATATGAAAATAACGAAGAAACAGTTACAAGACACTCACCTTTAATAGCAGCCCTTGCTCCACAAGAGAAAACCTCACAACCCCTTACAAGAGAAACCTCAATGTTGCCAAGACCTAACTCACAACCCTCTCTCAATGGTTGAACGCCATACGGCAGCCCTAAAGGACTGCCGGCCTTTCTTCTCTCTTGTTCTCAAACTCACAACCCTTTCAAGAGATCTCACACTCTCAATGTTGTTTTCTGAATGCTTTAAGCTAATGCCCTACTCCCATATTTATAGCCTCCAATAGGTATCGATATCCCAATCCTAGAAGGAAAAGGGAATCCTAAACTAAATATGAAAAGGAAACCCACCTAAAATAGCAGGTCCCTCAAATACAAGAGAAATAAGTTTCTAAAATCTAGTGGGACTCTAAATAAGAGTCCTTCTAAATATCGACAAACTAACAAAGATTACATCTGCTTACTTTATTAATTGGAAACCAATCATAACAGTTGCTGAAAAAATATTAATTCTATTTCATCCCCTCATACCACTTTTAAAAAGCAGATGTAATATTCTGATGTAAAATTATAAAAAATATTAATTCTATTTCAGCCCCTCATACCACTTTTAAAAAGTAGATGTAATATTCTAATGTCAAATTCTGGTGTTATTCTAGCAAAACTCTAGTTCATAACCATATGGGTCCATAGGTGAGTATAAATAAGTAAAGAAAAAACAAGATGAACCGCATGTTACTTGGGGCAGAACCAAAATTATCCATTTTTTTACGAGACAATTTAAAGTTGGTAACACCTTGAAAAAGGAACCGACTCCTCAGAACAGGATAGAACCGGTCTTAAGTGTAAGTGTTTTTGGCAACCCCCATGTGTTAATTGAATTGATCGTGCTTTTGTCTGAGGTTTTTACCCAAGTTTGGAGTTTTCCTCGTAAATATTATGCCTTGTGTGTTTGGTTCTATATTTATTATATTTCTCGTTCTTGATTCATCGTTCTACATAATCGATCGCTGGGCTAGGACCTAAAAAAAATCCTAACACTAAGGAGGGTCGATTTTTTTAATTTAGGTTATTTTTCAGGAGCCAGTTGCTAGTTAGAATCAATTTTTAAAAACGGTTTTTATAACAGTTATAACGACCATTATAACGTACGGTAACGACCCGAGGTCGTTACATTGTATCATTTCAACACCATTATATGAGAAGGATCGTTTTTTACTGTTTTAGAAGTTATAATGGTCGTTACTTTACTAACAAACGAATAAATAACATAAAAAATTATTTTGACCTCTTTAACTTTTAAAAAAAATTTTAAACACTGTTATTTTCTATTATAACGATCATTTTCAATATTTTTTGATGTAACACAAATATCAGACATGGGCCTTTATTTGAGTAGTTGTGTACCCCTCCCATGACCTGGGAAGTCTTGGGATTGAAATTTCTTGGGTGTGGTTTACAAACATTTACTAGAGCCGGCTCTTGTTATTGTTGTTGTTGGTTGATGGAGTCATCGTTCTAGTTTTTTTTGTTTGGAATAAATTTAATTTACAATTGAAATATAAAATGAATAAAAGATCATTCCAATTAATTCCACTGAAATTCTAATGAATAAACTAATCACCTCATGAACCATGCGACAAGCGATGTATACTTTATCAAAATCAAACGAGTTTATGTATTAAACCAAAAAAAATTCAATTTTTCCCAATATCAAATTCATCCACATGCAGCACTTTGGAGACTTAATTTATTTAAGACGGGAAAAAAAAAAATCAGCGACATATGCACCAAACTAATTTGAAATTTAAATAGCTTCACGAGATGCGACAAGTTGTTTGGTATTAAGAGTAGAAAGAAAGTAAACGAGACGACCGTATTTACTAATAATATTTCATGTTTATGGACGGCGAAGAGAAAAAAAAATAAAAAGCCTTATTTTATTTTTATATTTCGTAAATAATTAAAAAAACATTTATTCTTTGAAAGATCTATCTTGTGTTTAATATTGCAAGATTCCACCATGCAAGAATTCATTTCATTCTCTTTGGGCCCATCGTGCATTTTGCACCATTTTTTTTAGGGTGATTTTGCACCAAAAAATGAAAATTATATTAGCAGGCTCCGAAGATTTGGTGGAGGGCACGGGATTTAGACAGGGTTTAAGCAATTGGATCCCCCAACCAAGCTTTACCCCACATTTAGTAACATTTAAAATAAGTAATCATGGGCTAAAAATTAATCATGGGAAGAAAATAAGCCTATAATCAATATTCTAGGCCAATAATCAGTTAATTTTAACATAACGAGGACTTTGCGAATCGGAGAATAATTCTCCTTTTGTACATGTCGCTGAAAAATTCAACCCTAACTCTAACTTGCTTATCCCAATTCTAACTTGATCGATCGGTGCCTAAGCGAATCTGAGCTAAGGTTGGACTTTGCCTAAGAGTAAGTCTAACGTCAACCTCAAAGTTTGAGGTTCCATACACCAAATTTGGAAGATTGGGGAGTGGTGCGCACAGTGAGAGGATTCTCAAATTTTATGGATTCAAACATCTTGATCCATTAAGGGAGATAAATAAACAAAGAAAGCAAAGAGAGAAACTAGAGAGATTAGAGTAGAGAGAGGGTTAAAAAGCTTGTCACGTCCCGCCCTCCACGTGTGCTAATATTATCCCTGCTAGTATCAGAGTTGGGACATCTTTACCTTTAGGGGTGAGATGATTGTAATACCCCACATCACGTGGGGACAACGTTAGTGTTCGGTCCGTATGGTCTGCTTGCACCCTTACTTGTGGCCTTTTGGGGTAGTCGAGTTTAGGCTTAAGCTCTTGCCAAGAACAAAGCCTTGTACCGTGTGTATAATGGCCAAAGCATGGACAATAATTTGCACACTTAGAGGTGGGGCGTGACAGAATGGTTCAGAGTTGGGACGTCTCTACCTCTTGAGAGTGAGACTGCAATATCCCACATCGCCTAGGGAGAACGTTAGTCCGCTCACACCCTTACTTGTATCGAGGCCTTTTGGGAGAGTCGAGTTTATGCCCGATTTCTCGCCAAGAACAAAACCTTGTATTGTGTGTGCGGTAGCCAAGGAAGAGACAATATTAGCACACGTGAGGGTGAAGTATGACAAGACCGATTTTTAGTTGAGAGAGTCGATGGACAGTCCATCGAAATATAACAAGAAAAGGGAACGAATCCCTTACCTACCCCTAATCTGGAAAAATTTTGAAGGAACTCAGGGTCAAGGGTGTCCACTAGAAGTCTTCACTTCCTAGAATGGGGGATTTGAAGTTCCCATTGGACATGCCCTAATCATAAAAACAGAAGGTACCCGCAAATGACCCGTGGACCTGTAGCTTTCCTCTTTAAACATTTATCTGAACTTTAAAGTTTAGGGCATTTAATTCTGACCCATGTACAGTGTAACAAACCTTGTAGGATCAACTCTAAGGGCAACTCTTGTGGGGGTTGTTAAACTGCTTGATCAAGTAGTTTTCACCCTCTAGTGGAGTCCCTTAACATGTTAAAATGGATCCCTTTCAACTGGAATAGGGATCCTTAGTAGAGAGCCGATCGAATGAGCGTGGCGCCCAATGGTTGAGCGTTGCGCTCAATATTTAAGCAGCAACTTTGTCTTTTTATTCCTATTAAATAGGAAACTAACTTCTCTCACTTTCTATTCCTATTTTTTCTCCTTTAAAAAAAAAACTAACAAACTATATCTCTCTCCTACTTGTTTTTTTTCTCATTCCTTTATCTTTTTTTTTTTAACCCTTTTTAAGAGATTACCACTTGAGCAAAAACACCTCTTAACTTCTATAGTTGCACGTTAAAAGATAAAAGTAGGTGTTTGAGGTCAAGCAAGCAACCCATGTAGTGTTGTGACATAACACGTGTTGTTGTACACAAACTACGCATCGCTGCATACACAAAATTAGTTACTACCATGCTCAACGAACAGCAATGCAACGCAGCTTCTCCTACCTTGTTGCACCTAAAATCCACCATCAAAACTTTCATCTAACAAAGAAGAAGAAGATCAGTTCATGGACTTCAGCTATTAAAAAAGCTTCTTCTCCACAAGAAGCTTTAAACCTTTACAAACAAATGCAAAACCAATCCATTCCTTTCGATAGCTACTCCATTCTATTCACTATCAAATCCTGTACCCATTTTTTACCCAATAACCTCTCTCTAATCCGTCACCTTCATGCCCATTTATTCAAAATTGGATTCAATTCTCACGTTTATGTCGCAACTTCTCTCCTTTATGCCTATGTGATCTCATCTTTCGAAGACGCTCGTCTTCTGTTTGATGAAATGCCTGAGAAAAATGCTGTCACTTTCAATACAATGATCACCGGTTATTCCATGTCGCGCGACATCGAAAGTGCACGTTTGATCTTCAATGAGATCCCCAGTAAAGACCTTGCTTCATATTCTGCAATGATTTCTGGGTACTTGAGTAATGGAAGTTGGGATAAAGGATTAACACTCTTTCGAGAAATGATCGTAAATGAGCCGTTCAAACCTGATCAAATAACGTTAGTATCGATTCTATCGGGTTGTACTCGAATGGGTTCTCTTGGATTATTGTTGGGAAAGTCTATACATAGTTTTATTGAGAAGAATGAATGGGAAATGAATGTTGAACTAGGGACGGTTCTCGTCGATATGTATACTAAATGTGGATTCTTGAAGGGTGCTTCACAGATCTTTGAGAGAATGAAGGAGAGAAATGTGATGTCCTGGAGTGTTATGATTTGTGGATTAGCGAATCATGGATACGGCGAGGAGGCATTATCGATTTTTGAGAAGATGGAAGAAGCCGGTATTAAACCGAATGAGATTACCTTCACAGGGATTCTTAGTGCATGTACCCATGCAGGATTGATCGACAAGGGAAAGAAATACTTCGAAAAAATGATTCAAGAGTATAAAATCAAACCGAGGATTCAACATTATGGGTGCATGGTCGATTTGTTAGGTAAGGGAGGGAGATTGGAGGAAGCTTATGAAGTGATTGAATCAATGAAACTTGAACCGAATGTAGTTATATGGAGTTCATTATTAGCAGCATGTAAAGTTCATAAGAGATTTGAAATGGCAGAGAAAGTGATCGAACGCGTTTTAATGGTGGTGAAGCCGGAGAGTGATGGTGGAGTATATACACTAATTTCTGATCTGTATTCTTTGAATGGGAAATGGGAAAAAGCACAGTGGGTGAGGGAGTTGATGGTTAATCAAAATGTTAAAAAGGTTAGAGGATCCAGCTTTATTAGAACTACTGGAACAACTTAGATCAGTTTTTCGATCTGGGTTTGTATGAACTTCACCAGCATAACAGATGACAGCAGTTTTTCTGTTGATAATCTGATGATAGAATTTTTTTTTTTTTTTCAATTAGTGTTTGTATGTTCGACATATATTATTTGGAGATAAACCATACGACAAGATTACATAATTGAGTAGGTTCCATCCATTACTTAAAATCAGCGCTTGTATCATTTTCATGTGAGCCTGCTTTCTTTTTAAATTGGGGTCAACATATTACGACCTAAAAAAGTATAGGTCTCTAAAGTATGGCTGTCCATTTTTATGGTTAAAATAGTTTTATTTGTATTTTTAGGTATCTGAATTTAACAAGTGTGACTTTTACTTGTTTGAAATGTGACTGATTGGTTTGAATATTTTTACTTCTTGATGGCATGAAATTTTTAAGTGAATATCAACCAAAAAATTGAGTTAAATTTGAAATGAAGGTTCAACTAAACATACAATTTATGTGTTAATTTTTTAAAAAAATATATAAACACAACTCTCCCTCTCTCTCTCTTACATAATTTGGTTAAAATTGTTTCTAATCCATCTTTTGTTGTGTTCTTTTTGTTTTTTTCTTGAGATCTTTGTTTCTCTGTGTGAAAAGCATTAAGGATTTCATCCAAAGCAACGTTTTTAGGTTAAGATGAAAAAGAAAGTAAGAAAACCCAAGGATAAATCTCTAAAAAGCATTTCGTTACGAAATCAATTATTGAACCGAAAAAATTTTAAACATTTTTAAGATCATGATTTCATCAACTAAAAAAAAATGAGACTGAGAATTCTGATAAAACGTAAAACTGCGTTTGATTCACAATCCAAAAACTAGTTTTTAAAAACAAAAAGATCTTCAACACACATGCTTACTACACAACCCAAATCAAGATTGCAATCAACATGAAGAAATCCCTCGTCGCTGCAGTTTTCTTCCACATTGATTGAAGAACTAGGGTTCAACTTACTCAGCTATGAAAACCTCATGCCTATGTGTAGATAGTGGTAATTTGAAATTAGCCACTTAGCATATGTGGACATGCCACATCATCGTAATCATCAACACATCATCAAAATTTCCACATCATCATGACAAGCATGTTGGTATTAATTATCAAAAGAGAACCAACATACACCCTAAATAACATCCTTGATGAGGTGCCTTATGGCGACGTACCCTCATAAGGGCGCCTTCACTAGGCCACCCTTGTGAGGGGCGCCTTCACCAAGCTACCCTCACAAGGGTGCCTTTTACTGGGCTACTTTGTGCCTTATACACTTTGGCATTTATCTTCTACTCTGGTGTCACTTGCATACACATCACTAGTAATGTGCACAAGCACATCACCGACCACCAACATGCACACATTACCACTCTAATGTGCAATTGTACATTACTATTCCAATGTGCACATGTACAGTACCGCTCCTATCTCTACTTGTACATTATTACTGCAATATGCACCCGCACATCAAAGGTGCCTCCGGGACTTAGCTTGCCAATGTGCACCTTGCACATCACACTAAGCCTCCAAGCCTTATCTTGTCAATGTGCACCTTGCACATCTAGGCGCCTCCAGGCTTTAGCTTGTCAATATGCACCTTGCACATCACTAGGTGCCTCTACTACAGATTATTTCTGGGCAAAGGTGATGCACATATATATATATATATATATATGAGTCCGGATCGACTTACAACCTTAAATATACAGGCTGTGTGTACAGGCTCTTGTGGGGCCCACGTGAGGTCGATCTAAGGGCTGAGATTTTGTAGCGATGTTCTTCTCACCATGTAGGTCATCTTCACCAAAAATCAACACATTCTAAAACTTATAGCCCCATCAAAAATTAATTGGAAGTTGTTTAAAAATTAACGGTGAAAAATGAATGATGAGAAAAAGAGTCAATGTTTGATGGAGTTAGAAGTTTTAGAATAAACTGATTTTTGGTGAAATTGATCTACATGGTGAGGAGAACATCTCTACAAAATCTCAGCCCTTAGATCGACCTCACGTGGGCCCCACAAGAGCCTGTACACACAGCCTGTATATTTAAGGCTGTAAGCCGATCCGGACTGAATATATTTCAGATCCTTTATAAGTAATATTTTTCATATCAAATTTTAGTTTAGTACTTGCAATTTGATAAGCCAAAAAAGCAACATTAGGAAGTAAAATACATGCTGAGTTTTGGAAGTCATTCATCATACAAAAGTCATCAGTTACTTAACAAGTTCTTATTTCCTTCTTTTTTTTTTTGTGACTATTCAGGAAGCTCAATACATGACCACTTTATTATCACTTTTCACTACCTATGGACATATACGTAACAGCGTCAATAACATCAATATACCAAGAACGTTACTCTGATCTTCTGTGCATAAGTGAAAAACTAACTTGCTTTTGCATAGAGGTCAATGCTACCTATTTGCAATCGAGAGGTTGCTTGAGCATCTCGAACAGCGAGGAACCTAAACCTGCCAATTCTTAACTGTTAAAATTTCTTGGGCAAGAATAAGAATATGTAAGACTGTCTGGCTTGAATATGAGAGAAAGTTTACCTGAATAAGTTTGATGGGTGACCCACTGTAGAAATCTTAAATGTTTTACGATGGAAACGCTTTTCAAAAATCTGAGAGTCCTGTTTATCCAAAACATACCAGCTGGATCCACCATCATTGCTTCCCTCAACTAGCCTGAAATGCATATTACTGATCGTTAGGACAGAAAAAACAGAGTGGCACCAAGTTTCATGAGTGAAAGGAACTCAAGAGCCAATCATGCTCACCGAGCTTACCTTTAAGGGTTAGACGAATCAAAACAACCATGAAGCAATAACTGTTGAAAGTTCTTAGTATGTGGAAAACAAAGGAACAAGTGTCTTTTATGTGGGGGAAAAAAAATCCCAACTATCCACCCATCTTTACCAATCAAAAGAAAAGATAAAAGACAAAAAAAAACAAACAAACAAACAAACAAACTATCCACCCATATCAAGAAGCAGAACGCATATTAATGATAACTTAGTAACTGTTAAAGGATGATTAGTTTCTTAAACCATCTCCTTACATGCATTATCTTTCTTTCTCTCTTGTTCTTCATCTTTGTTCTTAATATAGATTACTAAGGCTTGAACAAATGACCTATTTAATTGTGGCACAGACAGCTAGGTATGAGAAGTTTAATATCCTCCTCAGAGAAGCGTAAAGAAAATGAGGCTTCTTGGCAACTAGAACGCTCTAAATCCCCTCTCCTAGGTGTCGGACTGTTTATGGGCTAAACCAGTCAATGGAGCATCACCCAGTATTGAAATTCAAAAAAAATTATTTCGTCAATGTCCTTGCTATTTGGAATTCATGTATCTGTAAGTAGGGATTAAGACTGCCTATCTTCTTTTTCTTTTTTGACAAGTATGATTTTATTGATTAGCCAAAAGGCAAAAAATGATATTTTTACAAAGGTTGAGAGAAAGAAAGATTAAAGAAAATTTACAAAGTTGGGAGATGGGTGGGTAATCTAAAGTAGGCAAGGTTACCCGCCACTAACAATATAGCAAAGTCACACCTATACTCGAAAAAATTACAACAAAATAGGAGAGATTGTAAAAATATGAAAATCCATGGCATCTCCAATCTCCATCCTATCAATTTTTATGACAACTATGTTCCAGACCCAGACAAAATTAGCAGTTCAAGGCAGAAATATACTCTGCTAATCACGGAACTAATATATTCTTCATTATATGTTCTACCATATAGTCTTACCAATTCATTGGATCTCTCTCTGGAGCATCATTGGCTGACATAAATTCGTATGCCTCAAGATCATACATCTGACCATCCATTACTTTGTATAACACCCAAGAACCTACACGATGAACTCCAATGAGTAATAGACATCATAATAAAAAATAAAGTCATCGAGGGAATCAAAAAAGTTGTGCAGAAAATAAAGAAGGCAATGAAAATCATAAAAGTCGCAGAATTGTTTGTGTTTCTATCCTTCTTCTTAATTTGTTTGAAGGAAATAAACTGCATCTGCATGTCCTCTTCAAGTACGATACTTCCTAAAGCAATACACAGTTTTGAGTTAAATCTAGATATTGAGTTCAAATTACATATACCCTTTTTGCGAATTATATACCATTGTGCTCAATTAAATTCATTCTAAAAAGGTAAGATAATAAAGGAAAAACATGTGTAAAAGAGATCAAGTAAGACCTGCTAGCAGATGAGCATATTCACAACAATTCTTTGAATAAAAGGACATCATTTGTCTAGTCTCTAAATCTTTTTATTTTGTTTTCTTTTTCATGATAATAATTCTGGACAAGAAAATCATAAGTTCTCAAATTCATAATACCTTTTGCTCCATTGGGCTCCTCCCATTTAGACTTGCGAATACCATCAAATGCAGATGTGACCTGGAATTGTTAAGAGTTTGAGAAGCCATTTCCAACCACTCCTTATGAAGATACTGAACAAATAAATATCCACCAGAAAACTACTTACAATTCCAGAAGGTAACTCTTCACCAGTTGCACAAACTGAACCAGATGATACTCGGTTTAGCTTTAAAAGTGGTAAAGAGAGAGAATCTCTACCAAAGTTCTGAATATTGTTAAGATTGTCAATAATATCATCAAGAGCATCCAATGCAACTGGCAATGCTATAGAGGTTTTGACAGGATCACCAGCCAAACAAACATTCACTTCTCCATCTGTTTTCAACTCAGTCTTTAGGGAAAGAGCTGCAAGTAAACCATCTATGACGGGCATAATTTGTAGCCCAAAAATTTTTGAGACATTGGAATCGGATTTTATGGAAGTTTTCCTCACTTTGAAAGAGCTTTTGCTAAGACCCTCCAAAACACTTTTAATCATCTTGAGGATTTCAAAAGTTCGAGACTTTGAAAGACCACTGTCAACACAATGAGAGATGAGAATAGAAAAAGAATTGTAAATATTACTAACATGCTCATCTACACATGTACGGAATGGGCATGACGAATAACTCAAAGAATCATTTTTGCCAGAACCCAATTCAGATCTTGCTATACGCCACTCTTTGGCTCCACTTTGTCTTCCTGGTAATGAGATTGAAGTATCATCTTGTGAATGGAGATCTCTCTCAAGTGCTTCTGCTTCAGTCCTGTCAAGATCTTCAAGCATTGCAAGTGCTTGGGATCTAAGACCCTTTCGACATTCTTTAGTTATATCAGACAGAACAGCAGAGACCTGTTCTATAGTAATATTACGGCGAGTCAAAACCTGGAACGTGAAAATATTTCTTCTTTGTCATAAATGAAGAAAAATATTAGAAGTACAAGAAATAGAAAAAAATCACTCATTCTGACAAAGAAGGATAATAACCACATACAGATACTAAAGTAACATGACTAATGATTACCTCATGCCACTTCCTCGTGTAACGTTTAGTAACATCATGCACTCCATTTTTGCCAAAGGCAATTACATAATTCAAATTCTTGTTCCAGCTTCAAACAAACAAGTGATGCAACAATTAAAACAAAATAATGGAAAACTTTTGAAGCTCTAGATTTGTCGAAAGACATAGTTATGAAGGCTATAATTAGTGTTTAAGAGAAAGTACCCCATCTCATATAGCAATGGCTTGTCATACATTCCTTCACAAGGATCAAGGTGCATCCATCTGTATAAAGATACGTGTTATACAACATCTCTCAGTCTCAGAATTAGGATGACCACGGAAAAACTTGTGTTCCAAAATTAAACCAAGCAATGTACTTCACAAAAGAAGGGAAAGAATCAAGGAGCAGTACGGTGAATAAAATTACCTTCCGAGCCTATGAGAAAAGCACTCCGTCCAGACATGATCTGTGAAATCTATGACCTATAATGAAGCAACATTAAGCAAAGTTCTTTCAGATCTCAGACTACTCCACCTTAGAAATGGTTAAAAGGTCCCATCAAACCACCTATTTTCATAGAGGGGCCTGATATTTAAACCCAACATTTTACTTAACCAGCCCAATTATTTGTCGGTTACAATACAAATTTCACAAAATGACGTGTCAGTTCCACAATGCCGACAAGCCACTTTGTGATTGAGCTGTCAGCTCTATAACCAACAAGCCATTTTTGTATTGTCGGTTTTCTGGAACAGAAATTTGGGCTGGTTTAGTAAAAAGTTGGGCTGCAATTACAGTTCCCTTCCATAAAATGAATATAATGCAAAAAAGAAATACAACTAAGTACTTGTTTCAATTGATCAAACAAACTATAATAGTCCATTAGTACATTTGTGTTTGTGTAATGTTCGGTTTTCTGAGAGATCTTAATTTCCAAAATACACTCCATAAAGGATACTTTGCCCCCATCCGAAATGTCCCCATTATGCCGTATACATAAAGGAGGACGATCTAATTTTTTTGTGAGGATGATCTCCTCATCAAGTAGAGCATCCTCATAAAATTGTTAGAAAAACTTAGTTTATATCTATGTGGGCTCAATGGGCCATGTTAGTCTTATATCTTACTTGTTGTACTACAGGGCTTGGCCCACTTATTTGTTTCTTATATAATGCGGAGGGGAAGGCTTCTCACCCTAAGAGAGACAAATTGTCCCTCATCTTTTGTTCTTCCTCTTCTCTTTCTCTTCTTTCTCTCTCTAAAACCTAAAACCCTAGCTGTAAATTTCAACTAAAATTAAGCCCATTCTAAAACTTCTAACCCCCACAAATCAGCGCGTTAAAATCTTGAAACCTATAAATTTTTTTAAGCATCCATTTTATCGTTAATTTCCACCAAACTTTGAATGGGTTATAAGTTTTAGAATGGTCTAATCTTCTGTGAGGATGATCTACATCATAAAATGGTGAGGACTGAAGAGAACATCCTCAAAAAAAAAGCCATTCAATCATCTCCATGTGAGGCCCATGTGTATGGGGGCGCAATCAGGGCATTTTGGATGGGGGGCAAGGTTGACAGGGGCCGTAGGCGAGGCGGAGCGGTGGAGTCTAAAATTAGTGGGGCGGAGCGGGCGTTTTAATAATTTAGAAAATATATTTTTATATATGTAATAAACTTATTAGTTAATTAAAATAATAAGTATAATACTTAAAAGTAGTTAGGAAGCATATATTTTACCCGTTTAAGTATGCCCAATATTTTACAAATAGTATGTGGCTTATCAGGCACCACTTTTTCCCTAACCAATGGGACCCACGTGAAGAGATCTTCTTGATATAGAGACGTCTTAGAAACCAGATCTGTTTTGGAATCTTATAATAACGTTAAAATAAAACAGCTAGAATTGGGAAAGGGCCCAGGAGAACATAATAATGGTAAGCAGTAAGCTTATGTAAATTTGACCAAAAGCAAGGGCATTATATTAAAGAGAAAAAGGAGAAAACAAAAAGGGAGTTCTCCCTAAACCCTCTTATCTCTTTCTTCTCTCTAAACTGTAACAGAGAGCAAGAAAGCTTCCATGGCGGCAACTCTTGTGTTGCATCTCCTGACGGCCATTAATGGTGTTTTCCAACTACACTACGAGTATTACATAACTTTTCTCTCCCTCTCCAATATTCCTCTTCCTCCAAACCCTAACTCCATCTATCTTTCTCTATATCTTGGTTTCCCTCTCTAAAAACCATGTAAAAATTAGGTTTCTCTCATAGATGATGCCTCAAATCTATGCCACCCTAGCTGGGCGTCCCGCGGGGCACCGCTGTGGGGGCCCAAAGGCGTTGTGGGGCAGGGCAACCAAATGCAAAACAGCGCCTTTTGGCGCCCCACCGGTGCCTTTGACAACATAGATGGGGGAAAGTAACTCGCCTCATATATATTTATATAGAGTCCCGATTCAAGAAGCCTATGCTTCCAAGTTTTTGTGCGCTCGAGATCCATAGCCCTAGGATGCTCATGCCCAATGTTACCAAGAATGGGGGTCGATTCGGTACGTGGTATGGGTAGGAGTATACCTCTTCGGTACAAGTTTTCAGGCTGTGGTTCATTTTGGAAATCTTTTTTGGGATGTTATATCTATAAAATAATATATATATTTCTATATTCTATGTACACAGTGCATAGACAAACCTACAACCAAAAATCACAATCTCAATAACACTTACTATCTTAAATATTTTGAGGCTCACACTCATCAAGAAATAAATAACTAGTTCCAGGCACAAAAAACTGCTCATAATTCATGCGGGATGTGTGAAGATTCTACGACTATGGTTCCAGCCTCCAGGCACAATAAACTTGTAAGCCTGGGCTTTTTAAATCATTTTCCTTGTATACATAGATTCAATGCCTGACTTGATTTTCTGTCCCACCTTTCCTAAATTCCTCTTCTCTTTCATTCCTTCTCTACTTTAAACCCTAGCTTTTCCACATCTTTCTCATTTCATTTCAAACAAACCCTATCCATGACTAACAAAAAGTTGGAAGATAGAATATATTTATGTTAGTCACATGCATTTTAAAGTTTTATGTTAGCATAGAAACACACTACATAAATACTTGCATTGAAATTGGGGCCAACGCCAGAATGATTAATTAACATGTGGATCAGTTTAAAAAGCAAATGTGTTATTCCATATCGTTTCAGATCCATCAGAATTCATGCAGAAGAATATAATCACAAGTTCCACAAAATAGATCAATATGTGCATTAATTCCTCGTCAATAAGAATCGAGTCACTAAGGCTTTAAATTTATTACGCTTCATAGCATATCGATGTGCAAGGAAAATAAGGAATGTGCCTCTATGTTTCAATGAAAATAGTAGTGTTAATAACAATAGCAGAAACAGTAAACAAAATATTGCATTCTAGTAACTGACATACCAAACGAGACTCATAGCCAAAAGCTCGACAATAGAGCGTAAAGCAATTAGCCCATTCTCCGCAACGTCCTCTCCTTGTTTCCACAAGCTGCATGGGTGAAAGCAAATGATGTAATTCATGAAATGGAAATTTTTCTACCCATCAAGAAATACATATACCTTCAATGGATCATTGTACCGCGGGAAACGAGTGACTCTTGAACAACTATTACACCTGTTATAAGATTAAAATAAGATAAGGGTATGCAAAACTAGTCGACAAAAGTTAAGGTAGGAGAAAACAGGAACCAAATGAATATATATACCAACAAACTTGAAATATGTATAGATAATTTACAATTAATTAAAAGATATCTTTTTAAGCTGCTTAAATATGATTACATATAGAGAATAAAAGAGAGGAATAATTCATTTGTCAAACTCTAAAACTCATGGTCCAGAAGTTCCATGAAATCAAAACCTATGAACCACACCAAATTGAGGAACACCAACAAAATAATAGTAGGTTAAGCAACATTCTTTGGGGAACTGATCAATTTTGTTTCCACGCTTAGTTCTGACACCAGTAGCACCCAAAAATCGAAAAAGTGAATATGAGGAAGATGACGCTTTCTAAAAGATGTTTTGCGGCTGTAAGTAATAATTACTTCAATTAAGCACCTGAATTGGCATTCAGATATATCATTCAAGCAAAACAAGCCAATACCATGCAAGTATCACGTCGAGAATATGTTGTCTATTCTGCTTAGTAATTATAAAACAGTATTAAGAAATAGTATAAGGGAAAAAACAAGGAATTTCTGTGTGAAACCAGAAGTACTCCTAATACACCAAGTAAACAACCCCTACATTTGAAGCACAAACTGAATCTTGGGTTTGGGCAAGGTTTTCCCGAAGGAGACCCAAAAATCAATCATAACATTGACGTAAAAGATCATTGAGTTCGATGCGACTCGAGATAAAGATTCTAGTATAGAGATCTATCCTTAAAACATCATGTATTGCTAAAGCAGACGCCTTCTGCCATACAGAATAACCAAATAACATATGTTCTACATGAGGCTAAGTCCCGAACATCTTTCCTTTTAATAAATTTTATACGAAAAAAGGGGTGGATGTGGGGGAAAGCACAGCATACAACGATTACGAAAGAGGCATCGCTAGTGAGGAAAGATCTTAGTCCAATATCCAAAAGACAATAAAACATAGTACCTAGGTCTGAATGCATCTAATAGTTACCCTTACTGGAGATCTATTAAGCTCTTAAAGCCTTAGCTAATTAAACGTGTATATAGAGGGTGATCTCATGGATTACACAGAATTCCAAAAATAGAGTGAAGAAACTCAAAGGACGTACTAAGTAACAAACTAACGTCCAGAAAGGGAATAATGTAAGTTAAAGACAAACCATAAAAATGGAATACATATATTTTCTCATCATACCAATAAAGCTCAACTCGAGAACCTCCATACTGAATCTCAGAAGGACGCCCAACGTCCATGCCATGATTGATGGTACCACTACCGCAACCATCACATGGTGGTTGATTAACCCACCTACAATTTTAAAAAAAAACGTGAAATGCTACTTGCAACTCACTACATTATAAATTATAATGACAAAGCACACCAGAAAGTAATTCAATCATGGGAAGTTAGAAATTAGATTACGAGAGACCATCATTTAAAATGCATCTGTCCCTAACACATTTTGGGTAGAATTGGTTCTTCTTGGACTGAACATCCTTGTCGTAAAGAATGGAGAAACTTGACCTTTCCAATTTCGTAACCTGTCTTATTGTGGATGCAGAAACTTTGGTGCCGAAATCTAGTTCCTTATTCCTTTGAATTGATCAGTTATAAATAGTTTCTTTAAACATAGTAAAGACCACCTAAAGGATGACTTAAGACATAAATAGTGAATACCCACCTAACCTGTTTGATATGAACATCATTGTCGTTACAAAATGTACCCTACAAATCTCAAACAAGAGTTGATTCATAAGGATAAATTTATTTATTCTTTGGTACTAAAATATGTAAATAGGATAGAGGATGAACACTCAATATGCAAAAAGATTAAGCAAGCCACATTTCGAACCAAATACTCAGAACCCACCCAAGATAAAACACCCCCAAATGCATGTAATTTAGTTACAGTAAGTTGGTCACTTCCCAACTGAGAACCAGATCTTCAAAATGGGTACCCCTAAGCTCCATAATAACTTTTCCCGGTAGAATATAACCAACTAGATCTGAAGCAGTACAGTCTAACTATCTCCTTCGAGAATTCAATGTTTCATTTATATTCAAAAGGATGAGCATCAAGTAATTCATAGCCTCTTCCACACAATACGTCCTCTAGGAGAGAAAAGCTTGTAATATCACCTAACCATTAAATTGTACACCAAGATCTTTCCACATAATACGCTCTCTAGGGGAGAAAGGCTTCTAATATCAACCAAGAATTAAATTGTACACCAACTTTCGGAACACCGATCTAATATAAAGCAATTTAAGGAATAACACTAAAATATTTCGAGCACAGGGTGAATAAACAAGTGCTTCCCTATTTCCTCACACTTTTTGCACATGATAATCTATTTGGCTATAGAAATCCTATCTTGATTGAAAAAAGATATATTTTCTGAAATACGTGCAACCCTATCAAATTAACTAAAGAGAAGGCCTAGTAAATAAAAATAATTAAAAAGAAAAAAGAACCTCAAAGAACAACAAACAGTAAAAGAACCGGTTGTTCTAGAGAATCTAGACATATCTTCCACAAGTCTGAATGGAATCTCTTTCAAAGAATGCTAGCATATAAATCTCCAATCATGATGTTTCTTTAAGTACCTAATACCAGAATATTGAGGTGTATTCCTCATTATGTACTCACAAATGCGGGCACCTTAGTGATCAAATGTGTATAATGTGGGTAGTCAACTCTGATGGGTTATTACTGTTAGAAAGAGGACCAACAATATATTAACAAGGGATTGTTGGTCTAACACGGAGTAGGCATACATCTAAAACACTTTCCCTCAACGCTATGTTGGATACCCGAACTCTAACCTCTAGAGACTTTTAGCTCGGAAACCATGTCAACAAGTGCTTAGTCTAAAAGCTCGAATTGTAGAGTAACAATGTATGTAACAAAGGCATGGGGTAAAACAAGGAGTAGTCACTCATCCAATAAAAATAATTACACCAACGATTTTCCCATAACCTCAGAATCCCTTTCAAGACCCCTATTCTTTAAGGAATTCACGGAAATATAAGTTTCCACGTGTTATCTTGGCACCTTAACTTTTTGACTCTTACCTTACTTCATTGGTTGTTCTCTCCTCTGAAATTTCCATAACATTTTCCACTTCATGGGTTTGAAATGCCTCACCAAATCCCATCACCCACCAAGTGGAAATAATACAAATCTTGTCAATCATCCTCTAGGAAACTCCTCATTAACCTCTCGTACTAATTAGCCAGCCGCAAGAAAACAAAGAAATAAATACATTTGAAGGCTTGATAGCTTGCACTGATTAATGTCAATATGTCTCCCTTAGTAAGGAGAAACATCATCCATGAGACCACATCTTAACACTAAAAGATCCTAATTGGCCTTGACACTCAAATAGGACATCCAAGATGCATCCTACCAAAGGACCACCTCTAAAACCTCAAATCTACCATAGAATCCCTCATATTTTATTAGAATATTCATAGTGACAAACAACCAATAACATGCATGATGAGAAAAGTCTACAAATACATTTTAAAATTGGAATGTGTTATTCTATCAAGCTAAATTTTAATAAAATATGTTATCGCTGAAACTCAAATGGCCAAATCACTTACAATCAAAGGATGTTGCAAAGATAAATGCAGAAAACATTATAAGGATCTAAAATAATTGCAAGACAAAGAGCTAGTAAAATTAATGCAGAACAAATATCATAAGGAACTAAATGGGTTCAACTATTCCTTAAACAAGCAATGCAATGACCCTTGTTTGAAACTATTGTAGTAAAAATATCCAAGTAAGGATTGTTCTCTAACTTCGAAGGCCCTTTTTATTGGCCAACTTCTTCTTGCTCCTTGTACTCTTATTTTATTTTCTTTTCTTTTCTTTTTCTTGAGCAGTAAAAGTCCCTTTTAAAAATCAAAAATAAAACATTAACTAAACGATTAAAATAAAAAAAATAAAAAAAGGAGCCAAGAAAGAAGCAGCACCTAAATGATTGTTTGAACCAGAAAAGTAATTGCAGCAGGAAGGCATGATCTTGTTCAGCTTTTGAAGGTTTGAAAATCCCCTCCTAAAAATGTTAAGATTTTTAGAAGCACCAGTTACCAAGACGTCAGCCCAAGGAATTCTGGACAAGAAACAATTTGAGATGTTGCCTAATAGCACTTCAAGCCCATTGATAAAGTTGGTGATAAGCTATTATTCAGCCTCCATAAATGATTCAGATCTCATATGCACAGGAAGGCATACCAAACAACAAGATTTGAATGCAAATCTGTTTGAAAGGAAATATATCGCAAAATAGAGAACATAAACCATACTAATTTTGCTCTGACTGTAACATCAGCCAATTGTGCTATTTACACAAGGATCTAAGAGATGTTTCAATGAAAACTATAGGTTCATGATTTAAAAAAAAAGTCAAGTCAGATGACGGGCATAAACTGTTTGTCATCAGATTACTGGAGCAGAGAACTTTTGAAATAGTAACATTAACTACATCTTTTAGAAAGGTATGGAGTTTAATGCAACATGTTATAAAATCATATCGATCCACATCAGTCGTATTAATTCAACAATATGCTAGTTAAGTAGCAATGTTAGCAATAAAAAAAGTAAGATGCTTCAGTGTATATATAGTCCCATGTAGATGGTTCTTAGAAACCTAAGAATATTTGAGAATATTGAAATGAGGAAATTCTTTTTTCTTACCATACTCCATGAGATTTTAGTAGCACAATTATACCGCCTATCTAAAATTTTCTTTTATGTTCTACTGATAATAATGTTCAAATCAAACATTTGGCCACCACTCGGGACCTTATTAATATTAAGTATTAACCCACCCAGCTTTTTGGCATAGAGTTCCATTGGACATCTAAACAATTTTAAAATATAACTATATATATATATATATATATATATATATATATGAGGAGGAAAACTTCACCCCCATCCGGAATTGCCCCTTTGTGGGACTCACATGAAGATAATCTAAGGTCTGATTTTTTATGAGGATGATCTTGTCAAAATGTACACCATCCTAAGAAAAGATCAACCCCCCTTTCAAAAACTTCTAAACTTATCAAAAGTTAGTTGGAAATTAACTGTATGAGGGGTGCCTAGAAAAAACTTAACATTTGAAGAATTTAACGGGTTGATTTGAGGGGTTTAAAAGTTTTAGAAAGGGCAGATTTATTATGAGGATGATTTACATGATAAAGAAATCATCCACACAAAAATTTAGCCCTTAGATCATCCTCCTCTATTTGGGGCATTTCAGATGGAGGTGGGATCGACTGCCAAGATTTTACAGGGCCTACATGGAGATGATCCAAGGGTGTGGACCTCATATGGAAATGAGCTGAGGGTGCAGGATGGTGTCCTCGCCATATAGATCATCCTCAAAAAAAGCACATCATTCTAGAACTTTTAACTCTATCAAAGTTGGTTTAAAAATAAGGATAAAAATGGATTGCCCATAAATCACCCAACTTTTGATGGGGTTAGAAGTTTTAGAATGATGAGATTTATTCTGAGGATGATTTACATTGAGGAAACCATCCTACACCCTCAAATCATTTCCATACGACCCCACGAAAAATCTTAGCAGTCGATCCCGTTTCAGATGATATATATTAAGCGCATCTACGTATGGATTAGAAAAATCCAAAACATGGAAAAGAATAGAAGAACAATAAAAAAATAAAACAAAAGGAGCTGCCTACAATAACAGAAACAAGACAGCCTCAAGCAAGAAAAGTATACTAGGTAAAAATAATTTTTTATCAGTATGTGAAAAACAAATCAGTAAAGTTAAAATCCCAGAAGTTGTTTAGGAATTAGGACAAAACACCAGATGGAGAGGGCTCTCCCAGAGGTAACTTTTTTTAAAAGTTGACTTTTTATATACATTTTTTTATAAAAGAAATATTTCTCTTGGTGAAATATTTTTCAGCCGGGGGTAAAATCAGGAATTTTGGATTCCTAGTTCCGCCCCCTTCATCTATTGTAGAATAGGGCACCCTTGACGTTCCTAGTTCCTTATCCCTGAAGAATACTGTTATGTTTAAATGCTTAATATTCAGGGCCTGACATTGGGGGGCCTGACATTGGGGGTATCATAGATTTTAACTCCATGCAACTGCGATTACATAGAAAAAGCAAAATTTTGAACTGCAGAATTCATTCGTTGAGTAAAATCTCCAGCAAGCAATCTTCAAATGTAGGCCAAAAGCCTAAAATTTTGATCATGGGATCCATAAATGTCTAAATCTTAATTCTACTTCTACTTCACACTATCTATTATAATATGTTTATATATTCAATCCAGCTCCAGGTGATTATCAAAGTGATTGTATTTGTTCACTATTTATTGCAATTTACAACATCACATATAATCTGAATCTTTTGTCAAGCATTGATGCATAGTTATGTCCCAATGAATAATCTAATCCACAGGTGGAAGAAAAAACTGAAAAGGACAATACCTTGGCCAAAGATACCAATGCTTTCTCCTCTAGTTCATCCACTGGAACAGTCTTCTGAGCGGCTTGCTGCCGAATCGGATCCTCATACTATAGATCACCAAATATTAATTCCCAAATCAAACCCACAATCTATTTTAAAGAAGAAAATTTACTCAAAAAAGAGATTCACAAAAATTACATAGTTAAAACAACAACACTAATTAATTCCCTAAAAAGAAGAAAACTACGGACGACCAACAGAAATTTAAAAAGAAAAATACCATGAAAACCTGTTTGATGTAAGGCCGAACCATCTCCTCGAATTCTCTCCTACTGTCGCTGGCCTGAAACTGCCGGTAGAGAAGAGCCTCCTCCTCAGCCTGAAAAAAAAAAAAAGAAAAAAAAAATTGGGGGAAATTGAAACTTCCAGAACATAAACTTTTTTGTTTTCATTACCCTTCACTTTAAACCCTTACACTACTTGCTTGCCTGCAACATACGAGCCAATTCCTCATCAGATTTTAAAGTATCGTCTCTCGGGACTGATACCGACGGTTTTAGTTCTTCTTTTTCTTTTTCTTCATCGCCATTGATTTTTAGTAACTGTAACTTATCAGAGACTGAATTGAGATCTGAGTCTTCGGTTATGAGCCGATCTTCACCTCCAAATATCTTCTCGAACAACTATTAACAATAACAAACAAAGTTTCAGAGAGAGTCACCAATCGTGGTAGAACAGACAAATATTTTGAAGAAGAAGAACAGAAGAGAAAAACAGAAAGAGGTTAAGAGAATTCGAACCTTTTGTTCATCTGGTGGAACTGAAGTTAGTGAGAAGATCTGGAATTTAAGAACCTGCAAACAAGAGAGAGTTTTAGAGAGAGAAAGTTGGAGAGGAGAGAATCTAGAGAGAGAGAGAGAGAGAGAGAGAGAGAGAGAGAGACTTCGAGGCCGTCTTCGGTATCGTAATCGAGGTCGAATTGAGAGTCGTTATGGTGGAGGAGGAACTTCAGAGCTACCATTTTCTGGATCGTTTGAGCGTCTCCAATACAATCATGGTCTACTTAAAAGGGGGTGCCACGTAAGAAGCAGATCTAATTTAATCTTACATAAAATTGGTTAAAACCCCATAGAGAAAAAATAACATGAAATCAGGCTGGAACCCCAATTCTAGCTATGTTTTAACTTCCCACCCAGCTAACTTTGGCTTTTTAAATGCAACCCAAAATTTTTTTGTCTTTTGTACACATGGCATTTTAAGTTCTTTTTTCTGTTTTATAGTTTTTATTATTGACAAAATTACCCTTCATTTTTTTAAAGCACGTGAGAGAGAATTTTAGAGAGAGATACTTGAAGTCGATCTCTCTGAGGTAGAGTTTGATCTTCTTCTTCAGCAACCTGCATTTCTGATCTGATAAGAGAGAGTGTGAAGTCTTCTTCTTCTCCAGATTCAGATTTGTCGAGTTTCCTGGGTTGGATAGACCTTTTCTAGGCTTTAATGGTGTCTTTTATCGTAAGT